>VZRO01005380.1:1037-28835 GCA_013397915.1 Daphoenositta chrysoptera
TCTTATCTCTCCCCCATCGGCTCGCCAGACTAAGATGTTAATTCTTAGCTAGGTGTAAATCATCTTTGGTGCCAGAGATAACTGCTGGTGGGCTTTTCCACCCATAGTTATCTCTTTATGCACCAGCTATTGTGATACACAGAGCCGGGGGGCAGGGAGATGTCCTGCCACAGGGGTCTCCCGCAGCATTCCAGGGAATTGTGCCCTGGCAGCGGGAGAGGGGAGGCTCGGGCTACTCTGGGAGTCAGAGCCCAGAGCCATTTCCCCCTCCCCCTCCCCGCCGGAGAGCTGGATCCAAAAGGAAGTTCCTGCACCTCCAGCAGGTTTAAATATGCAAAATCGAAAAAGCGCAATTGGATCAAGAACCTGTCAACCAACTCAGCTCCAACCCATGACATCAATGTATCTGAACACAGCAGTATTCTTCACATACTGAAGCATTTGTAGTTGTTAAGGTACATAGGCAGGTGGGCAGTCTTAAGGGGGGGATTGGACAAATTGGACATTCCCTAGCACAAGGTACAAAGCAAAATAAATAAAGCTTCAAAGAAACACTGTTGTATATCAATGAATTTTAAGTTCAGGGTAGAAACAAATGCACAAGCCTGTTGCAGTGTTTTAAAAGGCACAAAGTGATGGGTCTGCTATGTTTCATTTGTATAGGGGAAGAGTACAATTTGAAACAGGAAAAAATTATTTGATTAAATTGGGCTAAGATTGATATTATAATGAATGAGCCATAGAGATAACATGGTAAGTGAAAACAAGAGCCTCAAGAAGATAACATTTCATCAATAAGCCGTTAGGGTTGCTGAACAGTCTATAATAGCAATTAATAATCCTTCTTAAGCAATTAAGGATGTGCTTGGGAGAAAAATCACTGGCATCTAAATAATATCCAAAAACTTTTACCTCTACTGTGGAATTATATCACTTTTTCTTTTCCCTGAGGCACTGAATGTGGCTGTTTCAAAGGATGATGAAACTCATAAAGCTAAGCTTGTAAAAGAAAACTTTATTTTTGTTCAAGTTGCAAGGAGACTACATGTCTTCTCTTTAAAGCCCATGACAAAAAAAAAAAAAAAAAAAAAAAAAAAGGAAACNAAAAGAAAAAAAAAGGAAACTCTTCAAAGGTATTAAGTGATTCAAGTTATTGAACCAAAGCCTGTGAGCTGCTTAAGCACAGAAGTCTCTGATTGACTTCTTTTCTTTCCTTCCCACCTCCCAAGAACATGAAGGAGAATAGTGGTGGTGATAATACATTTGATATTCTTTTGCATATATTAAGGAACAATATGTACCATAGGAGTGAAAAATTTTGACTTTGAAATATCACCTTCAAGGGAGAGTGCACAGGGCACAGTGGGGAAAGCACCACAGTTCACGATTCCTTTCCCTCAGGGGTTCTTCTTGGGAGAAAATAACTTGTAAAAGGTGTCTGTTATTTTTTCAAGATCCCTGAAAATTCTGAATCACCAGAAGAACCAGAAAAAAAAAAAAAAAAAAGAAGAATTAGGGGACTGGAGCATTTAGTTGGGTAATGCATCACTGTGTAATGTAATAATTCATGTTATAAATTTATAAAACCCAGTTCTTGAAATATAGCTGATTTGCTCATGTCTGTACTAATGAATTTACTACAGACTGTGGCACAGGCTTGAAAAGTGGTGTGTGCTTGTTGACCTGCTTTCTAGCAAGGTTTCAGCCAGTGTCAGTATTTTCTCAAGTGATTGTTCCTAATTCTCAGCAAGGGATTATTTCTAATTCTTGTTATTCCCCTGCTTTGGGAAGTGGAAAGCTGAGGCATGAGGAGATCAGTATCATTTGTGCCTGTGCACAGAGAATGTGTCATAAAAATTATTTTTGGAGGAATAGAACATCAGCTGTACTTTGGGGTGTTTCATGAGAAATTGAGCTTTAAGAAAGAAATCAGATGTGGCTCCTTCTTATAAAAAGATTATTTTAATTTTGTTACACTATGGACTAGGTATCCAAATAGGACTGATCTTTGCAAGTGAAAAGTAGTGTTCCCTTTGAAGTAGGCAATTTAGTTTGCTAGCATGGAATTAACTAGACATTTTTAATCTTATTTCTCAAACACGTACAAGTCTCTTTCCTCAGTACAGAAGAAGAGGACATGTACTATATTCAGAATTCATTATGACTGCAAGAAAAGTAGTTTTGTACTTTGAAAAAACTTCTTGTTCCCAAGCCTTTTGTTGTTGTAACAATAAAACCCAAAAGAGGAAGTATTGCTCAATTGAATGGTTTATAAATCACTTCAGCTAAACTAACTTTAATAAAAGTCAGGATTTTGGAATCATTCTCAAAATGTAGACCACTAACCAAATAACTGCTTCTCCCAGAGAATAAAGCCAAACCCAACATAAAACCAATACAGGAATAAATGGTACTTAAAATTATAATGAGATTTATTAATATTCCTGATTGCCAGTTTGCTATCATGCTTTCCAGGATATTAATCTGGAAAAAATAATTTGATATGTCTGGATTGTTCTGTAAACATAACCCTGAATTTTAAAGCCCTTTAAATTATTTGTTTGCCATATTATCAAATCATCGCACAAAGATTATATTTATGGGATCTAATCCAAAACATTTTGAAACAGGAAAAAATGTTCAATTATCTCAGTTAGTTTTGTATTGGATCAAACCCAGTTTTTATCAGACTGGTGTGAAAGATTAGATTAGAGCAGATTAGATAGATTAGTTTGCAGAAGATGAGCTTTATTAGAATCATGGGTTTGCAAGCTTAGGTTGCATAAAACTGGTTCAGGAAAGTAAGAAGAAAAAAGTGATAATACTTTACACCAAATTAGTTCAAATTGCTGCATATTGTTGATGACTTCACATTCCCATTATTGATCATCTATTTCATTAATTCAGAAGATAATTTCTTGTTAAATATACACTATTTTTACACAATAGGGAACCTGCAAGAAGTTCACAATTTCTGAGGGTTTTTTCATATTATGATTAATATAAGCATCTGGAGGTTATATTTCATTTGAGTAGACTTATGTATAAGAATAATTTATTATGTAATCAATATTTTAAAATAATACATTTTTAAGGTATACTGATATATCTATTTCTATAAGTAATACATTATTCTACATCTACATCTTTAAAGCAAGCGTACTATTCCAGACAAATCAAAAATTTTGGCAGATAATTAGGTTTGAGGGTATCCAATGATTCCTGATTTCTGTTGACTTAGTACATCTGGAGAACACAAGCAAAGTGTTAGGGGTGCTCTTCAGCACAGCAAATCACTGATAGAGCACTCTCCACACTTTCCTCTGTAAAAGTCCTTTCTATGTCATTAAGCCAGCCCTTGAAATAGGCACCACTTAACTTCTAGTGCTTGTTAGCTTGTTTCTATTATCTAGATTAAAGGTAACTGTTTTATTAGATGTGGATTGTATGCAAAGCAAATCAAATACAGGTAAGAACGATGTGCTGGGATTAATTGAGCAATAAAACATCTCAAAGTCACCTTATTTTTGTAATTTTTCTTGTCCATTTTTGCTGTTGATGGTTATTTTGGTTTTTTATTTCCAGTTGTAAATAACATTAGGAGAGATTTTAATGGTTGGATAGAGACACTGTGTAGCTTTCAGAAGTGAAAACAAAATAAGTGACTTTTTTTAGTGACTCATTAAAAGGGTCACTGATTATTAATTTCTGCTAAATGACTGCCTAGCCTGGAGGTGGAAACGCAGTCATCTAAGTTACTGAGGTAGACTGCAGTTTCATTCTCAGACTTTCAATTTGATTGTAAGTGGGCAAAGGGAGAAAATGCCTGGATGTGACTGCTCAGCTGGCTTGGCAATAATACAGCCAGAGATAGTTAAAAAAAAAAAAAAAGTCTAGGGAAAGCTTCAGTTCCTGTGCTTAATTATTTAAAAAAGCTGCCTAATTGTAAGCTTTATCTCTGACAGTTGTCAGATGTCTTCCTGCAAGTGAAGATCAAAAGGAATAATTAGTATGTAGTCTCTTTGTCCCCCTGGCTAACAGAATTTTTTTAATCTGCTATAATGTGCATTGATGAAGTCCTTAATGGAAGTCAGTGATTTTCTCAGGTGAAAGTTTCCTTTCTTTTTATCTAATTCTGTCTAGTTCTGGTTTTTAGACAAGTGGAAGAGTAAGAAAAACTTGCCTTTGTGTAGTTTTTAGCATAATTTCTTCAGCAAATTGACAAAAGGCTCCCACTGTGAGAAAAATGTTTCAGCATAGTTCTTTTGCTTTCATGCAGAACAAAGACCTCCCTGCAAATGTAATTTTGAGCTTTGAAACTACCAATAATGTGTGAATCTCTTATTCCTTTCCTGTTTTATTCCTAATTAAAGCCTTAATTGGCTCCCAGCATTGAATATTTTGGACTCAATTCTTATCTGAAGTACGCAAACATACAAGGTAATTCGATTTCTAGGTAAGGTGGTTAATACTTTAAATACCTCTACCTTTTGAAACTGGGAAAGTGAGAGGAGACACTAGTCCCATGAAGACTTGAAGAGCAATGGGAGAGAGGATGAAATTTCTCTAGTGGATGCAGAAGGGTGAATTCCTCTAGTTTGCTTTTACACTTTCATTCAGACCACCTTGCTTAAACAGAGTGGCAGGACAATCATGGGTGACTGAAGGTGATTACAGCTCATCTCAGTCCTTGTGAGGAGGAAGTCAGTAACATCCAGTAACAGCTGGTGTCTTCAGCACAGAGGTCTGGCAGACAGCTAGGCTTATTCAGGCACTTGGTCACTCTTGCCTGTAGCAAGCAGTATTATTTCACCTGAAACCTTGGCTTTCACCTATTCTTCTCTCTGCTCTCCATGGCCTTTTATCTCTCCTCTCCTGAGCCCCTCCTAAAATTCACTGTGTCTTCCTTTGTCCCTCTGAAATTGTTCTTTCTGAAAAAAACAGACCTTTAATGGCAGGCTGGTAAGAGAACCCCTTCAATGATTTTAAATTCTACTTCTGTTAGCAAATAAGGATATATAACTGAACATCATATATTATTTATTATATAGTAATAAAAGTAGTTATCAAAATATAAATTCAGAACTATTGAAACCAGTAGAACCGTCCATGCATGCTGGTCATGCTGAACTTTACAATTTTGACAGGCATAGCAGAAGGCTGGAAATCATTCAAGACAGCTTAGTGCCAGACTATTTCAGATCACAGAAAATATGTAGACTTAGTCTATAACACACTATGCTGTTACATCAAACACAGCCAGAATGAGGAAGTTAAACTGGCCTGGCAGGTATTGGTGGGTGGTCAAATCAGAACCATCAGAAAACATTAGAGTCACAGAAAAATTGGAAATGCTAGAGCATAACCCGGACCTCTGTAATGGGTGGAGTGGAAGCTTCAGACAAATTTAGACAAAGTTTATTAGAGCAGGCCTGCTGCTGAGCCACGAGGTACAGAAAGGACCTCCTTGCTTTCTAAATTCCTTTTCTTAGAGGAGTCTGGTTGTGGCTGGATCCAGTCTTAGCCCCAGATTTTGTCAATAGTTTAAGAACCTTTGTCCCACAGGATTAATGATGGCAAATCAGATATATTTATACAAAAATTGAATTATTTATTATGAGGAATGATTAGGTAAATATTGTAATCAGAATTATTTACTACACAGTATAAAAGCTAAAACTACTAGTAGTGTATAGTATAGGATAGTGCATTATATCAAAGCAATTATAATAAAACAATTATATTAAAAGAGGGGATAGCAAAAGGAAACAATTATTAAGTAGAGGTTGATGTTAACTCACCATACCAATACTCATAATGTTAAAAACAACATAACTTAAATTTTTTTTTGGCTTTTAAGTAATCTTAGTTATGGTTTTTTTTGCCTTTGCTAAGGTAGGAGGGGGAGGGAACTGAGGTTTCTCTTCAAAACGCTGCTCACTGAGGGTTTGACTTTTGCTGGGTGAGGCCTGATGGGCCTCATTCAACAAAAAGAAGATTCCTAGACTCTGAAAGTTTAACATCTGCATGTTGCATTATCTCCTGAAGATACAGAGGAGATAAACAGACTATAAGCCCCTAGTCCAGTCAGAGCTACCCAGTCTGGGGAAAGATTGATAAGAGAACCAAAGATTGAGGAGCAAATTAGCCTTCATTAAAGGTGAAGGGATCAATAACCAATAGAAGATCAAATACTAAGAATTGTGTAATGTAGAACCAATGAATGAGAATTTCTTTGGCCTTTTTTTTTTCATATATAAATATGTGAAAAATCTGGTAAAAACCATGTGTGATGGAATGATTTCTACTGCACATCCTGCCATATTTGGATGGAATGATTTCCATTACACATCCCAGCCGGAATAACATCCTGGCCAGAACAAAGAAATTCTCTAACACTTAAAAGATGATGTTGGAGAGTTTCTTTTATCCCCACAGTTTCAGTGGCAGTGGGCAGATCTCTTTCGCTCAGCATCAGGGAGCATCCTTGGGGGCTGCTGCCTCCTCCCCAAGAGAGAAATCTCCACACACGCCACAGAGCAATATGTTAGAAGAACCTAACCATGTGAGAGTTCATAACCCTGTGAAGTACACTTTTATAGTATAAAGTGATTGACTGCCAGTCACATGTCTCCCATTGCCTCGCTATCAGGATGTTAATTTGGAGTTGGTGAGCAGACTGGTTTTAGTATAATTCAACATCAAGACCAGCACATGATTCCCCTTGTCATTCCACTACTTGCAAATAGGGCATTGTCCTAGTTTTTGACCACATTCCAGGGCAGAGCATCCTTCTACATCTCCACCTATGCCCAGTTCCCAAGTTTCTCACAACAACAGAGTACATAAAACTTGTGAAGGTTTATATAATGAGATGTATCTTCTTCTCATGCTTCTATTTCTCTCTGAAAATATACTAATTCTTGAGATCCTAGATCAATTTTGTGTTTTAAGTTTTTCTCAAGTCTCAGATTCCTGATATGGAAAGCTCACTGATTGATAACATATAGAAAATTGGCGTTTATGTAGGTAGAAACCTGTGAAAATGACTTGAATATATCTTAATAGCTTAAAAACAGAAAGCACATAGAAGTAATGATATTATAAACATCAATGCCTCATAAGTCCAAATTAAATCTCCACATTTATACATATGTTGTTCATGTATGAGCATACATGCATGCAAACACATGTCTTTTAAAAAATAAGTGTTTGGTTTTACAATATTTGAGTTGAAACAGTCTTCCTACATTCAAGGAATGGTTTTATATCTGCTATAAATATACTTTAAATAATTTCATGTAAAAGGCTAAATAGAAATACAATAAATGAAACTCTTATTTTGATTTATGGTGTGTCTGACTATGAGAGCCAAGTCATGTGGAAGGCAGAGCAGAAAATGTAATTATGTTCTAATGCTCTATTGTATAAAATTACCTTTTTTAGCAAAGCCTAAATTAAGAAAGTCAGAACGTAAGAAATCTCACAAGCTTTTTAAAACCTGGATCAACCTTTCAACTGTTTACAGTTGATGGTCACTTTATATTTACAGAAATAATATATTATTTTAATTACAATAATCAGTGAGAAAGTGATGCTTTTTTAAACGTAAACATAAAGATGTAAAGAAAAATAGACCAAAGTAATGTAGAAAGAAAGATATCAATTAACATTCTTTCTTATCTATAATTCTAGCAGTGCAAAATTGTTAAAATTTAAATGGTGAAAGGAATCTTCTCATGAAAGCTACTGAACAAAAAGGGGCTTGATATGAGACGAATTTTGTGCATCCCCAAGGACTTCAGCATGAACTTTGGGTACAGGCAAGGAATGCTCACGAATGTGAGGGCCTGGAAGCTCAGAGCTCACAGCTGGAAGTGGGAACTCAGATATAGGTAGGTAATTCTTCCCCAGCCCCGGGACAACCTGAGATAAAGAAGGAGTTGGGCTATTTTAGAGATTCATGGTCTGATGTCTTTGCTTTGAGGTCTGACACAGACCCTCCTGTAAGTTTGTCTGAAGTACATATATTTTATTGCTCCTTTTGGCTGTACAAAACTCTTACTAAAACCCAAAACCACACACCATGCTTTTCCTTAAGTCTTAGCATTTTTAATCTTTATCTGATTTTTTCTGTAAGTTATATTTCAATGACAACAATTGTGTTCAGTTACTGTTCCCCAATCCTGTTTATTATTTATTATTATTATATACTTTCCATTATTTAGTTTTGTCGTTCTTTTCTGATTCATCAAATTCCACAGAAAAAAAAAATAGCCATTTTTTTCTTTCTTTTTTTCTATTTCTTTCAGATCTCTTGAAATATAAAATGATTGGTTGAGCCAAGTGAGTTTGCATTATTCATGACCAGAGAAACTTTCTGGACAATTTCTATTACTGTTCGTCTTCAAAAGTAATCAGTCGCACATACCATTAGTAGTTTTGTGGTATCAATCCATTCATCATTTAAAACTTGTCAATTCTTTGTTCTCTTTCCTCATCTAGGGACAGTGGCAAAAATTCTTCTCATAAGTCCCCATTCATGTTTCATATTATTTTACCAAATGTGTATTTTTATTTGGGTGGCCAAGGCAAATTTATGCTTGGGCAACTAATACGATTTTTTCTTATTATCAAGCCACTTTCATTCCTAGGATACATCCAAAATTCAGTGTGTGAATGTGCCTTTTCACATCCTTAATATTTGTATTTAAAATGACCGTATGCTTAGTGCATATAGTCCAACAGAAGTAATCAAGAACAGTATGAAAAGTAGATTTTGTACAGCAGAAAAACAATAGTGATGCTTTCAGTTATATAGTTTTAATTTTTCCAGACACCTGCAGTTTATTGTGGCATTACTGAAAGTGCATAAATTATACTTCATTGTTAGAAGCTTTATTGTACAATCCTTTCATCTGGACAGCTGTTTTGAATGGACTACAAGTAGTTGAAATGGACCCTCTTTCCCTAGAGAACGGTTCCTAATATTTCTGCAGACATTGATTCCTCTACCTAGGTCAAAACTGATCTTCCGACTGGTATGTTGGAAGAGGCTGTACTATTGATCTATTTAATTGGTTGTTTATTTATTTATTTATTTGTCTAAAAGAGAAAGCAATCACTTCAGTGAAATGCCAAGGTTCACGATCACCTGTGGCGAAAGCTGTGAGTTACTGGGGCTATAGTCACTTACACTTGGCTGAACTTGACATAGCTCCTGGAATTACAGTAAATCTGCAGAACAGAGAAGTTTAGTGTAAGGAAATTGCATCAAAACTACAAGCTGTCTGCTGTATAAAGTTCTACAGATAATTAATGATAGCATTTCAAAGGTGTGGTGGGGATTTAGGTGATCCTCATTTCATAACCTGGTGGTTTTTTTATAGCATTGTTATAGGCATATATGTAGATAAAATCTTAATTCTTGGTCAGATTTATAGAATACACACCATTTGGTAAATAAGTTACAGGGACAGATAAATAGATTTCTTGATGATTTCAGTGACAATCAAATAAGGCTCTTACCATCCCAGTCAAGTGGGCTGGTGATTAATGACATCATAGTTCTGTAGCCTAAATGGGCATAAATTTCTTCTAGTGCAGGTCTTTTTGTTCCCTCCCTGCATTTCCCTGATAACATCTCCTCTGTGCTGACACAGGTATTCATTCAGCCATGTACTACCCTGGGAACAGATTTGGGTTAAAACTCTTTTGAAGAGGTTATTTCTTGAGGTGTGTTATTATGCTATTCCAGTTCATCGTGCAGCTTTGCAAACACCAGGCAGTGGCACTCAGAGCAAGAGATTCACAGTGGTAGGAGAAAGCAGCACAGAGTAGGGGCAGCAAAGGGTAAGACCTCTCCTGGTGTTACAAATTCTAGCTTATTCTTGCTCTAGGAGCTTGTTACAACAACATTGTTAGCCATAAAAGTTTTATTTCTTGCTGTGTTATTCCATGGTCTAGCCAGACTTGAAGGTACTTTTTGTTCTATCTGAATAAATCCTTTCTCTCAATTAGAAGTAGCTCTTATACCACAGCTCATTATCTCAGAATATTGCCTGAACAGAAATTTTAAAATGTTGGCTTTCTCCTTCTCAAACTTCCTTGATATCTAAGGATACTTTCTCCTTTACTTCTCTGTTAAATAATTGTTTTCCTGTCTTGACAGATGGATATAACATATATTTTTCCTGTTATTTTCCTTAATAATACACAGTGCAGAAATGTAAGTTCATTATATAAACATACATTTTACATATAAATATGTATATATATAGACACACTTCTGTGTCCACATGTAGCTTATTTAATTGATTTCTTAGTTAGTGTTTTATTCTTTTTCAAAAGTAATTCATGGGTATTTTTACCACTGAGGAATAGGACAGTGAATGACACTGGTTATGGTGCCTTTAAATATCATGCAATTTTTTGATCTGCTACAGAAATAAATTTTGAACATTTTGGGTGATGCTTCACTTTCCAAAATGACTAAGCAGACTGTTTGACAAAACTATATGGGGAATTCCGATGGGGAAGAAAAGAAGGTGGAGAGAATACCAGAAATTTCCAATTACTATTCTTGATAAAAAACTTTTACAAAACTTTACATATACTCCCTTGAAAATAATTTTACAATTCTGAGTAGTTCTAAAGTCTTCCTGTTTAATTTCTATAACGGGAGTGTGTAATTAAATGCAATATAATATGACACTATACTGAGGCCACAATTTTACATAACTGAGGAGATTATAAGATCCTCATGAGAATATGCTGTCATATGATCAGCTGCACACATGACACGTCAGTGAAGAATTCCAATTCTTTCCTCTGTATATTTTACATCTTGTGTACTTAAAAAATGAGTGCTGTCTGACCAGCTTAGGATTTGCTTTCCTTTAATGGCTTGTTTTCAGTGTTACCCTGCATCTAACCTAGTAGATTAACTACAGGAAACTGAGAACCTCATATAAATAAAAATGCAACGGATTCCAAGGCAAAAGAGAAAATTAAGTCCTTTTGGAGCTGTAGGTGGTTTAGTGCAAGAATTTAAAGGTAATAGTCTTAAGAGATCTCTTTTGCACCGAACTTCCTCTCTGCATATACATGCCCATTTACTTCTCGGCAGTCTCTGATTTTCTCCTGGTACTGGGGCTCTACCACTATATCTCGTCATGGGAAAAATACTTTGTTTTCTGTTTCCATGTTGCATGTTACCCTGATTCATTTTCATCACTGAAAACTAGACTGCTGCCTTTGTATTGCTGGATCTGTTCCTGGGTATCTTCTGGTTCTGTCAAGCAACATTTCTTCAAATTTCTGAGTATTTCTACCTCTTATATTCTAGGCTTTACAATAGACTTTACATAGCTTTCCAATAGCTGGATAATAATGTTTTGGGTAATGTTTTTGACAGCATAGATCCAGAGGTTTTCTCTTCAACTAAGGTTAAGTTAGAGATAAGTTTAGTGAAAATTAAAGTGAAGAAATCTGGTTCATCTAGGCATGCAAAACACTTTTATCCTGATTAAGAGCAAGCAAAAAATAATCACAATCCTCTATGAAGGCTAATTTATTTGGAGTTATCTAGTTTTATCTTATGAGTTTTTGTGTATCTGAACTGATGTAATGACATAAATGACAATCTTAAAAATTATTCCTTTCAAATAAACTTTTTTTTTTAATCCTACATTTCACCCTCACCTCCCTCCCTCCTCCAGACAGATTTAATGGACAGATTGCTTGGATTCCCTATGGCTTATAATTAATACAAGTGATTGTGGTGAGTCCTCTGCCTGTGGACAGAAAGTTTTCTCCATTCTACTCTAGGGTGCCTGCACAGAGACTGCCATCCTTTGAGGAGTATCATTCAGAAGTTGCTGAAGGTGAAAGAGTAAGGTGATAGGATTTGCTGATAAGTGAAATGTAACTTTGCATTAACATTGTTTGGGTTTAGGAAGACACTTTCAATTAACGCTGAGGTTTATTTGAGTTAGCAGTGTTTTTGATGTTAAGCTAGAGGTGTTCAATAAATTCGCCTTGCACAGGGGAAAACTTGTTTTACTATGAAGGTAAAATTCAGTCATTCACAAGAACAATGAGGTCAAACATTTAATTTTTTTAGTAAAAACTTTCTAATCTTAGAAAACTAACTTTCCTGTCATGGTTTCTAAGGTGATACTATAAAAAAGGTATATTATTTAATTAATAAAGTAACTGACAACAATGAATAGGACATATGGAGCCACTGTAACAAAAGTTTTATTGTTTCCAAAAGTATTCTGGTCTAATTAGTAATCTTTTATTATAAATGAACCAAATTCTGAAGGAGTATTTGCTTTCTTAGGTACTTGTGTACCTACTAAAAATCCTTAGAGAGAGAGAAAAAGAAGTTAATGCCTTTTTTGATCTGTGATTCCTGGGATGTGAAAATATGAAAGGATTTCAGGAAGAAAATAATGACCCATGGATTTGGAAACAGAGAATTAACTGAAAAAATCACACTGAAAGAAATAGTTTGCAACCTTCCCAA
This sequence comes from Daphoenositta chrysoptera, assembly GCA_013397915.1. Classification (NCBI taxonomy): domain Eukaryota; kingdom Metazoa; phylum Chordata; class Aves; order Passeriformes; genus Daphoenositta; species Daphoenositta chrysoptera. The sequence continues at coordinate 13,570 of VZRO01005380.1, forward strand.
ACACATAACCATTTCATGTTGCTTTTGTGCTTAAGGAGAGTAAAACAATTTCACTGTTTGAGGAAAGCCCTTTCCAGTTCCTTCCTGGGGTGGTATTATATCCATGATGTGCTTGAGCAGGGCTCTGGCTAGATGCTCTCTAGAAAATGGAACCATGACACAATTATGTTTCTGTGAAAGGGAAGTAAGGAATATATGCCAAAAGAGCACAGATCACAGAGCTGCCATGCTGGGTTAGAAGTGCTTTCAGTTCATCGTGTGGAACAAGAAAGAGGCAGAGGGGGCCAGGATGGGATGGGATGAGACAGCCGGCCACTCTTCCACTTCCATTCTGAAACACAAAGTGGAGTTAGGGCTTCACTCAGACAGTTTTCTTCAGCGTACATGTATTTCAGTCTAAATTCATCAAAGTTGAAGATTTGTTTGCATTTTGATCTTAACTAAATTTATACAAGGGACGTGTAATAGAGCAACCTAAAGGACTCTTAATTCAGAAACAAAACAACTAATGAAGTATGCTGTAGAGACATCTGAGCAAGAAATCCAAGTTAGGTTTATCAACAGAAAAGAGCACCATTTGTTTTCAATACTGATGTCTAAATGAAGCACAGCTGGATCATGTTATCATGTCAGGTAGCTTAATCATCAGGCAGAGTTCAGCAGTGTTCCTGGGCTGACAGGGCTAGGTGTCACTCAGGATCTCAGTTAGCAGAAGTTTAGCCAGCTTGACAGACTCTGTAGTGTGCTCTGTTACACCCTGGCTCTGGGAAATACATGTGAAGTCAGCTTTGATCTGTCTTTGTTGGGTACATCTTTAGTCCTGCAAGGAGGAGTGGCAGAAAAGGTGGGAGAAACATGCAATGTTGAGTGCTAGCGAGACTCTCTGCATTGAATTATCTCAGACAAATAATTTGTCCCTGAGTTTGTACCTGACCTATTCCAAAATTAATTTAAAGTGTCTTAAGGTGACAAGGTTTTAAGCTGTGTTTGCCAAGCTAAGTTATGACTGTTCCAATTCTCTTTCACGATTGCATCACTTTGCATTTCTGTAAGTGAAAGATCTAGCTTATGTTCTTCTTGGGTGAAATATCTGGGGTAACAGATACTAAATAATCAGAAGGAGGGAAAGGAAACTACAAATCACTATCTCCCCCTCATGCAACTTCCCTGTAACTGTTCCCTGTAGCACATGTTTTCTGTAGCTGTATTTTTTATAGAAGTACTCACCACTGTAATAATTTTCCCATTGAAATGTTGATAGACTTTCCTAGTTCCTTTTGTTGTCTGTGTTCCATGTTTTTTAAGGATTGTATTCTTAGCTCACAGTGTCGATCTGTGCTGTAGGTTCAGCATTTGAAGTAAGGGGCACATTCCCCTGCTCCTTGCAGTCCCTTCCCTGGGCTGTGTTCCTGTTGCGTCTAGAGCAGGGACAGAGAGGAATATGGTCTCCAGCATACTTGCGCTTTGGAGTATAAAACAGAGCCTTTTCCTTAATTTATCCAGGATTTCTCTGAGGAGAGACCTGGATGAGTGAGGGTGAAGCAGGTAGCACAGCCACTTTTCTTGTGGAGGAAGGGCAGAGACAGGGTGCAGGCTGGAGACAAGGCTGTGAAAGGCACTGGAGAATGAGTGTCTGCCCATACCAAAGTTTCAGCTTGTGACATCAAATAAAAAAAGCACATGGTCATGTGTTAAAAATGTCCCTAATCACAACAATAATTATATAAACCCTTAGGCTTCTTAGTACTATTTTGACTCCAGAATATTTACATGAGGACTCAGCCTTAGGGAAGATGGGAGAAAAGAAGTCTAAAATGTGAAACCCTAGGTACCTGGAGAGTTCTATAACTATTTTCAATTTCACTTAGCACTTTAAGTTATCTAATTCGCTATGTGTCTACATGTATTTCTATTGCTCTGAATAGTCAGAATTTCATATTTCAGAACAAATACTCAGCAAAACCATAGTGCATGGTGATTATTGTCTGTTTTACCTTCAAAAGGTAGTGTGGATAGAATTTTTTTTACCTATAGACAATAGCAAATTTATATGCAGATGTATCTGTGCTGACCAAATAGGACCTAATGATTAGGCCCTGTAGATCCTTGGGAAACTTCTGTGCCTCAAATATGTAGTGTCAAACAGGAGCAGACAAGATACATTAAGCTAGGATTTGTCTATGCCGCTGTGCTGTGTGGTGGTGGCTGGCCTGCAATCCCTTTTGATATCCAGGGTTCAAGTTCATTCTCTGTGCTGTGCAGCCCTGGCTTTACTCTGCCTAGATGCAAGAGATTATCTCCAAAGCAGGTGAGTGATGCAGCCCAGAAAACCTTTTAATGAAGCAGCTGTTTTGATAGACAAAAAGATAGAGTTCCTTGAAACCCAACCTGCTAAAGTGACGTTTCTGTTTGGCATGACAGAGGAAATCTACAAATACGTAAATAACTTCTACATTCTCTCTATATAGTTTATACAATAAATGTATAACTTCTATATTCTGTTAAGAGTAGTTGTAATTTCAGTAAACTGCTGTATTGCTCTGCTAAACCAAAGTCCCTTCCTCCAGTGTCTACAAATGAATAAACCTGGTATTAAGCATTAAATCTTCTTCATGTGGAATATCTTAAAAGACCTGGTCAGAGGGTACTGAACTCTGACAGGGAATACTTTCCCTAAATCTACATTGTGTCAGTTCCAGGATGCTAAGTGGATGTACTGATGTCTTTCTGTACAATAAAAGAAAGATTTTTTTCATGAATTCTCTGGAATTTCTGACAAAAGAAATTTAACTTTATTCTGAAGAAGCCATGTCATATCTGAATGTGCTGTAACTGGCAGTGTGCTCGCTGTTAACCTAATTTGGCTGCCACTGGAAGGTGTATGTCAAAAAATCTGTCAGGAAGTAGTTAGTCAAATTAATTAGGTAATCTCTTTCCATGTAGTGTTGAATATCTTCTGGTGTTCATAGCAACTATTCATATGTGTTTTAGGAGGGAATATATGTTTGATCTACGAATATGAACCTTAATTTCAGCATGTGTTTCATTTTCCATCTCATTCTCTTCTGTGCAATGCAGCAGCATTAAAATATACCATTCTGCTGTTGTGGTGTAGAAGACACAGATAAGGTCCTGTTGAAGCCCAGTACAATTGTTTTCTGTTCCAAGGTCTGGCTACTGAAGTTGCCTTCAGACTTTAAATAGCTTCTGGGAATTTTTTATTCCAAGAGAGATAAGAAAATGGCAGGTATCTTGTACGGTTTTGGTTAGTCAAATGAAGATAACATTGGTCTATTTTTTGGGGGGAGGGCATCATTAAAAAGATGAAAGTGGAAAATAGATGTGTCAAGACATCAATCATGCTGAATTGGCACATTGATTCTTTTTTTATTGATAATCTATTATTGTCTTGTTGATTTATTTGTGTTTTCATTACTTCATCTTTCATTTGCTCTTTATTAGAATAACAATTAGAAGGTACAAGTATTGTAAAATTGAATTTTATCACAAAGATAAATTAACCCTGGGTATGTATCAGACAGAAGCAGGTAGCTGTGCATTTTCTAGTAATTTATTACATTTCGAGTAATTTAGTGAATGTGATTCAGCCATACGTAAGTTTTGATGCTGAGTCCTCAGTAATAAAAACAGAGTGGAATGGTTTATTAGCCTGGATACATGTTCCTTTTCTAACATTATGTAGTAGGGATTGATGTTTATATTGCCAGAGTCAAGAAATAACTAATTTTCCCATCCCATTATTGTTTAAAATGTGCCACTTCTCGCCTGCAACCCTGAGATGACTCCTTCAGTAACATTCATTTATCAACAAAACAAAATCAGTGACTAGATAGTAAGGCTTTCCTCTCCCCACCCCTCTTCCCCCTATCCTTTTATTGACCTTTTGACTTCTGGGTGTGTGTCTCAGTGACAGTTTCACTGGAGCAAAACACACGAGCAAGTTGGTGACTGCTCTTGGTTAGGAAGTTAGTAACAGCTGTAGACCTGAGTTCTTGCTGGTATCACAGCTGACAGAGAAAACTCTTCTGACCCTGCAGCATGGAAGAGAGGCAGAGGTATGGTGTCTGATGGGTTTGTTATGGCAGCTAGTATTCCCTCTCTAGGAAGTACGTGTGTAGGTCAAGCTGTGTACCTGATGGAAAGACATGCTTCTTAAAACAAATATGTCAGTGAAGGTACCAACCTGAACTTTTGTATTTTACCATGTTCAGGACAGTTAATCACAATAGTGTGGAAGACCTGCTTTTCCACAAGCAAATGCTCTTATAAATGAGAGACTTTTAAAAAATATCAAGGCATAATAATTAATTTTAAAGGTAAAATTCAGCATGTATTAAGAATATCTGGAAAAAATCTCAAGTTTGCAAACCATACAGCTGATGTCTGATTGGACTCTCCCTGCAGAATCTTTTCACTCCTTCACAGAAAAGTTCCTCATGTTACCTTTTGAGGAAAGCCAACTATTGAAACTTACCCTGAGTTCAAGGATATGAAATGTAAAATAAAGTTCTCAATTTACCAATTAAATTGCCTCCAGGAAGGAGAACGGAAATGCAACAGTTAGAATGCTGCTATGCCCACTTGCAACAGCAAGTTCAGGATGCCCTAGAACTTGGAAAGGCAAATTTAAAAATATAAACTAAAATTTGTCTGCACTTAGAACAACAATACTGTAACAGGGAAAAGCCATTTGAGATTAACATAATTTACCTGATGGAACTGAATTTGAAAACCTTTAAAGATTTAATGTAGCACTGGAAAGTAGAAGAATTCTATATAATTTATTTTGAATTTTATTTTGTCATGTCAAATATATTGTTCAGAATGGGAAGAACCGTGATTGGGTTTAGGACAGTATTTTAATGCTATTCATTATATCATTTGAGTAATACACTCTGCAGCAGGATATTGAGTGGGTCTTACAAGAATAGCAAGATATTAGCGAGGTACTGCTGGTACTGTGTTTTCTAGTCTTTCTTTACAGAGAATTTATTCATGCTGAGTAGCAGTTTGTGTCTTTTGCTAACAATTCATATCTCAGTCTCATATACTGATGTCATGTCAGCTTATATCATTATCTTTATATCATATCATCATAGCTTATAAAAATCAGCTCTTTAGGTCAAGATATTGCCACAACATTTGCAGAGAGACAAAAAAATGAAGCTGTTAAAAAAAAAAGTCAAAATTGGTGTGCTCTTAAAAAAACCCAACCAACTATACAACAACCACAAACAAAACACCCCCTTTCCTCCTTATCTTATAGGTTTCTTAAACACAGGGTCTTTAGAAGAGATCTGAGTGTATTGGTCAGAGTAGAAATTAATTATTTTTCTTCATGTTTTTTTCTAATTTTTTCCTAATACCTGAAGTTACTGTAAAGAGAAGCACATTAGAAATCAAATGCATATGAAGACCAATATGCTATGTAGCAATAGATGCAGAAAGAAGCCCATAGTGTAAGAGTAAAGCAAGCACACAGATTTTATTGGTGTACATTCTTAGTGCTAATAATATGCAGTTCCAGTGCATCCTGAGCCTAAGGTATTTTCTTGTGTTTAAAATGGATTATTCTTCCATGCATTTATCAAATCTTCCACTTACTTTTCTAAATGAATGTTCCATGAATGTTCATCCTATGGACAGGCAGACAATGTGATACTGATTTTTTCTTTTTTTAAGCTCTTATTCATACTCCAGGTTCTTGGAAATAGTCATTTATTCTTTACACTATACATATGCCTGACAAAATCCAGTCTTCCCCCATTTTATACTTTATATTCTGCTTCTAAGCTTTCCCCCATCCTTCTGTCTTTAAGGTCTGTACCTGGAGGCACTCTGGCACTTGACTAACTAAACAGTTAAAATCAATTAAAAAAATATTAATCAATTGCATTAACCTGCCTCCTTTTTTCCTATTGTGGCAGACTTAGGATGTAATTCTTGAATGTCTGATTGAGAAATTTCATCCCTAAATTAATATTTATAGTGACAGGTACACAAACAAGTATCATAATTCATCAAAGGTGCCGAAGACCAGCTTCTAGGTTCTGTAACTGAAACGTGGTGCTGTACTTTCCTTGATGATTTCATGCCTTGTTATCTTATAATTTAATGGAAATGGATTAATAAACTGGAATACTTAATTCTGAAGAGGATCTTTTTCTTTTCACCTTTCCTTTAAATTCTCTAGTGGCAAGTTCCTTTATCTACTCCATGAAATAGCAATTTTTTATAACACCAAAAAGCTTAAAAATGATTGGAAGGGTTTACCTGGAATTCATAAAACTAGTAAAATGCCATATTGTGGCACTGACTTTTTGGGGTAAGATTAAGCAAACTACATAATTCCTCTGTTTCGCATCTATCTAAAAGAGAGATGATACTATTTTACGTAGATATCTATCCACTGTGTTTTAGTAAGTTGGATCAGGTAGATATGAAAGAATAGATAGTAGAAAAACAAAAGCATAAACACTTGTTTTAATTGTGAAAAAAATATGTGGAAAACAGCATGTTACAGGTTGTGTGAAATTGCCTGTGGTGTGGAATCTTGTTCTTCAGGAGCTACTGGAACTAATTCTTCCCTCATACCAATTCTACATTGTCCAGTGGTGTGGCAGCCTGTGATAAGACTGTTCCACATTTAGAAAATAAGGATAGCAGCTGAGCTAAGGGTGTTGCTGGAGACTTATATATTTTGACTTTTAAGGGCTTAAGTCAGACCCCCCAACTTTATTTAAATGTATTTTATATTGAATTATAGTCATCCTCCTACTTACCTCCTATCTGCTAAGCTGCTTAGAGAATAAACAGTATGTACTGCCTAAGCATATGCTCTGAAAGTAAACTGTCAAAGAGCCATTACGGGATTATTCTTTTGTTGTAGCTGTCATTGGGAGAGCTGTTCCTCGTACACTTGCTAAATTATGTGACTTTTTTTTTAATATACTCCTTGCTTTATATGCCATAGCGTCCCTGCTCATTTGTTTTATGTAACATTGCTGAGATGAAACAGGGAAGCTTTATTCTGCTGCATTCTTTCCTGCCTGCCAGATGGGTAAGTGGCTTCTGCTTCAGGAGTCTCAAAATTTTCATGCCCTGACAACTGGATTTACAAATTGTGTGATTTGGGTATCTTGAAATGAGAGGCAAGCAGCTATTAAAAAAGGATTTGATACCTGCCTGATCTTGTTGGCTTTGTGTCTCTGATGTGATCCTTCAATGCTTCACTCATTGCTAATCTGATCAAAACCTCCTATATGTTATCTCAATCCTATAGGAATCTGTCCTGGTTTTACTTACTGAATGTGACCTCTGTGTAAGAGTAGATGTTTCATTTTATTTTATACCACCTTTTCCTTCCACAGTTTCTTTTCAAAAGCCAAATTTTATTTCCTTCACCATTCCTTTGGGGATGTTTCACAAGTAATTATCCACAAGAACTTATATAAATCAATAATTTATATGTTATACAAGTTATTTCATAAGTACATATATACATTATTTATATTGGACTGTTTTTCTTAAAAACTTGGATATTTTTTTAATGAATAAATTAATACTGCATGATGTTTCACAAGAGAGATACATGAACTATCTGAAATTAATGGAGAAGGAGGAAACACTATAGAAAGAGATATTTAAGCCAATTAGCTAAAATGTTCTGTGTGCCCTATGTAAAGTCACATATTTAGAATATAAGAATCACAAATAAATTAATATCAAATGTCACATGTATCAGCCAATGAGAAAGATTACAGGTAGCAAGAATTCTGAACTATTATGGGGTCTATTTATCTTTTTAAATAGTAGGTGGGGTTGTTAGTTTTATGGCTTCAGTAATACAAAATAAAGAGTCATTATTTCACATCAGGTCAAGTTCTGTGGCTGGAGTTTTGTATTATAGAATATGGGGAGTTGTTTTGTTCACATTTGTCAGAGTTTTTCTTTGCCTTTCATTGACCTGATATGGTGCTGTCTTATTTGGGTCAGAGCATTTTGCAGAAAAATATTTTCTCATCAAACTTGGTCATAGCAATGTCTTAGGACCTCTTATCTGTCAGAATTTACTGCATATTCTGTAGGAGGCACTGTGTTGCTAAGTCATTGTATGGGAGAGCCTCAAGTTAGTCTGAACAGTCTTGTTAAAGCATATTGTTTCTGTAAAGAAAAGAAGTGAACAAATCACAGTCATCCAACCAAAAATATCAGAATATCATTCCAAGAATATTTTAATCCTTGTCATGTAATGATACTGTTGCAGGAATGGATGTTTTCACATAGTGTGAACTACTACCAGCCATAATAAATTTGCAGGGGTTGATACCAGTGATATACTAGATGGTTGGAAAAGAACACTTCAATCTCTCTTGACAGTAGGCTTACATGATAACAGTCCTCAGCTCTTCCTCATGTGGTACTTTCTGCTATGTCAATATCTATTTTTCCTCCTGCATGCCTGTAACTGGAGAGCTCTTTGCTAGTATCAGGTATCACTGGCTGGACAAATTCTCTTTAAATCTCCTAACTCTTTAAGTAGGTGAAGGCAAGCATCTTGAATTAACCTGAAGTTCATTTCAGGCTCAGCTAGCATAATGATTTAGATTTATATTACAATATAAATCATATTCCTATATTTTAGCTTTCAGAAAAGAAGTAACCTGAGAATATGAGGCAGCCCCTTTCCAGGTTTTCTGTTTCTCAGAGAAGAATCCTGTAGGAGATGCTCAAATATTCCTTTCCAGTTGCAGACAATTCAGGCAAATATTTCAAGGAGAATAGTGCAGCTCTTTCTAAAAATGGGAGTATCAGGAAAATATGCTATTTTGTCTTTTTCTAATTTAAACATGGGCAGGTTATTGTTGTAGATCTGACTTTCTTGCTTTAAGAAAGGGCCTGAAATCCTTAAAAGGAACAATCTTTGTCAGGGCTGTGCTTTTCCAGATCTGGTCAAACTCTCAGCTTAAACATGTTACATAGAGGGTTTATTTGACTTCAGAACTTGGGTAGCATTGCTCATCATTCCCTATTGCAGAAATGAATCCTGGTGGCAAGACAGGAGTACTTGCCCTGCTACTGCAACACCTGAGTGCTACAGGCCAGGTTTAAATCATGTGAGAAAACTTGTGAGAAACCTTGTGTCTTCAATGAACTCTTTGCTGGTACCTGTATGCTGTGATGATAAGGAGGCTCCGGTTGAGATTTTGGGAGAATAAGAACTGTAGGTTGGCTAAAGAGGTAACTTGAGGAACAGTGTTGAGACCAAAAGATCAAGTTTTTTGGGACAGGGAAACTGGAATTTGGCTGCGCTAGAGACAAAGACAAGTTAGGGAATGGAACTGAGAGCCACCATGGAGGTGGGAGGAGAGGTGACTGAGAGATGTCAGGAAGGTTATTTCAGGCAGGTAGTATGGACTAGGAGAGAGAATGAGAGAGATGGACATGGTGAAAAGAAGATGAGAGATCATGCAGGCAAAGGCAGGAACTGGAAGCATGGTAAGGATTTGGGAATTACAAAGAAGGATCGATAGGAATAGAGAATAGAAAGAGAGTGGAAAGTCTGCCAAAATAAATAGATTTGGGAAAATAATGCTGGGAATGGGAATATCTTTCTAATATCTACTATTTAATTATAATATATTCTAAATTTTTAATGATCTATTTGTAGCCAATTATTTATTAACAGAAAAAGCTGTCTGTGGTTTGTCTCTGACAACAGAGATTTATCCTACTGACCTGCACTGAGTCAGGCCACATCTGCCTTGTGGTATAATTTGAAGTTGTAATACTAATAGGAAGTTTTGGAAATCAAATGTGTGGTTTCTAGTTTTGAATCTAATCCTTTTCTTATGTCTTATCCCCTAGTGATCTCATTCTTTTAAAATCTTGTTCCCTCTCCATCCTTCAGAGTATGCTTTCCTTATAATTGCTGTTATAGTTTGCCTAGAGGTATGTAACTGTGCCCAGCCTCCTGCAGCTGAAATTCTTGCTGTGAAGATGTTTTATTTTTCCCCTGAAAAGTGTCTATTTTCATGAGTTTTGCAACGTTGCTTAAAAGTAAAATTGGACAGTAATCCTTCAGAGTGCTTAGATAAGCCCCTCAGGGAATGATAATGATATTGGCCATTTTCTAAATAGCTGAAACAGAGCTTCTGTTTGGAGGAACCATTATAGAGATGAGTAATCGCTGGTGACAGATCTTCACAATGGTATTTCAACAACTAATTAGGATTGTTGTCACAGTTAGTGGCATTTCTTCTCGGTAAAGCAGCATGCAAAGCAGCCTTTATATTACCAAGTACTGTGGCTGACAGCCCAGAAGCAGGTGATGGGTATGAGGTCAGTGCACAGCTGCCCAGAATAGTGAAGAAATGATTAAATGTCTGCAACCTCGGAGACAGAGATGTTCTCCAACTAATTCTTGTGAGACTCTGACATGTCATCTGGTGCCAATATGAAGAATCTTTTTTAGACGTAATTCCTTATCTAGGCAAAGGAAATGGTTCACTAACAAAAAAAGTTATTAAAGAAAGAACTTCACATTGTCCAGAATCTATGCTCTATATGTTCAATCTTGGGTGGTGAAATAAATTATCATATTTTCCAGACTAGCAGTCTGTTTGGAAATGACTGAATAAAAACTGTATGGAGAGCAGGAATTGGAAAAATAAAGATTTTACGTCACTCCAAATATCTTCCCTATTTTAGTGACAGTCGTAAGTTCTGTTTTCATTAATTCAGCAGGTCATTAAGAGACCAGCCTTCTGATATTCCCATTTTCTCTATTGATTATAATGTGTTATATTTAGAAAAGACTGAGACAGTAAAACCATAACAAGAGGTATATTAGTTGTATTAATCATGGTGTTTGGAGAGAACCCATTTATTTATGAACATGTTTTCACTATTTTTCATGCATAAGAAAGAATAAAATATGTTAATATAATCCCTTGAGATGGGAAAACAGGGAGCTTCTCCTATCACCTTTACAGAATCACAGATTATGCTGAGTCAGTCCCTGATTACCTTGAATAAACCAGGCCAAAGCCAGCTTATTTCCTGTGGCAGAGGTTTTTTGTTAACATTTCTTTTACATTACTATGGAGAAGAAACAAAAATTTTACTAGTTTTGAAATGGGAAAAACTAAAGAGGGTCCCCATGCATATCTGTATTGCCCTGCAAATTTCTTGAAATAACAAGAATTTGCACTTACACAGTTGTCTCTAAGGAACAGTTTCTAGGATATAGTTTTTCATTTATATTCCTAATAATTGATACAAAGAAGAAAAAATACAATCCTCACAAAATGGTGTATAAAACTATGTACTTTATATTCTTCAGAATTAAATTTCATCAAAGCAGACATTTCTGTGTCTAGAAAAATAGAGATGCCGTGAGTATTTCTAAAACTTAAAAAGAGACTAAAGGCCAAAACTTTATGTAGTTTTGAAGGAAATTTAAAGCAAATGTTGAGCTTTTTCTTTTAGCGTAAATCTTTCTTGAGTTTGACTTCAAATATGTTTTAGAATTGTTTCTTCTTTATTTGTTTATTATTTCTTCATGAGAAGAAATTAGGCAAAGTTGGTGCTTTCACAAAATCAAAATATTTTAATTGAATAAAATCTTCTAATCAGCTGATCTGTAAAACTATATGAATTATGTACTTTAACATAATATTCTTTCAAAGGCAATAAAAAAAAAAAATCACATCTAGCTGGAATGGTAAAATATCCAGAAAATTTCCTTGGAAGTTCTCGCCCATTTCTCCTGTAGTATTTATTTTGGGTTTATGCTGCATATAGTGAAGTAATAAATAAGCCTGAAGTAAGAATTTTATTCTTATTGGCATTGCCATTTTATCTGGGACACTCATTCCCTGTTCCTTTTCTGTAATTACATAACAGTTTTCTTCCCAGTCATCAAAGTATGTTGAAGCATAACATTACACGTGTGGGCTCTTTTTGACAGAGACAGCTTAAAATATTTCAGACCCTGTTCTACTTGTGAATTGCATTTTGTATTTCCTTCCATGTAGTTGTACAGTGACTACTGTTTGTGAAACTGTGTAATAATCTCAATTACTAGAGAGATTGAAAAGCAGAAATTAATCTAAAATAGTGTGTCCTTAATGTTTTCTACATAAATCACTCCAGTGACCTAGTTCACATAATTAACCATACACACAAATGTGTTGGTACAATTGTTAAACAATGCATGAAGCCAAAGCATGCAGAAAAGGCACAATTTTTTGAGCCAATTTTTCCACTTTGGAAAATATATCATGTAGATGCATCCAAAATTGAATGCTCCAAGTTGGTAACACGGATACATCTGAAAGAATAGGTAATCTCAGTTTCTTTCTGCCACATCTGACCCTGCCCTGATCTATCATGAATTTCCAGACCAACAAGGAGGACATTAGAACAACTTGCTCATTCCCCTGCAGTATAGGGAAGTAAAAAATTTCTTAAAAAAAAAAAAAAAAAATATTATGGGAGGTAGTGGGTTCTTTAGAGCAAATTTATAACTAAATCACCATGGAAAGCAATGTTACAAAAATGCCCAGTTTCTGTCCCTTCAAAGTTACTGAAATCATATGAGGAAATCAATAATTGGTCATAAATTTGTAAGGTTAGGCATGTTGCATTTGCGTAAGGCTTTCTAGAAGTGAAATTAATAGAAAAAATTCAAATTCTTGTCTGTGTTTATTAATTTGGTGACACTTTATTAACCTAAATGGAATTCTTACTGATTTTTACTTTATAGTGTTGATTTTATTTTTGAAGGAACCAGTAATGGTACATATATTGTTATTAAAACTGCTTGAATTTTTGATAAAACAGTGGTTAGTTGAAAATGCCAGGTATTCAAATAAAAGCATTTTTCTGGAAAGGGTTTAGTTGTTCAGATTTCTGAACTAGACAAAGAGAATTTTAGATTTCCAGAGAATCCAGAGCTTTGAGGCTTCTTGGCTTTGGTAATTGATAATCATGGCCCTGTCTCTGAAATTAGAAACCTGTGAAAACTGTTAACTGCAGCCTCAGTCAGAATATTTAAACCCCACCTCGAGTTGGTTGCCTAGAAGGCTGTGGTACGTTGCAGCCATATGTTTTTTATCTATTTTCTTACAATTAACTTCAATTAAAACAATGTTATTGTCTCATGCTTTCTATCTTTCTCTCAACTATATTTTCTACTTGATTCCTATTTTGTGGTATTGATGCTATCTCCTTGCTAATTCAATCTTTTCAGTTAATCCATATATTAATTCATTTTGTATGATTGCAAAATGTCCACATTTTAGGAATATGGGTACTTCAAATAAAATTCACATTTTTCATTTCCTTTTATAATTACTGCACTTACAAAAGTATATTTTTATTCTTTCCTATAGAAATTCTGTCACTATGTTCCTGAAAGATATAATATGGAACACAGACCATACAGCTTTTCCTGGACGGCATCGAGTATGTTGAGATTAATAAAAGAAAATAATTCCGCACATGGTTTCTCATAATCTTTGATAATTAGTATTCCACTCCAGATTTCCATAGCAAGATATAAGCTATTGAAAAGCTTTTAATAGCCTAAAGAAAACCTCTCAGAAAGCAAGCTCACTGTGTGTTCTGCAGTTATTATTTCACGGGAAATACTGTTTTAAGGATGTCCTGTTTCACCCACTCTGGAATTTTGATTTGGAAACATGATTGTCTCTGGTGACATACAGTTAAGTTTCTAGTGTTCAGAAATTCAAGGCAACATGTATAAAAGTTAGGTACTTTTATGAAAGTCAAAGTGGTCTTTGCACACAGAAACAAATAAAACTTTTATTTTAGTTCCTTTGTCACCTTAGTCTTGGAAGTATCTAGGCTTCTGAATCTGTCAGGATAATGGGGAAAAGAAGCTAGAGCTGAAAAAAGTCGAAAAATAGGAGAAGAAAACCTATTTTTCAGAAAGATAATGACTGTAAAATGAGAGGAGACAGGTTGGAACTGGTTCAACTGGGCACCTGGGAGAATGACTGAAAAGATAAGGTTGGAAAGTTCAAAAGGTCTGCTTAGGAGAGAGGACATGACCTGGGAGCTGGGTAGAAAGGGAAAAACTGGGCAAGCTGTTTTGATATGTGAAGTATAAGAAAATTAGCTTCTTGGAACACCTTTAGTGGAAGGAAACCACCCAAATTATATCAATAGCTAAAAGGAGATAAATAATAAATTGTTCAGAAACTGAGGTAAGAACAGGAGAAAACAGCAGAACAGGAATAGATATTAAATAATGCAGCTATACATTAAATTATGGAAGTCACTCTGATAATAAAAAAAAAAACCTCAGCAAAATCTGGAGGTGTACGATTTTTACTTGAAGATGAATATGTGCTCTTTAATATATTAGCATGTGTTTTAAGAAGGCTGTATAAACCATTATGCATGGAGAACCCTTTTTATGATTGTTTGGAGAGCTCTAGTCTGATCTAATGAAATAACCTTAATTACTTATCCATATGTTCAATCTCATTTATAAACAGTGGAGAGAAAATAAAAGATATTTTGCTGCTGATACTGCTATTGTTGTTATAGCCTGCTGCTGTGGGTATCACTGAAGCAGTTAGCTCCCTTCTTTCCTTCTGTACTACAGTATGTTAATTCCTGGAATGCACTCTGTTCTGATGCATATTTGGTAAACCAAATAGCCTTCTTGCATCACTTGCTTATGAAAACATGTTTCTAAAGATGTATGACTGCAATAAAAGCACTCTTGTCTTCTAACAGTTGCACACACTTACTAACAGAGATTTTTCTTGAAAATAGTCCCTTAAAAAAACAAGTCAGACATACACGAATAAACAAAAGCCATAGGTGCCTATATGGAAATGGGTTGTATCTCTGTGGAAAAATAGATGGGGTTAAAAGAGCAACAACCCTCAAAAAGAAAAGGATTTTTAAAAACCCAAGCAAAAAAAAAAAAAAAATTGAAAAAAAACCCCCAAAACATCTCCCCCCTCAAAAAACACCAAACTAACAATCTTAAACAAAAAAAATTTCTAGGTATTTGCCTGATTAGTCATGTGAAATTGGAATTTTAAATTTAGTAAGAATGCAGTCATATTTTGATTTGTTTGGAAAATACCTCACCCTTACACACTTTGATATTAAATCTAGACTTTCTTTGAACTAAAATTACTGGAGCATAAAAATAATGCTTCTGAAGGGTTTATTTGGTTGGGCCTTTTTTTTTTTTTTTT
>VZRO01005380.1:28866-203362 GCA_013397915.1 Daphoenositta chrysoptera
TTTTTTTTTTTTTTTTCAGGGCAAGGGTGGCTTTAGTTTTTTTTACTTTCTAAATGGTGTGGCCAAGGAAACACTGAGTCTCTTCTTGCATGCTTTTCTTTTCTATTTTGCAGGTTTCAAAGTGTATTATCTGCATTGCCTTTATAAAGCTGATTCCTGACAGGAATGAATGATACAGTATCATAGAATAATTTTGTTTGGAAGTGATGTTTAGAGGTCACCAAGTCCAATCTCCATCTCAGACAGGTTTAATCAGATCGGGTTATGCAGTCCTGTTTGATCAAGTCCTGAACACTTCCAAAGACAGAGATTCCACAGCCTCTCCTGGCAACAATTTACAGTATTTGAACACCCTTTTGCTGCAAGGAAAATCCTTTCCCTATACCAAATTGTGTTCCTTGATTCCTGGCCTGTTGTTGTAGAAGAGTGTTGCTCTGGGAAGGGTCTAACTGTTTCCACTGTGATCGTGGTAAAGTATTTGTGCTCAGCAATAATGTCTTTTATTCTTCTTGTTGAACTGATCAGTTCCCTCATTGTCTTCCAGTGCACACACTGCTACAGTCCTTGACCATCTTGGTCCTTTTGATTCTTTCCTGCATATTAATGTCCTTCTTATACTGGCGACCTCACACTTGGACACAGTGCTACAGCTGCATTGTCACTAGTGCTGGATAGAGAGGAAAGATCACTTTTCCTGAACTGGTTGGCTACCCTCTTGCAATACAGCCCAGCTTTCTGTCGGACTTCTCTGCTGCAAGAGCACACTACTGACTCATGTTCAACTTGTTGTCAAGCCAGATCCCTAGGTGCTTGTCTGTAGATCTGCTTCCTGTAGTCAGTGCAGAGGTTGTACTTTTGGAAGGGGTTATTTCATCCTGGATGCAGGACTCTGCATTTCCTTTCATTGAACTTCGTTAAATGTATGTCTATTTCTCCACGCTGTCAAAGTTCCTCTGAAAAACAGCCCTGAGGTACAGCATATTGACTGCCTCACTCAATTTGGTGTTGTCTGCAAATTTCCACCAGTTTGATGCTAAACTGTGAGCGTGTATGCAGTACCACAGCAGAGAGAGCAATGGAGTTGCTCAGAATGAAATTGTCCTTGGTAAACCTCTATTGGCTGTGCTCATTCACCTCCTTGATGAATCTAGAAATGTCATCTGTGACTGTTTTCTTGTCCTTGGTCACTAGCAAGGCTAACATATGCAAAATGAATAAAAGAAATAATGAGAAGGAGCAGTCCATGTTTCATTGTATGTATCTATAAGAAAGTGAGCAGTATGGAAAGGGAAATCCTCACTGCTTCACAGGGAAAGAATGGGAAGAGAGGCAATGTCCTACGTTACAGTGTAAGATGTAACCAAAAACATGTATTCTATTACCATCTTCACAAGCTGTTAAAGCAGGTGGGGCAGTGTTTGTTATCTCCCACCACGACTTATCCCTGATAACTCCCTCTGGGAGCTATCTCTGTTTTTTTTATTTTAATTTTCCTTGTAAATTATAAGTCTGGCTTGCAATCTCCCACTGGTTTGTTTTTAAACTAGTACAGACAAAGATGAACTTTGCCCACAAATTGTCTGTATCTCTCTTTTCTCGGAGATTAGTGAGCATCAAATCCCTCTTTTGTCCTGAACTGTTAAAGGAGAGTTTGTCCCCACCTTAATGAAAAGTTTGGAAAATACCTTCTAGGACAGAGTGAAGCAAAAGAGTATGTGAGTCCCTTTCCTTTCCTTTCCTTTCCTTTCCATGAGCTGGCTGGGTTTTAATCAGTATTTCATATTTATATAGTGACTTCACAAACATATGAATGAGCATTTTGTTTCAAACTGAGGAAAGCACACATACATACTCTTATCACAGAATTGCATAAAGCAGTGCATAAATGTCACTGTAGAGAACATATTTGTTTCTAAGAGGAGGAAAGCAGTGTCATTTTCCTTCTTCAGCTTTGTAGACTGAGCCACATAAGCACTATAAAAATAGAGATAGTCTATTAAAATGTGTCTAAAACCACCTTTAATTAGTTTAAAAATATTAAGGCAGAGAGGCAGAGGAACAAATACCATTTACATGAATTACCATCTCGCTTATACCCACAGAAGAAATAGCACCCCATTCTACAGATATCATACAAATATAACAATGTTAGGAATACCAATTTACATAAAGAAAGTTTTCTTTTGTTGAATCCTTCCTTTTGTTCCAGAGAACTAAAGAGAAATTTACTATATATTCGATAAGAATTAAATGTTTCTCATGGAACAGGGATAGAATTCTTGGTCAAAGACTTAAATACAACTTAGGTAGTTCACAGGGCTTGTGTGGAGCCCTGTCACAGGTCGATATCTTACCTATTGAAAGGTCAAACCATTCTGTTGCTTCAGCACAAGTGCTAAATAGGACTCTGTCATTCAGTGGTGTGGCAGAAGTGCAACAGGCTTAATCTAATAATCATTTGAAATTCCTAGCCATGGTTAACCTTTAAATATTTCTCTGAGCCCGTAATGGATTTCAGTTTCTAATGTCAAAATATTCTACCTGCAACAAAGTTTTAACTTTGAAAATGTAATTTGAAGTTCTTGTAATTATAAGTTTTCAAGAGTGGAAAAATAAGAAAAGAATGTCCCAAATATCTGAGGGAATTAACGTGTGAAGGACTCACTTCCCACTTGCTCTTTGCAAAAATGCACGTTGAAACTTTGTTAGACATTGAAGTGGTCTAAAATCCTTAATATACAGTATGAATTTTGCTCAAAGTTAAATTTCTGGATTTCTTTGAAATAGTATAAAAAAGGAAGAGGAACTGTGAACTGAAGCTAAACAAAATAAGTCCTGTCCTTTCCTCACCCTCAGACAACACTCAATATCTTTATAAAGTTTTTTTTTTAAAAATCCTAGTTTCATGGAATCACAGACTCACAGAATACATAAACCAAAAACCAAAAATTGCAAATAGTTGCTATGAATTTGTAATCAACTTGGATCAAATGTCTAAGCAGTGAGCTAGGATTCCTTTGGGTCAACAAGCTTCAAATGAAGTCAGTGCATTACAAGAGCAGGAAGGGCTGTAAACAAGAACAAGTTATTCCAGTTCCCTTTTTCCTCAATAGAAATAATAACTTTAAAGGTAAATTATTCTAAAACACACGAAATATCTTATTCACAATCATGGGTGGGTGAATTGTAAGTCTAGGGCTATATTTATCTCCATTAGGCAAAAATGTTCTTCTATTAACATTACTGTTTCATTGGTATTCTTTGTAATGATCTAGTAAAAACAGAGTGTAGGGAGAATTGTATCTTGATAATTTAATGCTAATCTTTATTTTTTTTCCCCAGCTAACAATCATCAGATTTGCTTACCAATTAATCTTACAAAATAGACTACCAAAACTGGCATGTGTGCTCCTAAATCAAGTGAACTCAGAGTTAAGCTTTGTACATGAGTAATTAGTGCTTTTCTAAGCTATTTCTATGCAATTGTGTTCAACCTTCAGATCAGGTGACAACTAGAGAGATACCTAACAAGAGTATTCACCCTTACTACCCTTATCCACAGTGTAAGTAGCACTGTGTTCTAATGAAGCACATTATTTGTTGGTCAGGTTTTTAACATAGTAGAAAGAATTTTCAATTTTTGAGGAACACAAACCCTTCACTAGCAGTGTCAGCTTTTTAAAGGCCAGTCATGACAGTCATTTAAAACAAGCAAGTGAACAAAACATTTTTAGAAAATGTATTAATCTGATGATTTAATAGTTGTACAATAACTGCTCTCTTTTAGGAATAGGAAAATTGCATGTATTAAATGCTTTGGAGATCCAGGAAAATAATAGCTTAGGCCATAGATTTTACCACAGAACAGATAAGAAAGGCTGTGTTGTAAAGATATCATTAAAACAGTAAAGTTTGGATGTTAAACATCAATGAAAAATCTGAGTAGAAGATGATGGCCTGATCACAGGTCTGAGAGATTACTGCTTTACACAGTAATCAGAACACAAGGGACCAGAGAGGGATTTGGAGGTGAAAACATTGGGATTCTTTTTTTTTTGTAATTTATTAAATTCATAACTAGTCAACCATGAAATCAAAAACGCAGAGAGATAAGCCAATGTCTTCCTGAAGGCCTTAAAAAAGCAAAGGTAATTTACTGAGATTTTAAAAAATATTCGTTTTTTGAGGGAGAGTCAGGAATAACTTAGAACTCTTCCATATACATATTTTTACAAAACTGTATGCTGCTAAAAGTATTCAGGTATTATATGAATAAAAGTTGCACACTGGAAATTTGTTCCCCACAAAGTGATTATATAGCAGGAAGTTGGAATAAAAGGGAGAAATCTTTTAGTAGTGTGCAGTTTTTTTTCATTTCTGCTTTCACATATCAGTGGTTTTCCCTTCCTGAGAACATTATTACCGTTTTTATAGCAACCAGAGAATCTTTCTGGGATTTAATAGGAGCTTCACAAAGAAAATATGTATTTTTATTCCTTTATATCAATATTTGTATATTTGTCAGTCAATAATCCAAGGCCATGGTGCTAAGTTTAGTGCTGGCAAAAGTGCTTTCCCTCTGAGCAGAGAAGTCAGCAATATGCCACACATAACATTCAAATAATGGATGAATATGCATGAAATCTTGTGGCTGTTCTCCGCTGTGACCAAAACTTTGTCCTTTCCATTAGCACCCAGGTAATTCCAACCTGCAAGTCCGTAAGACATGGACATCATCAGAAAGCCACAAGCCTCCATGGTAACTTGTAAGAACACTAAGTAATGCAACTAAGAATGCTAACTAGCAACTAATGATATTTTCTATATCTCTTGGTCATTTCCAGACCCATATAATGTGTCAGGAAACCACTATAAAGTGAACAAAACAAACAAAGTTTGAAAAAAATAAACAAGAACCACAAATAACACTAAAGAAAACCCAAACAACCCCAGAAGGAAACATGAGACCTTTGTTTACAGTATGTTTTTCTCTTGGAAAATGAAACTTTAAAAGCAAATGCTGTCAGGTTCTTCGGGAAGATGAAAAACATGTTACAAGCTTGATTTTGATCATGTACAAGGCCACTCAAGAATGTCTTAAACTGACATGAAAAGAAATGCTTCTGTTTTCTTGCTTGTTTTTCTAACCAGATGAAAAGAATGCTTTATTGTGCTGGATGTTAGTCTTGGTGAGGAGCTGAGGTCTACTTATACCAGAAGAACAAGCAACAGCTGGTGTGCAGTTTCAATCCTGCTTTTTAATTCTATTGTATCACTTTATTTGAAAATATAGATAATATTTTAGTCTCCAGATTTTTAAAGATACCAACACCTTTTCAGATTAATCAGTGTTTAGATATCCAGCGTGGATGAGTAAATTTAGGGAAGGCATGGTCCCAAAAGGCTATGATGAAATTTCATGCCGAGTGGGGGATATGAATGCATATCTTGGCATACATCACAGGCATGAACAGGGAGAAGCCATTTGGAAGGAAAATAAGATCCTCTATTCTACAGCAAATAAAATCCCTCATACATCTTTGTCTCTACAGCAATGGAATGTTATCTGCTTGAACACTTCTCGTTTCCTACTACAACTTTAAATGAAAGCAGCAGCCTTGGTAGATTCTCATTTGAGTCAGTCAGTATTGTTTGCTGCTGGGGAATATCTACAACAAGATGCAGCTGAGACACCTCGAAAAACATTTATATTTTCATTCTACAGGTGCTACTGTCATGGTTTTCATGTGCTTGAGAGAACATTAAATTCTTGGCCAATGATTGAGTGCCTTCTGAGATAGTTTTTGAGCTATAAACATTTTAGATCCAGATACTCATTGTTTCATGTACCTGTTTTTAGATCCATTCTAACAACTAAGATAGTATCACAGAAATAAATGGTGTTAATTTTCATTTAATTAAATAGAAGAATTCATTCTCTTCAGAAGTAACAAAATAAAACCATAACATAGATACACAGAAAAATATTCAGATGCCAAATTACAGAAAAAAACAGAACAAAATGGGAGATCTGTTGGCAGCATGCACATGATAAGTGGCTGCATTTCAGAAATTGCTTTGAGAAAAAGAAAATACTTTGAGCCTGAAGAGATACAGAACTGCAATGGAGAAGTATAACCTCTGGGCAAATTGAATTGATTATGATTAGATTACACACTGTTGAATGTCCCAGTTCAGCAAATCTTTTAAATTTTGCTGGGAATTTTTGTTTATTTTTCCTGTTTGATGCAGTAAACATCCATTAGACATTAAAAGAGTAAACCAATATGCCACTGATCCTTTGGTCCTTGATAAGGTGCCAGCCACTCAGTATCACCATTTGCATAAACAGCTGGAGTTTTTCTGGACCTTTTCCTATCGTGTAGCTGGATGCCTTCCTGATGGTTTGCACTTCATCGTATCTCCAGTGGGCTAGCTTGTTTGTGATAGATCTGGAAACTTCACAGAGAGAAAAGGATATTTCTTTAGTCACATTTAATTTAAGCAGACTTCAATACAAATTTAATAGGGAGCATGGTCTGGAACGTGCAGAATAAGCTGTTCTCTGCACTTTTATCAGTTTACTAGCAGACATGGGGAAATCTCTAGGTTACAGTAATCTCTTCTTTTCCTTGACAGATTGATTGTATGCATGAGTGGTTTAATCCGTTCTCCCTAGTGAAAAAACACCCATAAAATAGTGTATTTCCTAATTCAGTAAAATTTTGTGGTATTAAGATCACAAAGTTGTAAAATGAATGGTACTCTGTATGAAAAGACTTTGCATACAAGAAGACATTGTTTTCCTTAGAAGAAATTACAAAAGTATAGAAGTAATAATTCTTTTTTCAATTTCATGTTGCACTATCTATTCAATGGGCAATGTTTCTTTTTTTTGTTCCTTTATATCTGATAAGAATCTGTATAACAGATTTATGCTTTGGAAATTCGAATTTAAAGTGGATCATACTATTCACAGGGTGTTCTTTGATAGTCTGTGATGATCCAGTAAAGTCAATGTTACATGATCTTAAATTGAAAGAAACATAAAGTTATTTTAAAATTAATTTCCCCAGCTTTATTAAGGTTGTCACATCGTACAAGGTTCAAAAGTGAATAGCCTCTCTCTTTTATTAAGATTACAATAAAAATACATAAAATGAAAAGAAATAAAAGTAAACCATTCTATAATAGTAGCCTTCATTTCTGAAAAATAAAAAAAAAGGACCTGAGGGTGCTGGTGGGTGAGAAGCTGGACATGACCCAGCCATGGGCACTCCCAGCCCAGAGAGCCAAACGTGTCCTGGGCTGCATCCAGAGCAGCGTGGGCAGCAGGGGAGGGAGGGGATTCTGCCCCTCTGCTCTGCTCTGCTGAGACCCCACCTGGAACACTGCGTCAGCCCTGGGGTCCCAGCACAGGAAGGACAGGGAGCTGCTGGAGCTGCTCCAGAGAAAGGCCATGAAGATGATCAGAGGGCTGGAGCATCTTTCCTGGGAGGAAAGGCTGACAGAATTGAGTTTGTTCAGCCTGGAAAAGAGAAAGCTTTGAGGTGACCTAATTGTATCCTTCCAGTACCTGAAGGGAGCCCACAGGAAAAATGCAGAGTAACTTTTTACTAGGGCATATTAAAAATTGGGGAAGGACAAAGGGGAATGGCTTCAAACTGAAGAGAGTAGGTTTAGATTAGATATTTGGAAGAATTTTTTTATTGTGAGGTTGCTGAGGCACTGGAAGAGGTTGCCCAGAGACATTGTGGATGATCCATCCCTGGAAGTGTTCAAGGCCAGGTTCCATGGAGATTTGAGCAACCTGTTCTAGTGAAAAGTGTCCCTGTCCATGGCAGGGGATTGGAGCTAGATGATCTTTAAGGTCCCTTTAAACCCAGGCCATTCTGTGATTCTAAAATTTTATGAATTCTCGTTTTCGGGGGAAAAAAACAAACAGAGGAGATTTTGGGAATATTTCAGAAGCTAGAAAACTGTATTTTAAATAAATTAATTAAAACTTGGAGCAAGAACTAAACCTCAGAATGGGAGAGCAAACAGCGAACACTTAATAGATCTATGATGGATGATATTTAAGGACACTGATATTTGAGATAATATGCTTAAAAATAGTATTATGAAACATGTAAAACAAACTAGACAAACATAAATTAATAAAGGCAAAATCATAAATTGCTTGACTAGAAAACAGAAGATTTATTATGGCTAAGGGTAGTATCAGTTTACTACTGATTTATCTGTTTTTTTCATATCATTCCATATGGAGGTCATACGATGGGGAAAAAGTAGAGAAATCATACTGAAAAAATAAATTATAGAGTTTTTGGTAGAAAAAGTCACTCTCAGCCAAACTTCCCTGATTGGACACTAGCATATGTTTAGACCTGTGCGTGATCCTGGAAGAAATAGAAAATTTAGTTCCTAGTTTTGGAGTTTTGTCGTACACTTTTCTTGTCTAATAGTTAAAGTCCAACAGACAGTCCAATTTTTAAAATACTTAGATGGAAAACTGTCTTCTGTATTTCAACAAAAAGTCCCTATCTCATTCTTAGCTATACAATGAATTAATTAGCTGTTCTGTATTCAATTACACATTAAGAAAAAGAAAATAAGTAGAAACACAAACAGAAACAACTAAATCCTTTGAAGATTATTTTCACTGTTAACTAATTTTATTTTGCAGTATAAAACCAAAACATCTGAGAGGTGAAACTTAAAGACCTAGTTCCAAAATCCATAGGCAGGTATCTAATTAAAATCACACAAAATCACTGAAGTTTGTCCTTAATGAAATGAAATGGAAGCTGAGAAAAACAAATCCAGTAAAAAGTGATTGCTGACATTGCACAAATAGCTGTTAGTTGTATAAGGGGGTTAGCTATTTTAACAAGCAATCTCTTCTGAAGGACTGTAAAGTGTTTAAGAATAGAGCTGCTGTTTTTAATTTGATTCTCATCACTGCAGTTTTACTTAGCTATCTTAAACATCTATAAGAAGAAGCATATTGACAAAAATATTGACTACAAGATCAAAGAATGAAGATTAAAGCAGGATATGGCAGAATGTGGTAGGAAAAATAATTAGATTCTTATTTTGCAAAGATTAATTTATAATACTTCAAAAATAGTCCATCCTGAAGTTTAGTCTAAGTTTTCCCCTATTTAATTTCTGCTAATCAGCAAATTATGTGCTTTATATGATATTTAATAATGCCTTATAGTAGTTTTTATCAAACTCTCTCTTCTGACACTTCTTTCTTACCTTCTTCGTTGTTTCTTCAAGCAATTCGAATGTCATAGTCACAGCAGTCAATTAGAAGCTTTTTGTTTCTGGTGTTTCTTTTTTCTTTGAATATTAAGAAACCTCCTGAAAGGAATGTTTATCTGCTAGTATTTTGGACAACATAAGAACCCCTGTCTTTTTTGCTCAAGCCAAGCAAAGCCCAGGGATGCTGTACTGTCATGTTGTGCAACACCTCTGGCATTTTAATAATAATGGCAAAAAATTTTAGTTACTGTGCTCTGGCAGGAAATCCATAGAAAATTACCTGCTTCTTTTTGTTCTCTCAACCTTTTTTAGGGTAACCTCTATAGCTTTTATTGGATTTCAGCACCTCAGCAGAACATGTGCAGCCAAAACCTTTCCTGCCTTGTTTTATTCTCTCACTGTTCATTAGTCCTGAATTCCCTGTACTCTCTGAGTTTGGTCAGGTTAGACATAAGTTATCCATCATAAGGCATCTAAACTCATTCTGCTTACTCATTAGTCCCAAATCCCATATGATGCTCAAGTTGTACGTGTTAGTTTTGCCATCCTCCATAATGCTTAATACTTTGATTATTTATGTTTTCAATTTTATTTCTAATCCATACTGGATTGCAGAAGCAGCTGTATGTATTTAGTTTGGTGATGTTAAGACAGCTGTTTATTTTGGCAATCTGGCTAATTCATACAGTGCAGAAAAAAAAGATATCTTGAGCACATAAAATTAAATGAGGCTTTGAAGTAGTGTCAGTCTCAAAAGAATTTTCCATTTTTCAGAGCATTTCTGGAATCATCTCCATTTACTGGTCCTTGTAGAGAACTACCTGATTTGATAAATATTACTCAGCAGTTGCCTTGCAGTGTGTAGTGTTATTTTTAATTTAGGTGGTATTTTAAGCTTTGAACTGCTTTTCTCAAGTTTTTTTAAGGAGGCCTAATCTAAATAAAATTACACTAGAAAGACTCTGCCATTTTGAAATCAGCAGTTATCTAGATTCTTCTCAGAGTATTGGCATATGAAATTTGGGCCAATCTGTTCCTTTGTTTCTTACTCTGAATTATCTTTCCTGTACTTTCCCAAGGCAGTCAATCATTCTAGTGCTGGTGTGTAATTTGCTTTGTCAAACAGACATTTTGCCATTAATATATGTGAAATTTCTTTCGACACTCATTCAACACAGTCACTTCCCTCTGGTGATCACTTGTACTTTTCTCTGTTTACTTGATGACTTCTGTCTGAGACAGGCTTTACTGGTTGGCTGAACTTCAGGTGACACTACATTAGCATACAGAGTTTTATTATGTGACTCAAGCTTACTGAATTCACCTGTGCTTTTACAGTCACATTTTCACAGAAAACAAAATACCTCTGAAAATTATATTTTTTCTCAGTCTCTTTCCAAGTTACTAAAGTAAGATATTAAGTTAATATTGGCGGAGTCCATTTTAAGCTTATGATTGGTAGCAAAGATTTAGTTATTAATGTCAACAACAGTGTGCCCTGGCAGCCAAAATGACCAAAAGTATCCTGGGGTGCATCGAGCTCAGCATCATCAGTTTTGTCCTTCCAAATGTATTTGTCTTTGCCTATCTTAAATTGATTGTATATTTTTGCAGACAAAATATCTTCTCCTTCTTCTTACAATTTCCACAGAGATTGGAATGGTCATATATTTAACATCACAGTTATAACTGATAACTGATGCAGGGGAAGATGCAAAGAAAAGTGTCAAGATTATCATTGCTGAGAGGGTTTCCTAATAACCGTTTCCTTCTCTCTCTTTAGGTTATGGTATGTAAAGGCCTTTAAGAAATGGATTTGAAATTAATAAATAAGCAGATATTTTGAAGCTCCAAAATTCAACAAAAAAAATAGATTAAAGTAGGTGTCTTTGTAGTATTGTTGAGAAGTGATAGTATAGGCTCTAAGTGTCTCAATTATGTCTCTCATATTTGTCTTACAAGATTAAAAATTAGTTTCTTCATGGCTGAGGAAGGAACTAGGCCTGCCTTAGCTTGGTTGTCAGGAGCTGCATTGCCACAATAATCCATTGTGCTTCTGTCCAGAAAAGCTAGTTCTGCAGTGCATTAGACACATATTATGATCTATCTTATCCTCTTACTTCTTCAAGAAATATAATAACTGCAACACAGTGAAAGGTTAATTGTGGGGTACCTAGTATGCTTTTCCATAAGTGACCATAAATGTGTTAAAAATTCCAGGAACTGGGGAATTACAGGGGAGAATAAATCAGATTTCATGCTCATTCTATGAATTGGCAGGAACACATATTGATCAAAATTATTTCAGAAATAAAGATAAGTATGTGGAAAAAATAAAAGATATAAAATTGTCTCAGTCATTTGAGAGCAAGAATGAGATGTTAGAGATCCTGCCCACTTTATATTGATCTGAAAATCCTCTGTGTGAGCAGCATGGCCTAGTGGCCAAGCAGTATTAAATATAGCAGGGGACCACATGAATAGACAAGAATGCACTCAGAACAGCTCTTGGACAATTTGTGTGTGAACTTCCATATAAGACTCTCTTGTGCAATTTGGTGCTTTACAGAAATGTCCAATGTTCTTAATAAGCCATCAAGAGAAACACAGTAGCTGGTGTGGCTAAAGTGTTCCTCAGACTTGGTTTGGAATCTCTGCTGGAAAAACTGGTGCCATAACCAGGTTATTTCAGGCTAGTAGGAGTATCCACTCCTTTGGAAACTTACTTTCAAGTGCAATGTTTTAAGTACCTTTTCTTTTTAATAAAATTGTCATTCTCTTTCCCAATAAATAGTATTTTACAGTAAGTTTAAAGCAGAAATTTACGTTACCTTGTGGCTCAAAGTTTTTTTTCTTTTTGGTTGTTTGGTTGTTTCTTTTTCACTCTTTAACAACTTCAGCTATATTTTTATTTATCTTCATTTACAAGGCATCAATCACTGCTTCTTCACAAATATGTTATCTCATTTAGCAGAATGCTCAGAATTGTGATTATATTTACTGATTTTAACCATCTAAAAATTAGGCATACACATAAAATAGTTAGATTTATATTGTTATTCACAGAGAGAGAAAATAAATAAAAAATAACTCACTATGTTTCAGAGGCATTCTTATGTATTAAGAAGAATTAGCCTTGTAAGATGTTTTGTCTCAGTTGATCAGGTGCAACCTAAGCATCATAATCCAGAAATTTAATTTTTAGATGCCTCTAGAAATTAAATTAGGAGAGAGTCTCCCCCTCCACCTAGTTTAGAGTGCACAGTATTCTGAATCCTGATTTCTCCTTGTTGGCAATTGAGTTCACTCCTTGGAATATTTGTTTCATTCCCAAGCCTAGAACTGCCCAGAATTCAAATATCTTTTCTAGGATTTTTTCTCTAAAAGAAATTGATTTTCTTCATTCTTCCTTTTTTATTTACCGTGGATGAATTTGGCATAGTTATTCTCAAGGCAAAGTGTATTTTTTGAGATTTTGATAAAATATTACATGAGCCATTCTATTCTTACTGTGCCTTCACAGAACCCTGGCGACCATATAGGGTAGACCAAAGTGTGAAAATATTTTCTTTAATAAAAAAAATGCACATTATCTAAAAGTGATTTCTCAAAATTTCCTTTTAGTCCTGCCTGCAATTCTTTTCTCCATGCAGTGCTAGATTATGTCACTTGAAAAGAGGCCTGATAACGTTTGCTTAACATTGCATAAAATTATTATTCTGCTAAAATTAGTCACTGCTTCTGCTTTTTGTTTCAATGAATCATGTCCATTCCTTGTATGCACCCAGGTAGCACACTCTGTGACTTTGTCACTTCATCTTAATGAGGACAGTGAACCCCAATGTGCATTACCATAAAGGGCAAACTGAAATTCTGGAGTTGTCTAATCTCTATAGGTACCTGTCATTTCATTTTACACTCTCTGGATGATGGACATTTGCAGAAGAGAGAATTTCCTTTAAAGTTTCAAATCAAATCAGGACATTTGCTCAGCCTCCACTGTATCCCTCTTGTACCCCACATACTCTCTGAGGATTAAAGAACTGTTACTTGTCGCCTTTATCAGTTAAATCAAGAAGGAAGTACATATACTGTTCCAATTGATCATTAAAAGATTTGAATCTCAGTTGCCTTTGGAAGACTCCCAGTCTTTATAAAGGATGAATCTTGTCCTGTTGGAATCCGCAAAGACAACAGAATATATGTTTTTATATTCTTCCCTTTGAAATTTATTGCTGTGTTTTAGAAAGATCTTAAAATTCAGACTTTTTTCCCTGATAATGACACTGTCTAGCATATATACTTCCTGACTAGATGAACAGAAAGTAGACTTAAGCAACAAAATTTCTTTTTCACCCTACAGCTATGTTAGTAAATTAAAATTTATTTCTTAATGAGTTAAAATTAAATTTTCTCTAATAATAATTCATTCCCATTCACTTCCCAGAATTCAAGTAGCAGAAAAAATGTAGTATTTTTCTTTCTTGTTTCATTTAAAAATCCTACATGTTTAGCTTCTTCATGAAACAGTAAAATAGTTCTGGTTTAAAACTGTTTTAAGATTTACTTTAATTTTTGACTAAGAAGACTGAGCTGAAGCTACTATGATGGTTAAATATTCATATTAATTACATTAAATGTAAAACATGATTTACGGTTTTTTTGGGAAATACAGTATTTCTGATATCTTGGTGTCTTTGAAATTGAAATGCATTTTTTATTTAAAAGAAATCCCAGCCTTAGTTTAAACAGGTAATTAGGGTGTAATGGGTTAGATTTAGTGAACAAGCTGAAACACCAGCTGTGGCTGTGATTCAGTTTACTAATTTGTTTTTGTGAGATATAAATATATAAATTAGGAGAAAATGATAAAACAGGCCTAAGAAACTTCTAAAAGTATAAAGATGGTTTATTGTTACTAGGTAGGATTAACAGAAAGGGACCATTACACTAAGAAAGTAAAAAGGGAAAAAAAACCCACCACATTCCTTTATTTTGCCAGCTCCCCACCCCTCCCCCCAGGCCCTATTGCCTTTAGGGCCCACAGACCTCCTCACAGGTTTCTCAGGAGAGAGAACAAGGAGATTAACAAAGATGGAATTTCTGGTCAATATTAGAGTTCTTAAAAAGTCTTTCCAAACTCCAGGAAAAGAAAGAGGTCCGCTTTGCTTTTGTGTGGTTTTAGAACTGCCACCGCAATAGTCTGTCTAGTCAGAAACAGCCCATTGCACTGAGCATCCAAACATGGGGTATTCTCAGGTCCTCCCCATGTCCTTTAAATGGATAACAGAACGGTTTATGGTATTACAGTTCCTTTACCACAATTTTTGCAAAAAGGTTGGTTTAAGCTCCATGCCTCTCACGGCACCGCCCCCTTTCTTCCTCCAGTCGCCATCTTCCCCACTTACTTTTCACTTCTTCCTCCAACTTTAACTCCATGGTGAACAGCTTCTGTTGAAGAAAAAGCTCTTCTCCTTCGATGTTGCCAGTTGTTTAACAGTTTCTTTGGTTTGAAAAAGTTGAAAATTGGTTTTCCCAGGCCCCCGGGGACCCGGTGGAGTGGAGGAGGGGAAGCCCCTCCTGATTTCTTGGGAGCTGCTCAGCTTGTTCTTGCAGCAGCCCCCAATTGCTCTTTGGCTGCTTGCAGCTTTTGGTGGGGGGAGGAGGCGGGTGCCCCGATGCGTGCCAGGGACCCCTTGCCCTGGCATTTGGGGGAGGGGTGCTCAGCCCCAGCCCTCCAAGGCTGGGCCCAGAGCCGTCCCCCCTCCCACTCCCTTCTCCCGTCACCGCCGGATCAGAGGCTTTTTTCCCAGGCCTCCTGCAGGTTGCAAAATCGCAAAAGCACTATTGGATTAAAAAGCTGTCAATTAATTTCAGCTCCAATCCACGACATAGGGCCATCCCAAGTTACTTGGTATATATCCAGGATTTTCCATTCAAAAGTCAGTCAAAATTATCTTTGTAATCTGACTTACCCTTGTGAGATATGAATTTACCGTTACTAAGGAAAAAAAAAACATGTAAGAAAGTTTAGAAAAAGTCTACCTGCTGGAGTCAATTAAGAATTTTGCCCTTTTTAAAAATAATTTTACTTTTGAGCTGTACAATACTAAGAACCTTTCATCTTCTGAAATAAACACCTTTGTGAGAGATTCCATCCTTATATTTTTAAGTACATTGCAAGGAAACTTCCTGCAGACAGGTAAAATGTAAGCAATGTCTTGTCTGTCACAAGACCGCATTGTGCATCAGAGATAACATATCTTAGGAATGTTTTGCTGACAGACATCCATATTCTGGAGATAAAGTCAGAAAAGTGTGTAGAAAGTCCTAGCATATGTGGACTGACCACACTAGAATTTCTGTGCCGCCCTTCCTGTGTGCATGTTGTGTTTCCCTGTGTTTATGTAATAACTGACAACATTCACATGCAAAATTGTACATCTTTTCAATTATGTGTGATTCTTTAAATATCCATGAAATAGTTCAGTCAGAGTAACAACCTGTATTAAAAAAAAAAAAAAGAATAAAAATGTTGCCATCTTTTACTAATTCAAGACACAAACCTGAGCAGTATATAAACAACTTGATCTTGAGTAATATAATTTAAATTGACATCTATATGTACTAAGAGGCAGGGAAAGCTGTGATAAAAGCTTGTGCAGAGCTTTTACTTGCACTTGATGTTCTGTAAGTAGGGACTTATGATGAGGGCTTTTTAAATTAAAGAAAACCAAGATATAGTGCTTGTTTGGGTGTTTGGATAGAATCTGATAAAGGTTACATGAGAAATAAGTTAATGGACTGAAGTTTATAGCTGTGTGTATAACTGTCAAATCTCTGTGTAAATTACCTTTCTCTTCTGCTGGCCAGAATGCAAAAATCCAATAAACTGTTAATGAAAATGGAAAGGTCATATGTAAATACCACAGATCTTGAAAATGAACCAGAAAAATGCGATAGTTTGCACACAAATATACTTTCATATTCTGTGTCATGGTGTCTAAAGTGGTATGGGATGTGTGTTTTTATCAAAGTATGGTGAGAAAAGATTCTGTGAAAAAGAGCTTTGCTTTAAATCTAAAAACAAGTGTTTGATGACTTACTGGCTGTTAGTTTCTCTGGCTTAGAAAGAATTTTTCTACTTTATTAAGAATACCCAAAAATAAAGACTGATTTGATTATTCTAGTAATTTACCAAGAGTGTTTACAATGCAACATATATTCTGTCATTTCAGCCCACTTGAACACACACTTGTTTATGTATTTTTATTTACACTGAGATATACCCGTAGCATGTTTTATAAAATAAAAGATGAAGGATTTTGCAAGAAGACTAATTTAATGCTCAGGAGACTGGATTTCACATGTGCCAGCTTTAATGAAGATAGTATTGCCCATATTTTCACAGAATCATAGAATGGTTTGGGATGGAAGGGACATCAAAGAACATCGAGGTCCAACTGCTGTGCTGGGGTTGGGAATGCTTTCCACTAAACCAGGTTCTCAAAGCCCCATCCAACTCAGCCTTGTACACCTCCAGGGATGGGGCATTCACAGTTTTTATGGGTAGCCCCTTCCAGTGCCTCACCATCCTCATAGCGCAGAATTTTTTTCTAAATCTAATGTAAACCAGTCCTCTTTAAGCTTGAAGCCATTCCCCCTTGTCCTATCACTGCATTCCCTTGGGGAAAGCCTCTCTCCAACTTTCTTTTAGGTCCTCTTTAGGTACTGGAAGGCTGCTAGAAGGTGTTCCCTGAATGTTCTGTTCTCCATGTGAAACAAGCCCAACTCTCTCAGCCTGTCTTCATAAGAAAGGTTCTCCAGCGCTTCGATCATCTTCATGGTCCTCTTCTGAACTCACTCCAACAGGCCCAAGTCATTAAATTCATCCTCATATTGCTCCTTAACAAAATATACTTTAATCTTTAAAACCTGGAATTCTCCAGCTACTGGAGTGAGATGCATTTATTCAATTTGAATTACATGGAATATATAAAAAATAAAAGTGTATTGTATATATATAATATATATATAGTCTATATATAGTTTATATATAGGCTATTTATAGTCTATATATATCTATAAGTCTGTTGTGGTTGAGGGAGGTCGATTTCACTCTTGAGTTTTCCTTCTTGTTTAGTTCTTTTTTGCCATTAAATATGTAATCTAAGTATACCGGATACTTTCACAGTACTGCTTGCCTATTTAAGAATTTGTTGTTTTTCTTCTGGACTGTTTAACAGTACTACGAAGGGATGTCAGCCTTAGTACTTGTAACTAGAAGAGATTTTTGTTAAGGTTTCAATTTTCTCTTAGAATGATCTTCAGGTAGTGGATTAGTAATGAAATGACCTGTAAGATGTGTGCTTTGTAATCAACACATGAATAAAAAGCCCCACTGCTTACTGCAAAACAACATCTTGATATCAAAGATGCTCTAAAATTAGAGTGATTACACACTTATTTTTCTAAACAGAAAGATAAATAATGGCTTTAATCAAGAATAACCTTCAAAAATAAATCAGGAAGGACACAGGAGATTTAGCCACAGGGTTACGTATCCACATTAGCAAACAACCTCTGTGTAGCTTGTTATAAAAGGATTTTTTTGTCATTTTTTAAAATTAATCATAGTTTTATGTGCAAAGGTCATCAGAGCCTTTGGACTCCTAGGGTACTCAATTCTTTTATAAAAAATAATATTTTAAAAATTGCTTATTTTCAAGTAAAGTTTTGCTTTTTCCTCAAAAATTGTAACTTCTGACTTATAGAAAATTTATAACAAGAAACAAATGTGCCACTAGACCAGAAGCCAAGATCAGACTCATGCAGTGTGATTTGTTTAGGAAAAATACTAGCATATCCCATTGCATATCTGAAGGGAAAAGGGAACGGAATAGAATACAACTTCACTATTTACTTTTTCTTTTAGAAAACCAAATGAAATCTTAGCCTATTATCAAAAGCTTCTGAAGGAAAGCGACCCCTGAATTTTGTGAGGCTGGACATACCTCCCATTACAGACCTTCATTCATGTATGCCTCATCCCATGGGTTCTACTGGCAGTGCAAAAATATTCTAACTATATACAAAGAAGCAAAAAATCCACTGTAGAAAAGCCTTTTCAGGCTGCCAGATGCTGAGGTGTGTCCACACTGCGCTGTATGATGCAGCAATAAAAGGTGGGATTCATCTTGGAATCTATTAATATCTCAATGCAATTTTTCTTATTCTGTTATAAGAATGAAGAGTCCTAGTTTTTATTGCATGCAAGGAAATTGTTATCATTCCCCTATTTGTTATCTTAGGAAAGCCTGATGATATTGAGTCCATATGAAGAGCTGTGAATGACTTAGAAATCATAAAAAGGATAAAGGAAAATATTCAACATATAGTTTCACTTCTTTAGACATAGAAAACTAATTCATTGGTTATGTAAAAACACAAAACTAGAAGAAAAACATACTGTCCCATTAGCATAACACAAAATGATGTCCATATGTACAAAAAATTATATTTCTTTTGCAAAATTTATTAATTTCTTCTTTGTGTGTTTAAAGACAGAGTTGCAAATTTGCATATATAAAAATCACGGGAAAGCATCTTAACGTAGCTGCATTTTCAGCAATAAAAAATACCTTATGAAAAGCATTACTGCAAAAATTTGGTACCTCTAGATGCAGTTGTGTTTTATTCATTAAGGTAGATCTGTATACTGGAAAACCTGAAGAGAATTAAATTAGCATGAATTCAAATTTTCTTGAACTAAAAAAGTGCATGATAAAGATTTTTAAGGATATCTGTTACACACTCTAATAAGGATTTGAGGCTTACTGAGTAATGTGTGACTCTGTCACCAGCTCCATAATTGAAAAAAGTTTTTCCAGCTCTTTTTTGCACCAGGCTTTTTAGAGTCTTGAGCTTAGTGACTTTTACAAGCACAGGAAGGGAATTGATCATGTAATCTTCAGAACAACTGTGCTGTCATTTTTTCCCTCTCTGTGCAATTCTTTTCCCTGTCTGCTGAATCTCGTGGAAGAGAAAGAGGTACATTCTGTGATCTCAGTAGAAATAATTGGGTTTAACACCTCCTTTTTTTTTTTTTTTTAAGCAACTTTAAGCATTTTTGAAATTTTATGCTTTGAAGAACCATGGACTATGAAGTGTAAACTTG
Organism: Daphoenositta chrysoptera; assembly: GCA_013397915.1. Taxonomy (NCBI): domain Eukaryota; kingdom Metazoa; phylum Chordata; class Aves; order Passeriformes; genus Daphoenositta; species Daphoenositta chrysoptera. The sequence goes on from VZRO01005380.1 coordinate 48,317, forward strand.
CAAGTGTTTTCAATTAACATGTCTGTGCTGCAGACTTTCAAGCACTGTACAAAAATTTTTTTAAAAAATCTATATAACTAAATTTTCATAATGGATTATTAAAAATTGTGTGGAAGCTAGTGAACACTAGACCTCAGAATACTCAGGCTGGGAATAGTTGTGACATATATAAATACTTGCCAGAGTCAGAAGAAATGGTCTTATTTATTTCAAAATGTTTTGGTGATTCTGACAATCATTTGCATAGATATGGAATTAGTATTTTTCTATTGTAAACTGATTATCTTCAGAAATCATACCAAACCTCTCTGCATTCACTAGAGACTCCTACTCTCTTTAGCTGGACAAACAAATGATCTGTATTGCATATGTTACAGACTTATATTCACCTATCAGTGTTATGTCAAGTCCTGAATGTTATAGATTGATCACTGTTTACCATGCAGAAGTTATTTTTGTCAGAAAATACTAATAAAAATAAGCTAAGGAAGAGATACCTTAGGAATTTATGAGAATATTTTTTAAAAATGAAAGTACCTCATAGGTATTAATTAATTTAGATTTAAATCTTTCTAGATTAACAAAATATTTAATATTACCCACTTTCATATTTTCTATTTCTTTGAGTTCTCTCTCTAGGCAAGCTGCTTGAAGAATTCTGAAAAGCAAAATGAAATTAAATAAAATAAATTTTAAGAAAGAGGATAAAAAGAGAAAAAAAGGAAGAAGAAGAAGAACCTTGAGAGTCAAGCTTCTGTTTTGATTTCATTTTTTTTTTTTCCTATTCAGACCTGTCACATATCAGTTTTAAATAGCATTAAAACCTCTGGCTCCATAATTTTCTAATAATTTGAAAGGCAGGTAATTAGCAGACACTGAACAAATTTAAAGCTGTCCATATTCCTCAGTCAGATATTCTTGTGTATCATACTATCCATAAACTGAAGTGGCCCAGTGGACACCCTTTACAAAAAGATTTTGTCAGAATATCGGGCACCTCACTGAAAGAGCTTCCAGTATTTGCTGAGGATATTCTTCTGCAAGAGACATACATTGCCCAGAAAGATGAGAGAGCTGTTGCACACCTCTGGACAGTATCCCACCACTTTGCCATGAAATTTTATTTCTTTGCAAAAACTTGAAGTTTGTGGGCTGGTTTTCTTTTTCCTTTTAGCTTTTCTTTCATCTTAGGAGACATTTTTTTTCATTTCATCTTTTTTTTTTTTTTTTTCCTCTGCAGAATTACAATGCTGATTTAAGTAATAATGCCTTCTCAGGTGTGGTGTTGCAGCTACTGAGACTGATGGTATACAAAATAGTATTTTGATAGGATTTTGATAGTATTACAAAATGTTAAGGATGCAGTTGTTAAGATGAATAGAAAAAAGAAATTACATAACCATCACTTTCTCTTGTAAGTCTCATAAACCAAACCATCTGGGCTGCAGTGTTCATGTTTTGCTTCAATGTCCTTATTTTTTTTTTCCCTCAAATGAAGCAATATTTCCAGAGACTTCAAGTCCTGCAGCAAATTTCACTGAACTGTTTGAACTCTGCAGTTTGCTGAGGTCTTGGGACTGCAGAAGTCTGCTCACTGGTTCTGGAAGCTGATGTTGATGACAGCTGATCTTAAGTCTCTAAATTTGTGGATGGTAAAGGTGTTCTAAAGTAAATTAGATTTCTCTGTTAAAATGAGGCTAGAAATCTGATATCAAAGGTAACAAGCTAAGACCTTGCAGATAATAATTTCTGTTACCAAACAGAGAAATTATTGACATTTTGAAGAAGATTGGTATGTTTCTCTCTCTGCATTTCAAAGGCTCATATACGCTACAAAAAAAAAAAAAAAAAAAAAAAAAAAAAAATAAAAATANNNAAAAAAAAAAAAAAAAAAAAATTGAGGATGTCAGGCCCTTGGCATCAATTATTTTGCTCTTCTCCTCTGTTCCCACTGTACTAAGTGTTAGTATAATCATGTCATTAAGTAGGTAAGGATTCTTCAGTTTTGGAAAAAAAGCCACTGAGTGGGGTGAGCAAAAATTTTACAGAATTTTGTAACAGAGAGAGAATTTACAGGATTGACTTGAAAGCCTTAACATCAGATGAAAACTATTGACTCCACTGCTGCTATTTCTACCAGCTAAAAAGCAAAAATTACCTTAATGCTTTTTCTTAAACGCATTCTTTCTTTTTGGTAAAGAGAAATATGTCTTACATAAAAAAAACAGAAGGGAAGGACAGTAATCAAGCGAGGGAATTTTATCATGACCATGATTTATTCTTTTAATTTTCCTTTTGCATGGTTTGTGTTGGTTTATGCTGCTGATTTTCATATTCACCATGGCTATAAAGAATTTTCTACCTCTAAGGTGTAAGTCCATTTACTCCAGCAAAGTCAGTCATCTGATCAAAACTGTGTTTGTGGGATTGTGCTTCATTAGAAATTCCCTAAACTCCTCCACAAAGCATGTATGACCCACATTCCTCGCTGCCTCCACTTGCTAGAATTGAGATTATAGAAATTACTGAAGCAACAGTACAACACTACAGCACTGCCAGAAGGTTAGCAAGATTCAGCTCATTTACAGTGCATGTGGAATACCACTGTTTTTTTATTTTCTATTTCTTTTGTTCCTTTTAACATATTCCTTTAAAAGCATGCATACTCAAACTAATAACTGTGATTTGAGTCCTCATTATAGTCTAAAACCTTTATATTCATAAAAGCTTTTTGTCTGGCAAGCTTTCATAAAAGTTTATTGCAGCACTTGTGCTCTACAACAAAGCTGCACATAAGGAAAGGGATTTTCACTCTTCACCCCAAGGAAACTTGTTATTGTGTTGCTCAGAGATGCTTATGGTGACAGTGACCGCTGTGTGGCAGGTGTTCCATGATGCCGGATAGTAAAATTTCTATAGGAAACTGCATATTCTCTTAATGTCTATACCTTCCTGCCAGCTTCAGGTTTTGAATGATAAATGATGCAATTAAATCTTTTGAGATGTGCATAAAATAACTTGCCTGATTCCTGTAAGCCCTAAATAATTCTTGGGACATTATGGAATAACTCTGACTTTTCATCTCAGTAAGAATTTTTTTTTTTCAAGCCTGACATTCTTCATAGCTTCCAAACACCAAAAGGAAGAAACCAACTAAAGCTTTTCAAGAAAGCTACAATTTCCAAGGATGCCTCAAGTATTGGCCCAAAGTAGTAAGATCATGAAATATCCAGATGACATAATCTCTAATTTCTCTCCTAAATTACTGTCTTAATGTTGGTTTTATATTTGAACCAAACAAAAATTTATTTACTCATTTAGTTAGGGACTGAATGTATCCAACAGTTCTTTTTATATGATAGTTGACTTTAGGGAGGTCTCATTTTGCCTGTTGATCTCCTTCTTATTTTGAAGTTATCTAAATTACATATGATATTGGAAACTGTGCCAGTGGACGACTGAAACAAAGCTGGTAAAAGTGATATTAAGGGCATAATTTTATTCAATTGCATGGGAAAAATGGGATATTTAATAGATAACCTAAGATTGAATTAGCTTTACTCTGTGCAATTTATTTCCACAGCTTTTCATCCATGGGTCATATAACTTGGAGCTACACTTTCTGAGTTACAGTTTCTATGTGATTGAAGATTTCAGTGAATTTAGAAAGAGTTTCAGCCAAGAACATTTGAGGATTTTTGAGCTTATGGGAAAAGAGAAGAAAACAGCCACCCTCGCTCCTGAGGAGTAAGAAGGCAAGTGTAAAGGGAGAAAACCAACACAAGCGATTCCTTTATTGGCTAAGTGATCAAATACTGACTGTGTTGAAGTCTGAAGGCACTTAACTTGGATCTCTGGTGAGAGAGACATGGGGGAGGAATGTTTTCTCCATTTGCAGTGTTAGCTTGTGGCATGCCTTGTTTCTAGAATACCAGCTGTGGAGCTGTCACCTGGCAGCTTCCATGAATGGAATCATTATAATAGGTGTTACCTCATGTTTCAATATCTCCCTCTGTTAAACCTTGTACTATTGTGAAGAAGATCAGCATAGCACTTTAATACCATTTTTCATTAAAAAAACAAACAAATGAACCAACACAGAAATATCAGGCCAAACTGATACGAAGTCAGATCAGAAGAAAGGAATCAAAGCTCTCAGCCAACCAGAAATCTTGTAATAAAAAAGATGAGCACTTTCATGATGATTATGTGGTTGCCACGTCAATTAACCCAGAATATTTCGTGGACCCAGTTTCCATTGCCAACAGTGGCACAATTTCTACTGACAAAGTGGGGGGTTGCACTGAGTCACATTAATTCTTCTAGAGAAAGCTACTTTAAAAAATTTGTAGCTTTAGAAAATTCTGAATATGTTACAGAGAAACATTTCTGTTCTCAAGTGAAAAATGATTGTATTTTGTGTCTCTGTGTATTTGTGTATGCATGTATGTATAGAAGCATACTTCTACATACACTTTCTAGAAATTTACTCCTTATAGTGATATTTCTGCCGTTTCTTGTCATGTTTTCCAGCATAATAAAGCAAAACAAGAGCACACTATTCTTTCTTATATCAAATCTCAGAACTGACTTTAAAGCACCGTGCAGAAATAGAGGTAAAGGTGCATGCCTTTCCTGTACTGTTTCTTCAGATCAACTGGGGTTTTGAATTTTTTTTGCCTTTTATAATTAGCTGACAAAATCCAGGTACATAGTTAATTCTCTTCCTAAAACCTGGAAACTAGTCTTTTTTGACCCTATAAAAGTTAGAAGGTAGAAATAGAAATATAACATCAAACAATTTTTACTTATCTAAGTGTCTGGTGAATATTCCATAAACAGAAAGTCACATAAGTTAGGCAAGAAATTGATTTGACAGTATATTTAAGTAGTATCAAGGTTTATTATTGTATAGCATAGTAGTCTATAATGTTCTACCAGTAGGAGAATATCTATTATAATGTCATCATTCATCACTTGGTATATCTTAGAATGAATCACAGAATTGTAGAATGGTTTGGTTTGGAAGGAACCTTACAGATCTTGTTCCAACCCCCTGCCTTTGCAAGAGACATTATCTGACCTTATATGGAAAAATTCTGATGAAAGAAGAATAAGCTTACAAAAAGAGTAAAGATTTAAGCATAGCTTAATGCTAGTTCATCCTTTTGAGGATAGACAGTATTATATGTGTAATTTTCAAATTAAATTGTAGTTGCAGATTATTTTGTTATCACTGCTGTATGTTTAAATTCCTGTTTCTTATAAAGCATGATTCTTATAAAGCATGATGCTATGCAGTTGAGATGTTGCTTATAGAAGGCTTTCTCATGATACAGAAGATGAAGGGTGTTTATTAAAAAGGCAATAAATCTTTTCTTAATAACTCTGGCCCCCTGACTTTCTTGTGGTACAGAGGTCATCCCTTTCATTGTATTTGATTGTATTTGATTCATCTGGAGACCAAAACCACAAGAACATCTGAAAAAGCAATATAAGAAATACTAAGAAGTAAATGGGAGTGTCGTTCCCTTTCTTTAATTGCCAAAGAATTTGAACAACAATCTCATGTAAAAGGACCTCCATTCAGTGCCTATATTTTTAATCCAAGTGTGAACGTAAGCACAAGAACTCCTGCTCAGTCAAGATCTAAACAACAGTGTTCCACTTACCCATTGCTTTATAAAATGTCACCCACCCTTAAATTACTTCAGTTTTTCATAGGTGAAATATGGGCAGTACATACTCATTTGCTAAGAGGTCTGCCAGGAGACAGTTACCATTTCTTGTGATACTTTTTGATGTCTTCCATGGGAAGGTGCAATATAAAAGATCATGACCTGGACTGTTTCTTCTATTCATAATGAACACCATAATTTATAAGGTGCTGTCAAGCAAGTCTAAGTGTGAATGTTCCATTTCTAATTCTCATTTTGTTACAGATATAATTATGTTAACTTAGAAGTGGGGTTTTTCCAAAGAAGAAGAAAAAAAAAAAAACAAAGATGCAGAATACCTTTTGTTCAAAGAGACAGGTCTGTAGGTGGAGACATTAGACCAGATTTCAATTTAAAGCATTTTTACTCATGTATAAGATACAGTTTTAACAGGTCATCATCCTACCCTGCTCTGTACTGGTGCAGCTCCACCTTGAGTACTGTGTACATTTTTGGGCATCACAGTATGTAGTGGGTCAGCCTTGGCTGGATGACTCTCTATCACTCTGAAGATGGATAGGGGAGAGAAAATATAACAAAGGGCTCATGAGCAGAGATAAGGAAAGAGATCACTCACCAAATACCATCACTGGCAAAATGGGCTGAAATTAGAGATATTAATTTATTACTTGCAAAATCAGAGCAGGATAAGGAGAAGTAAAATAAGACCTTAGAAACACTTTTGCCTCCACTCCTCCCTCCTTCCCAGCTCTACTTCCTTCTCCTCCTGCAGCACAGGGAGACAGGGAATGGGAGACTGCTCAGGGAGAGGAGTCCTTCCTCTGCTCCAGCATGGGGGCCCTCTCACGGGAGACAATTCTCCGTGAACTTCTCCAGCATGAGTCCATCCCACAGACAACAGTTCTCCAGGGTCTGCTGCAACGTGGGTCACCCTTCCACGGGGTGCAGTCCTTCAGGCACAGCCTGGTCCTGTGTGGATCCCTCAGGAAGTCACAGGTACTACCAGGAGACCTGCAGGGCTGTTCCTCTCGCGTGTTCTCACTCCGTTCTTCTCCGACCACAATTACATCTGCACAATAACTTTCTTTTTTTCCTGCTTCTTAAATAAGTTATCACAGAGTTGTTACACTGCTCTTCTTCAGAAAACTGGATAAGTAGATGCCCCACAGAACAGCAATACTTACTAGATAGCTGGCTTAGAGAGACAGTCCAAAATTCACACCCTGTTTATGTCTGAAAATGCTAACACTTACCCAAATACTTACATTGACTCAAAACACTTACGTTATAATTTGGAAAATTTAGCCCTCATCTCTGATTAATATTAATGTGAAGTCAATTTTTAAATTTTACATACAGTCATGTTTTCATATGATTCAGGTATTTCCTGGACATATATTTACTGATAACATACACAGGCTTTCCTTTTCCTAGTCAGTATTATCTATCAATAAATTTAGTAGTTTACAGCCAAGTGGAAAAAGTCACTTTATTTGCTCTAAACTTCTGCTTCATTTTGTAAGAGGCTTGAAAGATCAAATGTTTAAGGATCACAAACTGTCCCTAGTGTTCTGTTGCTTCCCAGCTACCAAACAAGTTTGAAATATATTTTTGTACCATGCAACATCTGTCCAATGATGTTCTAAGCAGAACTTGAAATACATATTTACCCTTTCTTCCCACTTCTTTTCCTCTGTATTTTGTCCATCTGCTTGTATGCAGAACTGCTGCAACAATGGAGGTGCAGGAACATTCTGAAGGGTAATTGGATGTCTTTCTGAAGACCAATCAATTGCAGTATGTGGATCAATTGAAAACAGCACTCAGAAGCTTTCTTTTCTACATTTAACAGATTTTGTGCAATTCTAGGACACAGAAAAAACTGCAGCTTTCTTTAAAGGGCGAAAATGTAAATCTTAATTCAGCTTTCAAAATATCAATTTTTTTTCTTCGTGTTAATTTTTGGAAACACGTTAATAAGACAGACTTCTTTGAGATTAGAAGATATTTAGAATTAGACTATTCATCTAGCAGAGTCCATTGAAGTCCTGTGTAATGAGTACAATTCTTTAAGTCCTGGTGAGTTAACACCGAGTAGATCAAAGCTAAAAAAACCTTCAGAAGGTGGAATTTATTAAAAACAAAGTCCTTGATTAAATGTATTGTTTATGAAATGTTCTAGTTTGCCAGCCCTAGAATCTGGAGTCATGTCTATTCCAAATAAAAGGTTCTCTGTAAGTAACAGCAAGGTGGCTGTCATGTATTTCTGCAGTAGTGTGAGAGATAGGCTGGATGAATGCTGGGGAGCAACCAGGAATATAAAATGTGTCTAAAGTTGGAAGCATGTAGGAAAAATGCTTATCAGATAGAAACCATCTGCAGACTAAGTTCTGAAAAGGAATTCAGATTGCAGAGCAGTTCAATTCAATTGTCTGACTTTGTTCTTGTGGTTCTACTAGGAGTACAGAGGCTAGGTTTAGACACTTGCTTCTGGCTTAAATGGTCCATGTGGTTCTCATCCCAATTTTGCATCCAAGTGTAGTGGAATAAAAGGGCAAACTTAAATTCATGATCTAAGAAGATTCCTCTGTGTCTACTAGTATGCTTATGCTAGTGGCTGAATAGTTTTCACTGGAGCAATAACACAAACCACTCAATTTCAAATTCAGCAGTATATTATATAGAAATGCAATCTGAAGGGTTAAGCTGTTTTTTTTGTGGTTTTTTTTTTTGTTTTGTTTTGTTTTGTTTTTTTTTTTGTGGCAAATGCATTATTTTTCATTGACAAAGTCCACAAAGAAGAAGCAATGATTGGTCTTCTAATAACAGCCTTCCACATCTGCTTTTATTTCTTGTTCTTTCTATTATCAGCATATTTATGGTAATGTTGTTTGTAGGCTGAGAACTTTCAAAAAAACCAGTGAGAGGTGGTTAAATTTTCAGCAGATTCACAAACTAAAGTGTTCTTTATAGTAAAATGGTTTACAGAAATAAGGAAAGAATTTTGATAGCTTTTCTCTCCATAGAGAGTATGGCTCAAAAAACCCCTCCCTGTGGAAAAAGTCAAAGTAGTAATAATGCATATGGTAGTGTCCGCAGTAAAGTATGTTTTGCATGCCATCCAAGCAGAAAACTGGGAGGAAAAAACCCAAAAAACATTGGAACGTATTATATCTTCACCTTCAGTGCATTTCACCTCATCCTTTACAATTAATTTCCTTCCCTGTCTTGTTATTTCAGTGGTTTGTATTCAAAATGGAATACCTTAATCTCCTGGCAGGAGGGAAGTCCTTTACTAGTAAGTCTTGTGTGCTATGGTTCACTTTTACCACAGAAAGAGATGTATAAAAATATAGTTCCTACCATTAACATAGTAGATTGAAATAATACACCCTGCTGCAATACTGGGAAAAATGTAGCAGATTCAATTTTCCTTTCCCTTCATAAGTGCTGAATTTAATTACTTGGGTGACATTCCTCCTGCAACAAGAAGGAGATTTTGTACCATATCAGTGAATTTACACAAGAGAAACATTTGGCCCAAAACTAGAGCACCGTCCTAGCTACTTAAGCACAGGCACTTTGCAGAAGGAAAATGGAAGTCATTATTTAAAAAAAAAAGACTTCCTATTATTGTACGACAGAGAGTGATTAATGAATTGTATGAGTAATACGGATGTTGTAACCACCTACTGTTTTTGTATCCTACTGAGAAACGTCAAAAGATGCAGCAACAAAATTATTCCAAGTCCATTTCCTTCCAGTTCCCTGTGTCCTACCCAGGCTTAGTAGCTGACAAAGTTCTACTTGCCAAAAGCTGATGATAGCTGGTATTGTTTTGGCCCAAAAGAGAGATCATCATTTTAGCTGAGGTTATAATGACTCTTCCTGCCATTACAGTTCACAGTTGGCAGAAGGCCCACAGCAGTTGGATTGAGACTCCTTTCTAAAAACCTATACTCATGTACTTGTGTTGTGCCAGTTCCATACTCCCTACTTTCCAGATTTTTCTGCACTTGGATGCCTTGCTTTCAAGTTAAGCATTTTTGCAGTTGAGGTTTGTTTTAGCAATTTATATCTGTCCTGGGAATATATCCCAACTCTGAGAATTAAAGTGTTGTTGGGAGAGATATGAAGAAAAATCTTCTATAAATCTTTCTGTAAAAAAATGTAAAAGAAAATAATTTTTTTTTTAAAAGTCCTCTGCTTAAATACTGTGTGGGGATGATAAAACAAAGATGATGGGCAAGAAATACAGGCATGATTGGCATATTTTCACTTATTTTAATTTATGCCTGGTTCGGATTTGGATCAGTATCTCCTATAAGAAAACTTTTTGTAGTGTGCACTGTTACTTTGCAGCAAGTATTCCACATAATTTTAGTTCAAAATGGAAATTATTTATCTGGCATGTAGGCTGTAATATCATAAATTCAGGTCCATAAATCATATCTGATGTTACCAACAATTACTCAATTATTCAAAACACCAAAGCTTTTTTGTTACTGACCACCTTCTATTCTTAAAGTCCAGAGGGAATTTTACTTTAACATTCAAAGGGCTTTTTTAAACATATTTCCTGCCTTTTCCACTAGCTGTTAGTTCAGAAGTTGAAGCACCAAATACAAGATTGTTGTCGCTTTGACAAGCGCATTACGTTCTCAGATACACATGAATTCTTACAGCAGAGGTGAACAGGCAAGCAGTTATTCTGTGACAACAGTACTGATAAGAGGAGGTGAACAAAATGTCTCTGTCTGTATTTTTGCCTGTGTACCATATATATGCTACTGATTTGTAGCAGGGTATGTAAAGAGCCTGTTAGGCTGCCCTTATTACCCTAAGTACCTATTTTATTTTCTTTTTACCTATTGATTGTTTTTTCTTGTTTCTGCAAATAGAAACAGGACTCCTATCCTAATTCACACATCAAGATAGCCAATAATAATGCTGATTTTGTATAAATGCCTTCTGTTGTCGTACTACCACTTAGTTTTCCAACAAGAAATTAGGATTTCTGTTTCTACATGTAAGTCATTATTCCCTTTCATATCATGCAGTTGAACAAAAAGATATAAAATATTTAAGCAACCTTAAAGTCATTGGAAATAACTGGCCTTTTGAAAAATGGCCTTGGGTTGTTTTCTTTTAGAGCAGTTATAGAAACACCAAGGTTAAGAGCTTATCCCTCACTCCTAACATTGTGTTTTCACTTCACTGTTACTCCGTTGAGCAACTGGATGAAGGTGAAGCTTGAGGAGTGACAAGGAAGGTGAGTGTTACAGGAGAAATTGATGTTAGGGTAGAGCTCTCTTCAGTCAGATTAATGGCTTGAATCAATGGATCTGAGATGTCCTTCTGTACCCAGAAATTCCTGCAGTTTCTGGTGTCCTTTTATCTCCATCTTTTGCTGCAAAATTAAAATGTATTTTGAGATAACTTTTTGGGATTTACAAACCAAATAAAGGATAAAGATGCCAAACCAGCTGTAGCTTCAGCAAAATAGTTGAAAAAAATCAATTCCCAATGTGTAATATTTTTAAATAAATAAAACTAGATGTTACCATTGCAGTTGTAACTTTAAAGATTTATTGTACAAGCAAAGTTCAGCAATGTTTTTTCACCATATCCTCTCCATTTTGACAAGATTTGGTAGGATACAAAAGAATCAAATTATTTGCTTTAAAATACATACTGGTAATAATTCAGTGGTAAGAAAACATTGTGATATAGATTGTGAAATACTTTTTCAAAATATTCAGTGACATGGCAATACAAGATTATTCACTGACTGTGACAAAGGGGTAATAAATTCTAATGCCCTAACATAAGATTTCTTCATAATCTAACTATGGAAAGCAGAAATTACCCTTAATAATTTCCCACAGCTTTAGGAGTTAGAAAAAAATAAGAAAGTGATATGTTTTTAAGAGAGAAAGATATTCACTGGCAGAAAAATAAGATGATAGTTTGAAAGAACCACAGTATGTGTTTGGATACTCGAAAATATTGATGCATTAATTGGAACATCTAATTAAAACATACCATTTAAAAAGACTAAATCATGTGAAAGAATTTGATTAATGTCAATTGTTCTTCATGAAAAATAAACATACAAATTTCAGTCTCAGAAAAAAAAATATATATAGTCAGAGTCAGTCCTTTAATTTATGCTGCCAGATTAATAAGAGAATTTGTACATTAGTAGGTGACTCATTCTCTTTATTAATTGTCAAGTTTAACACAAAATCTAACAAATTTAATTCCTGTTCTCACATTAGAAAAGAGACTTACTGCAAAAACATTTTAATTTTATTTCAAGTGAAATACCAATTTCTTTAAAGATATTAGAACTGACAGGGATAAGAAATGAAAACAAACAGTATGATCAGAGTAGATCTCAAAAAGCCATATATATTAACAATACATTAACACTTTGAAATATGTGTGTCCTGGTGGACTCTATACCCTTGATACGTGATACAGGAAGACAAGCAAATCTTTTAGAAATGGGATTCACCAACGCAATTCCCTCATTGTCAAAAGCTGCCTGAAGTTTTAAGCAGCAAAATGCCCCCTCTATCTGCTGGCAGAATTCCTCCTTATGCAGCCCAGAATATCATTGACCTTCTTTACTTGCAGGGGCACGTTGCTGGCTCATGTCAAACCCTGTGTCTGCCAGGATCCCCCAGTCCTATTTTGCCAAGCTACTTTCCAGCTCCTTGGTCCCCAGTGTGTACTGTGTATGATGCCATTTGCCCACAGGTGAAGGAATTTGCACTTCCCTCTGTCGAAATTCAAAAGTTTTCTGTCAATCAATTTCTCCAGCCTGACAAGGCAGCACAACCCTCTGGTGTATCAGCCACTCATCCCAGTTTCGTGTCATCACCAAATTTGCTGATAGTGTGCCCCAGCATCCAGATCATTAATGGGGATGTGGAACAGGACTTGACCCAGTGCTGACCTCTAGGATACATTGCTAGATACTCATCTCCAAGTAGAATCTGTGCCTTTAATAAGTAGTACGATGGTTATGATCCCAGATCTGGGTTATGGACCCAGAGATTTTCTCTTAAAACCCTGGTGTTGAAAATCTACTCCTCTCTAGTGTAGAGGTAAAATTTTGATTTACTTTTCTATTTTCCTTCCATTTTTAAACATGTTTAAATTTTCATAAGGGTACTTACTTAGGCCTTAGACATCTATGGTCCAGCAACCTTAAGGCTTGTGATTAATCAAGATTACAAGCACTGATTAAATGCTGATTAAATTGGGATGAAAAAGTGGAAGTATACACAATAAGGCAGATAACTGAGGAAAAGCATCAGGAGGGCTTCTACACCAACTTGTCAAAATTCTAAAATATAAACAGCTGAAATAAAGGTAACTGGAAGTAAACATAGATGAAAAAGTGACTTTTTAGCTTAGTAAAAAAAGATCACAAAATGCCATGTTCTATAAAGACAGCTATTATTCTGAACTCACTTTCTGGAAGAGAGGAATAGTACATAAATGCATGTAAGACGAGAAATCAAATGAAAAAATACATATTGATAAACTGTGCCAAAAATTATATATTTTGACAGATCAGAATTGTTGTGAGAATGACTGACTGGAATAAGAATTACTGAACACATAAATAAGCTTGTGTGTGTGTGTGTGTCAGTCTCAGATTTTCTGCTATTTTTATTTAATTCAACTGTGCAGAATATCTGGAATGACCAAAATGATCTGAAGCAATTTAAAGACCTATTTAGGAAGTAGTTTACAAGGTGGAGTGAAATCTACGTTGAGCAAACTTGAAAGGCTTTGAAGGTTTGATTTAGATAAGCATGCAAAGTGTGAATATTTTTGAACCTCTTTAATTTCTTGTAGCTTGTTTTTGTTCTGGATCCAAATGACTCTTTCAAAGCTATATTGAATGAATATTTGTAATGAAGAATATATTAACATCTCTTTAAGTGTTTGAACTTGAGCTGGAGGGAAATGTTTTCAAAACTTTTTGCCAGTGAAGTACTACTCCATATCTGTAAAATACCAATATATCACAGAATTACAAAATCAACTTAATTGGAAAGGACCCACAAGGATCATTAACTTCAATTCCTGCACAGGACATCCCCAAGGGTCACACCATGTGCCTGAGAGCATTGTCCAAATGCTTCTGGAAGTCTCTCAAGGTTGGTGCTGTGACCACTTCTCTGGGGAGCATGTTCCAGTGCCCAATCATCCTCTGGGTGAAGAACCTTTTCCTAATATCCAACCTAAACCTCCCTTGACACAACTCCAGGCCACACCCTCAGGTCCTGTCACTGGTCACCACAGCAAAGAGATCAGTGTCTGCTGAACAGACCAAGTGACCTCAGCTGCTCCTCATACCTCTCCCCCTCAAGGCCCCTCACCATCTTTGTTGCCCTCCTTTGGACACTCTCTAACAGCTTTATGACCTTACACTATGATGCCCAAAACTGCACACAATATCCAAGGTGAGGCCCCAGTGCAGAGAAGAGGGGACAATCCCCTCCCTTGCCCAGCTGGGGATGCTGTGCCTGATGCACCCCAGGACACAGCTGACCCTCCTGACTGCCAGACCTGTGCTGACTCATGTTAAACTTTCCATTGGCCAGGACCCCCAGGTCCCTTTCCACAGCACTGCTTTCCAGGATCTCATTCCCCAGTCTGTCTGTACATCCAAGGTGCATCCACCATCCTAGGTGCAGAATCCAGCAATTTCCCTTATTTAACTTCATATGGTTGGTGATTGCCCAGACCTCTAACTTGTCGAGGTCTCTCTGCAGGGCCTCCCTGCCTTTGAGGAGTCAACAGCTCCTCCCAGTGTTGTATCATCTGCAAAGTTGCTCAATATCCCATCCAGTCCTGTGTTCAAGACCTTTCTGATGATATTGAAGAGCTCAGGGCTGAGGATGGAGCCCTGTGGAACCCCACTAGTGACAGGTCATCTGTCTGATGTCACCCCATTCACTGTAACTGTTTGTGCCTGACCTGTGAGCCAGTTGCTCACCCATCCCATGATGTGTTTACCCAAGAGACAGTATCAAAAGCTTTACTGAAATCCAGAAAGATTACATCAGTTGGCTTCCCATAACCAGCTAGTTACCTTGTCTTAAAAGGAAATCAGGTTTGATAAACAGGACTTTCCACTTGTGAAACTTTGATGGATGTGATCAGTGACTGTATTGTCTTTCAGGTGTTTTTCAGTACCTTCCAGAATAATCTTCTCCATAACTTTACTAGGCATTTAAGTGAGACTGACAGACCTGTAGCTTCTGGGGTTGTCCTTCTTGCCCTTTTTGATCATGGGGACACCGTTCACCAGCTTCCAGTCAGCTGGCCCCTCTCCGGATTCCAAGACTACTGAAAAACCAAGAGAGTTTTTGCAATGACATCAGCTTGCTCCTTGAGGATTCCTGGATGAATGCCTTTAGGCCCCATAGATTTGTAGGGATCCAGCTGGAGCAGCAGATCCCACACAGTTTCAGGGTCAACTGGGTATTGATCATTCTCACAGTCGTGGTCCTCCAATGATGTTAAAAAACCAACTCTTGATCCAGAGCTACAAAGGAGGCTGCTGTCACCTAAAGGTGTTTCAGTGCTCACACACTCTCTCAGTAGTGGTCATCTCTAGTGCTCTTCTCTCTCTTATGAGTTACCTGCCAGAGGGTCAGCTGGTCTCTGCTCCTTAGTGGAAACACCTGGTTCAACACAGCTGTAACTCATCAAGGTCGAGACTGCCTGCAGCCAATTCTTGTTCCCCTACACTCCAGCTCACGGTACTGAGACCCCTTTGGTCCATCATTTTTGTTGAAAATAGGGGTAAAGAATGCATTAAACATCTCTGCCTTGTCCACGTCCCTGTTTGTGAGGTGATCATTCTCATCCTGTAATGGGCTGATGTTATTTTTACACTGCATGTTGCCATTAATATACTTGAAAAAACCCTGTTTTTTCTGGCCAGCTTCAATTCCAGTTGAACTTTGGATGTACCAATTTTCTCCCTACAGAGGCAAGCAGCATCTCTGTATTTTTTCCATGTCACCTGACCTTGCTTTCATTGGGCATACACCTTCGTTTTTTGCCTTATTTCCAAGAGAGGATCTCTGGTCAGCCAAGCCAGCCTTCTGCCTCACCTTCTTGACTTCCAGCATTTGGGAATTGCCTGCTTCATTGCCCCTAGAAGGTGATGTTTAAAAAGTAACCAGCACTGATAGACTCCAAGACCTGCAAAACTGTTTTCCCTGGGGATTTTACTTACCAGTTCCCTGAGCAGTCTGAAATCTCCTCTCCTCATGTACAGAGTTAAGGTTTTGCTCACACTTTTCCTCCTGTCAACACAGATTATAAACTCGATCACTTCGAGATCACTGTGGCCAAGACAGCTGCCAATCACAAAATCCTCTCTGTTGACAAGCAGCAGGTCGAGAAGGGCGTCTTTCCAAGTTGGAACCCTTAGGACTTGTTCCATAAAGTTGTCATCTGGGTTTTTAAGGAATCTTCTGGCCTGGGTTGTACCAGCTGTGTGATGCTTCCAGTTAATTTCTGGCAAGTTGAAGACCCTGATAAGGACAAGGACAATTGACTTGGAAGCTTCCCTTAGCTCCTCAAAGAATAATTCATCGGTGTCATTGTCCTGGCTCGGAGGTCTACAGTACACTCCTATAATGTCATTGACATTATTTTTTTTCCCTTGATTCTTATCCAGAGGTTCTCAACTGTGCCATTGCCAGTTGTGTCGTGAAGATAAGAAAAAAAATTTAAAAATAGAATGGAGAGAAAGAGCATACCATCAAGTACTGAAAAGGGGAGGAACGTTACCCAGGGTATAAATAGTGTGGGCTCAAAATCTGTGTCTTATTTTTTATGGGCTATGAATGTTGCTAATTGACCATGTAATGAATCCATAATAAAAAGTTGTATCTCTCAGAACTAACTTTCGAACAAAAATACACATGAAAAGTAATATTGGAAAAGTTTTAAGAGGAATTCTTGTGGGTATTAACTGATAGGAACGTGTCCTAAGGATTCAAAAAACACCGGTGTATAGAATTAACTGAAGATAAGACTTATGTGAGCACTAGGCTATTTCTGTGTGCTATGTCGAACATGAGTTGTGGAAAAAGGCTTAGAAACTATTTTAAGAGATCAAGTGAGAAAATACTTTGAAGGACTCAGGTTGATTAGGAGCAGAAAATATGGGTTTAAGAAAAAAAGAAATTTATGCATTGGTGATTTTTTTCCCTTCTAAAGAAAATCACTATAGCTTCTAAGTTAAAGAAAGAAAACTGAAACTTTACTGTTTGAAATATTTTGGCAAGATTTAGATTACTGGTGTAGAAGTTTTACATTAATAAAAGCCTGAAACAATAGAATGATTCATTGGCTAAAGGATAATTAACAAAGAAGTTTCTTACTGAAAATTTCAGGAGTCACTAGAAAGCAGGAGTTCTTGTCTGGATAGTGTAATAGGGTGTCTTTTGGGCCAGTGTGAGAGCTTCCCCAAAATGTTTTCTCCATACAGTCATTTTAGTGCATTACAGGACTCTGAGAATAGCTCAGCTTCAGCAGGACCAAAGAGAGGCACAAGGGGAAGACACGAGCTGTTGAGGTTAGGGAATGAGACTCTCATCTCATTTCATAATTTCTAGAATGACTAGACAGCAATCTACTTGAATGTGTTACCAGAAAATTGTATTGACTCTTTTAAACTTTCTTATTTTTGAGAATTTTCAGTAGTTTTTAGAATGTGTTTGATATTCAGAAGTCACCCTTCAAGCTCAGTGATTGAAGAGATGGCATGTTGTATTATTTCTGTTTCCTGAGTAGATGAACAAGTGAGCAATGTTTTTGTGGTGCTGCCCAGTCCTGCTGCTACAACTCTTGGACCAAATGAACATAAATTGACTTTGTGCCAAACAGACTTTTGCTTTCTCACTTCCTTGCAAAGAGTAAAGGACAGAGTTATCACTTGAAATCTTGTAGTGTTCAGATATGTTAGACCATGTTGTGGAGGTCTACAAATTACTGAAGTTAAATTTCAGTTGTCAAATTAACAAAATTTGAGAACAGGGTTCATGCTCTATTTTCCTCATTTTTCTAATTACGTCTGATGCTTACAAACTCACGTCAAATGCACCATTCTTCTTTTGTAAATTATCATAGGAAACAAAGGGGAAAAAAAGGAACAGAGTAGCAGAGCACCAAAGCTAACACACAACTGTAAACCTGTAGAGACAGAAGCTCTGCGTAAGTTCTGCTATGTATGGAAATAATAGTCCACAGCAGTGGAGAAATGAAACATACAGGCTATAACCTTCCAAGAGTGTTTTCATCTAATTTTGGAATAACAGAATTGTTAGTGAATGCAGCTGTATTCCTTGTTCATACAATCTTGTTAAGTGCAATGCATATCTAAGCCATGTATCACCTGGTTTTGTTCATAAAAGGGAACTTAAAAACAGTTATTGCCTCTCTAGTTAATGTTCACACCAGCCAACACATTTGCAATTATATCTTTTAACTTAAAATGTTCATCTTGCAGCAAAACATAAGTAGAAGAATACACATTTAAGATGGATTTCTTTTCCAAGCAGAGAAAAAACTCAATCACTGATGATACAAAATGGTGAAGGCATTGAAATAGGAAACCCACAGCCTCGTTTCTCTTCTGAATTATGAACATCAGAGACATAAGTCAGCACACGTTTTATCTAGAGAGAGTTCTGACTGCAGGGCTATTGCCTGTCTAAGCCTCTATTTACTTCTAACACTACACAGTTTACAAATATCACTGGGCTGTGTCATTTTCATCTTTTTCCCCATTAATGAATAACATTTTCAGCTTTTAAAAGCAAGGAATTTTTTTATGAAAAAAAAAGGGTTGCCTTGCCAGTTCTAAGCATGCTAGCAGCGTATCATTACAGTAATTATTAGTTTAAGAAAAAAGAGCTCCAGGAGGGATAAGTGGTTCAAGTTTAATACATTATTAAAACAATTTCAGAGTGTATTACTGTATCAGTATTAGTTTGCAAAAAACTGACAGCAAAGCTTGCCTTTCTCCCACTTTTCACAAGAGTGGTCCCAGGAGAGAGAGAGTCTGCAGCCAACATGCTTTAATCTATGTGAAAGCAAAAATGGCCTTTGTGTCTAACACAGAAACATGATAAGGTTGGCTTTTTCCTGCTGAAGGATGTACATTAAGGGTTCAGAATAATAGATCAATGTTCGAAATATCCCAGAACTGCAATGCATTTTTTCAAATATGTGGCTTAGGATTGAAATTGTGTAATAGTAGTGTAATAATATGCTCTCTTCAAACTTTCTGTCATCTTTTATGTTTGCCAGGTCATTTGCAGAACTCATAGGCATGAGTGGTTAATGTAAATCAGGATATGCTTTGAAAATGAAAGTAAAATTCAAGAAAATCAAAAGTTTTAGATAAAGACATACTTTTTGTTTTGCAAGTTATCTTGGTTATATATTTTTGATTAGGAGGGTTTTTCTGTAATTAGTAGCAGAGATTATGTATTATTTCTCTACTAAAAGAATTGGCTATAAATCTTACTTTTGTAATTTCTTCCCTCTTAACTAATAACTACATTTTGTTAATTTTAGTAAAATATATATCCCCTTGTCTAGAATTCGTGTTTCTTTCAAGATTAAATGAAATTAAGCAGCAAACTTTCCAGAAATAGAAAAAAGCCAGATAGCTGGGTGTCACTCCTGTATTACTGGTATGAAAACATTTGCATCTACAGATCTCTTCTAATCAACTTATATGTCAAATAAAAGAAAGGATTGAGAACTACACAGATACTCCACAGATGGATGTTTGAAATTCAACAGTTATGTGCTTTATTTTAGTTTTCCTTTTTGTTTCTGGTTTCTGTTGTTTTTGATTTATATATATATATTAATCATTAGAACCCATAGCAATGTTGTTAAAGACACTGATAGATTTTCATTTATTTTAAATGCCATATAATATTGGAAAGAAGACAGAGAGATGGGCAACAGCTGTTGGTAAGGCAAGGTTTACGGCCATGTTATAGTGTATTTTACTCCAAAACCAAGCAGGTAGTATAGGGAACACATGACAGGAAAAGCTAGACAAGTTGAGTAAACCTATATGCTATAGGAAATTAATCTTTCCTGATACACCAGTTTCCTAATGCTGATTGCAGGATGTAAAGATTTCTCAGTGTGTTGGCTTTCGTGGTTTAATTTAAGAAGATAAACAATTTGTAGAATTGCTATTTAAGAAAATAATTTAAATTTCCATTTGATATTCATAACATACCATTAAAACAAGTTGTGTGAATGAATACTAAGTCAAATATTTTGCTGATAATACTTAAATAATGACTAAAAGTATTTTTTTTAGTTATCAGAGCTTCATCTTGTAGAGATGTAACTAAAAGGTCCTGTAAATGCTCATTTCAAAAGTAGTTTCTGTTTGGAAAGTAGAAATGTGAACCAGGAAGAATGATTGTCCAAAAATTATAATCATAATAAACTCTAATTCTCAGTTTAAATATATTGAATATAATAAATACATTCAATTATATAGTTGCAAATTCATCCTACTTTCACCATTATGTAAAAATTGCCACATTGAACATTGTCCTTAAAAATACAGTACTGTCACATTGATTTCTTCATATCATCAAGAAACAGGTAAAAGCAAAGATGTAATTCTAAATGCAGAAGATAATAGTTTTCCAAGATTATATGACTATCTTGCACCAGTTCACTGTTGTGTTGGGCTTATGTGGCCAGATTTTGATTACAGGGGTGGCTTCAGTCCAGCAGAGCCAATGCCAAATGTCTCCAAGATGGACCTGCTGCTGGCCAAGGCTGGGCCGATCAGAAATGGTCACAGCACCTCTGTGATAATGCACTTAAAAAGGAGAAAAAAGTTGTAATTGCAGCCAGAGGAGCAGGGGGTGAGAATATATGAGAGGAACAATTCCACAGGCACCAAGGACAGGGCAGAAGGAGGGGAGGTGGTGGTCCAGGCACTGGAGCTGGTATTCCCTTGTGTCCCATGGAGGAGACCCATGCCGGAGCAGGTGGATGCCTGAGAGGAGGCTGTGAACCCCTGGGAAGCCTGTTCTGGAGAAGGGTCCAGGCAGGGACCTGTAGACCCATGGAGAGAGGAGCCCATGCTGGAACAGGTTTGCTGGCAGGACTTGTGACCCTGTGAAGGACCCACTCCCACTGTTGCTTTATTTTACAAGAAAGCTGAAAATTATTGTATTTTTGGTTAAATAAACTCTGTGGGTAGAAATATGCATTTTTAAAAGCTAAGACCATTCTAATGACTAGACCATATTCCCCTAGTGATATTTAACTTCCATTTCATTGAAGCTAATAGACTTTACGGAGCTATGTACAATGCAGAATATGTTTAGTTCTGTTTCTACCTTTCCATCAGTTTTCATATTTAGAGGACCAGAAGCTAAAGCCACCAAAGTGGGGCTTGCTCACAGCACTCCAGAGGAATCTCACATATTAAAGTTGTTGTAGGCTGACTGCAGATGGGTAGGTCACAGTCTAGTATTAGTTTTAAGCTGTTTTTTGAAGCTGAGGATTGAGTGGGAAACCTGGTCCTATTCCATTGTACTTACACAAGGCAAGGGGAACACAGAGTTTTGAAAACCCCAGAAAACCCAGCCATCTACTTCATTGAATATTTTCCAGTTACAGAAACTGTTTGGAAAAGATGCAGGCAGGTTCACAAGATGGGTGTCAGGTATATGGCAGGAACAGAAAATATCAGAATTGATGCTGAGAATGAGAGGGTTCTCTGAAAGAGGAAATAGTACAAAAGTGCTGTTGAATTTTCATCTGCAACAGCGTCTACACACCAAGAGTGACTATATGTGGTATGCCCCCATCCATAATATTTCATGATCAGAAAGTCTCAGAAATAACTGAAAGCCACCAGCGTAAGGATTCTGTGATGTATCACAAAAATCTCTTGCTTTTGTATTTTATTATTTGGAACATGAAGAAAGAGGTTTTGTGAAAATGTTGTGCCTCTGGAAGCAGGGGAGGCACAAGTTCCTTTGTCCTAATTTTACTCTTGAAGATTTTTTACTACATCTTACGAAAGTCATATAGTAAATCCTCATGTCACAACTGGGATGAATCCTTTTGTTCCTGAACACCATAGCCTGCACTCCTGCGCAATTGAGAAGTTCAGTATACTGATATTTGCAAGTATAAAGAGTGTGGAATCTCCTGGGAGAGATGAAAGTTGTGTTCTATTAGATCTTGATGATGAATCATTACCAAGTAGGGAAAAAAAAAATTATTCACTCCATTAAATTTTCACACACACTGTGTTTTTAATTTAATAAACAGCTATGTAAGGATATATAAAAATACATTTATTATTTTGGAAGAGAATGAAAACTACTCTTTCAGAAAATAGTTTTACTAGTTTTGTAACATTAATCATATTTCACCAGTTTTCTAGAATTTTAGGTGTCATACCTTAAATTATTGACAATGAATCCTGCAAAGGATACTTGTGTTTACGGTGCTGTTTACTCTAATCTCTGTGGCAAATGAAAAGCTGGCATAAAAACAGCCACATTTCCATTTTTCATCAAATGTGTTGTTGATATTTAGAAGTAGGTGGGCACATTTCACATTTAACAAATGATCAGTTGGGTAATTTTAATGACAAATACACCTCTGTGTGGTCTGCCATTTTCCAGGCAGAGCATTTATCCCTGTCAGCACTGCTGTGAATTTCAGTACATCAGCTAGACAGAACCAAACTCAATCTTTTACCTGCCTTGGGAGATATCCAACACATTTCTGTTTTCCTTCTAAAATGCAGCTGACTAGGATGCAGTGCATCTTAAATGAACAGGGATTCATCAAAGAATAATTGTTATCACTATGACCCCATGACTCGTTCCCATTCTGTTCACCTAGTCACACGTGCTTGCATGCACAGTTCCTTTAAAGGATGCCATGCCACAAAGAATGTGTGTCTGTGTTTGTGTGTGTGACTTGGACAATCCTGCTGTTCTGACAGCCGTGGAAAGACACAAGCATCAGAACTCTATTGACATGAAGCTGTTTAGAAGAATCTCTAGCAATGCTTTCATTTTATAGAATAAATGCACATTTATTGTAGTGCAGTATACTTTCATACAAAATTTGTTGATATATCATTCTTTATTTAAACTCTGCTTTGTACAAAAAAAAAAAGATAAAAGGTGAGTTATGCTTTGAAATATGTTCTCACAGATATGCAAAACCACTTTAATAAGTTCTGCTTCCATTCGTATAAATGTATATTCCTCCGCGGCTGGCCTAGGTATAAGCCTGGCATATATTGATTGATAGCAGGCTGCAGCTGAAGTCTTGTCTTTTCCATTGGATTTCTTGTGAATAGCTGAGTGCTTTGAGTGGCGTGAACCACTGTCAGCATTAGGAGTTCCATGCAGGGAAAGAGAAGAAGTGCAGAGAAAGATCATACAATAAAATTTCTGACAAAATGGAATTGTTAGCTACAAGAATGGATCCTTACAATGTAAATGGATGTTATCGATCATTGCTCCTACGGGAAGTAGAAAAAGTCTTAGCTTGTAGGGCCTCTTTGTCCCTGATTAGCGGAGATCTGAGGTTAGGAGCTAGAAAAACCCCAAGATTCATTCAAGTTTTAGTTGAACTTGGGCTCAGTTTGTTCAGAATTAAGAGCAAATTCTGTCCATGGACATGGACACTGGAAAGGCAGCAAAAGGGTGGAAGGATTTCTGTATCATTGCTTTGATACTGAAGTACTTGAACTTCCACCTGTTGGTTTTGCTTCTGCATAATATAACAAGGTTTCTTTTTGTCCTTCATCATAAATTCTAATATTTTCTTTCCTGACCTATGGGTTGCAGAAAAAGAACAGAAAAAAAACCCAATGAATCTCTTGGATCCTGCAGAGTTACAGAGCAGCATCAATTCTTGATTTATCACCTTTCATTAGATCGGAATTTAAAAAAAATACAAATAGCTATGAGAAAATGGAATAAGAAAAATGAAGGTAGTGTGGGCAGTAGTAGTTTTTCTCTACATTCTTGGCTGCAGGTATTTAGTATTCTGCCCATAGTTCCAGTCTTTTATCCTGCCTGCCTCCTGTTTCTTGTTTTTCTGGCATTCAGCCTTACTTTGGCTGAGCTGATAAGAGGCAGCTGGCACAAAGACTTATTTGCATCTTTCTCCAGCTCTGCAGTGACTCAATGTGGTAGGTAACAGCTATGGAGGTGGAAAAACTTGGGATAAGCTAAGATTCTAGAGGAAAGGCAAAAGAGAGAATATGCAATTAGATGGAAAGCAAAGCCAGCATGGGCTACAGAGATCAGTGCTTCTGAAAATACACGGTGGGGACAAAACCACTCTTCAGACCTTCAGAGAAGGAGACTGATTCCCTGCAAAAATGTTCCAAAGAATCGTAGAATAGATGTGCTGAAGAATAAGGGATTTGTTTGAGAAAGGATTCTTAGGTTGGGGGTTTTCTTTAGATTTTTGTAATCTTAATATTTATAAAAGCAACAATACAATGATGGTCTTATTTTTCAGGTTACCTTTGTATTTAACATAGAAGTAGAATATATATCCAATAAATTTAGTAAACATATCTATGATGAGTGGAGGAAAAAGAAGTTCTCAACATACACAGAAATTTGCTGTATTTTCTGATCTGCAGTCTAGAAGATTTGTTGTTTTCATTTCTGGTTTTGTTGGCTTTCAAATGAAGAAAGATATTTTAATATGCTCACATTAATGATTTCTCTATCTTTCTATCTATGTTTTAGCCCTTACTCTATAAGGAAATGCATCCATAAATGTTCTTTAAACTCTTCAAACTGTCCTAAACAGCAGGAATTACAGAAGTGAATGTTTCAATAATGAAAAAAATGCAGCCACATTTCTTACATTTCTCCTATGATTTCTTCCTGAATTATTTATAGGAAGACTTGAATACCAAGAGCCTGGAATGTTTGTTTCTATTCATGATTTCACTTATCAAATCATTGCATAAGTTAGAAACCTATTTGATTCCCAGCTGATTGCTAGTGTCCTTAGTTTTGATTGGGGATGTTTGTTTTGCAGGTAAGAGTCAGAGAAATATTTAAGCAGAAGCTGACATCGATCCCTTTAGCATGACTAAGCCTTATCTTAGAATGTTGAAGTAATATGAGAACATAAAAAAAAGCTTTTTTGGATCAGATCAAATGGTTCACCAAGTTCAGCGATAACAAGATAATGCTTAGGGAAGGCACACAAATCTGACCAATACCTGGTATTCATTTTTCTCATGCTTCTCCACAGTCATTGGGTTAATGTTCTTGGCTGCTCTCTTCATCGTCTAGTTCACAAACCTATTTCTGATTTTTTTTTCAATCCCTTTTTTGAAGCAGCTGACTTCATCTACCTCCACAATTTGCCCTAGAAATAGATTCCAGAAAATTTCTGCCCACTGTGGAAAGAAATATATTCTTTCGCCTATTGTAAGTGGATCTCCTGGTTGTCTCAAGGGATATTCGCTAATTCTAGGGTCAGAGAATTAGGTGGCTAACTGTTCCATGTTCACCTTACCCATTTCATTAATGAATTTGAAACCATGATCTCATCTCATTCTTCTTCCCTACAAACAGAGGGTTGCACAGTTGTTTTCATTTCTCTGTTTGAGGAGGTGAGAAGCACTTTATCATGTCAGCTGCCCTCTTGGTGCTTATTCTGTTTCCAGGAAAGCTTTTTTTGAGATACAGAGAGCAGCAGTACAGGTGCCACTACAAAACCTGCACAATTTAAAGCTTTCCAGAGATAGGTACTAATGCTTCTCCCTCTCTCAGGAGAGCAAAAGGAAGATAGAACAAATGATATTTAATAGTCATTGTACTTAAAGCTAAAATTTGACAGCACTGAATGGGATTTGAGGAAGAGACCATAATAGAGCAGAAATAATTTTCAATTTGTCATAAAACCTGTACAAAGTGTGATTATGTAGTTATTAGAGTAGTTTTCCATGGATAGGCAATATATGATAAGTTTTATGAGAAACAAAGCTGCAGATTTTGTGGTTGATCTGAATAGTCTGTCCTTCTGTGTTTGTGATAACTGCCAGTTATTTTGTCACAGAAAATGTTGGGATCAGACAGTATCACAGTGACAGAAAGTGTATCTTGTACTCCACTACAGAGTAATAAGAGTTCAGCAAGGGTGTAAATTGTCAGGATATCAAGAAAGGGTTTTAGAGTTCAGAAAGACTGTTCTCCTCAGAGACAGAGATGAGAGTCTCTGAGGCTCCAATATCTTCAACTGATAAGAGTCAGGAAAGGCTCATACACCTCTCACAGTAATAGATGCTATTATGGAACTGTCATTAGAAAATCATTGACATTCTAACCTTTCCCTAAGTGTCTCTGATAATTTTAATGAGACCTAAATAAGTTCTAGCATGAATAAAAATAAGGGAGGGGGGTCATATCATCACATGTGATTCTATTTGGGCAGTCAGTGTCTAAAAAAGAAAATTACACACATAATTATATATGCTATTATTTTGTCAAATAAGAGAAAAGAATCCAAACACTACCCCTCCCCTCCCCCCAAAAACCCCAAATCCCCAGCCAGACCAGAAAATACGCAAACAAACCACCTTTTCCAAAGTATTTGACTTCCTGTGATCCAAGACTGGAAGAAGGAAGCAAAAATGAGGTTTCTAAAGAGTATCAGAAGGCTTTGCTTTTATTGTTTCCTTGTACAAGTGTGACATTTTAAAAGTGTTTGTAAAAGTATGCTTCTTGTATGTAACATCTTCTCTGGACTTTCTTATTCATTAGAAAATCTGATAGATTGGACAACCCTTTCTTCGTGACAGAAATTTTCAGCAAGACTTCGGAATTGCTGCAATTGTCTCATGATGCATCACTG
The DNA here is from genome assembly GCA_013397915.1 of Daphoenositta chrysoptera. Lineage (NCBI taxonomy): Eukaryota > Metazoa > Chordata > Aves > Passeriformes > Daphoenositta > Daphoenositta chrysoptera. Next base: position 74,959 of record VZRO01005380.1, read on the forward strand.
TGTTCCTTGCAATATGTTCCTTGCAACGTAACTTTTAACAAGTGAGTGCTGAGACTCTTGTTAGGTGAAGATGATGTTTGGTCTTGTTATATGTTAGGAACCATTTTTTTTCAGGCTGCTGAATGCATTTTAGCTATTTCATTTCAGAGGCACGGATTTTTTTGTCTTAGGTAATCTGTTGTCTTTTGTGTTTAGGTGGGTTTTCATGGGTTTTTATATAAACTTAATATGGTTATTTACTGACAATTTTTGCTCAGCCTGAAACAGAATCTTGTCACTTACTTTTTTAATGTTCTTTTCATCTTCACCTGTGCTAATAGGACAAGTTGTGATTTTCTCCTGTACTGAAGAAAATATGACATAGGGCCCTTCCTGTTTTTTTCTTTAGCTCTTGCAGAGGAGCCAATTCTAAATCACACAGGAGGCTGATAGACAAGGAATGAATTGCTCCAGCTCACACAAGTCTGAGGTAAACCCCTTTCAAAGCTATGCAAATATTTGTGATTTGCTGTTCCACTCTTGAAGTTGTGGCTTAGGTTTATGTGGTTGGTAGAAAGGAATTCTCTTCCAAAGTGAAGTGGACAGGGAAAATAAAGAGCTGCTCTTGAGATATGCTATCCTTCATGTAAAGATGTTCAAAGCAATAACACAATAATTCTTTTTCTTGGTGATTTGTAACACAGTAAAATGTGGGTACACCAGAGATGGAATGCATCCAATTGTTCAGTCAGTAGATTCTTGGTACAAAATATCTCTGGGTATAAGTACTACTAAAAGACATACAGGGCTCATACTCATATTTCATGTGCACTGACTAACTAGTGGCATAATTGCTACTTCTACAAATTATTACAGATCTGGAGAAAAATAATATCTTTGCAGCAGAGATAAGGGAAAAGAAGGTCTGAATGTCTCTGTGTTCCTGCTGCCTTTTTTTTTTCTTTCATTTTCCTTAAATATACATTCTCCACAATTTTAACTTCTATTTAGTGACCTATAACCTCATCTGTTTTCAAGGGCACTTCAATTTAAGAGCAGCAGAAACAGCAACAGGAATAGCAGAAGCAGCAGCAGCAGGGATTCTGCCTGTGTAGCTATGAGAAGTATTTCAGTAATGAAAGGGATAATTGGGGCTCCCTGCCTCTGCTGTAATTGAAAGTCTAGTATAGTGCCTTTTTCATTTAACTTTATTGCTTGAACTCAAATTGTTGTATAGAAGGGAAAGCAACACTAGAATAATATCTCTACTAGTGCTTTCCTGCCCATTCACCAGTTTGAAACCTAGCATTAAAGTTAAAAGGAAGTGCAATTAGACATATTCAATTATTAAAGAGGAAAAAACTATAATTATAAATTTCAGTAATGAAAAAGGATTGCTTACCGAATATTTACTTACTAGTTCTTACTATCAGCTTATGTCCAGTGAGCTGGGAAACAAGTAACATGGTAACACAATTGTCCAGGTAATTTATTCTGCATTACAATGGAAAACCTTTTCACTATGAATTGCAATGACTTGTAAAAGAAATGGCTAAAGCTATTCCATCCACTGACAAAGCATAACCTTAAATCTGCAAAGTGTTGAAGTATTTTCACTTTCTACTGTCTCAACTGCCAATGAAGCTATGTAGTACATTGCACAGTAGTCTGATAACCACTATTCTTACACAATATGTTTTTCAAACTTTCTTAACTTTTTTCTGCTGATCTGATATCTGAGTCTCTACAACAGCATACATGTGAAGAGAAATACAACGGGATTAACTATTCTAAATATATCTGAATAATTATGCTCATAATTTTTAGTTATTTGTATCACTGTGGAGAAAAAAAGTGTGTTTGAAAATAGTTATTAACTATGGATTTGAGCACTATGTTTACTTTCTTATAAGAAACTGTAGACCCATAATGCTCAGTCTTCCTCCCATCCTGACATGGCATCAGTTGGCTTCTGCGTTCAGAGTAAAACTCATCTAGATACTTTACAGTGATGAATCTATAAAGTCTAGTTTTGTCCCTATCAGTACATATGTTACTGTATTTCAAGTAAAATTAATGGAGCTAATGTGGATGTACCTCCTTTAAAATGCGAGCAAAAATTTTCTTTATATTTAACACATGGGCTTGGAGAGGGATACTCGATATTTTCCAGCAAAATTCAAAATAAGAAATGAAGGGAAAAAATCTTCAAGGACATGAAATAAAAAGAAGCTATCATGCTATCCTGCCTGCATGAAAAGTGGCAGTGCCCTGTCTGGTTTTTGTGATTGTATATTTTATTAGCTGCTCAGCACTGTAAACTATTTTTAACAGGTGGATATTTCTAGTATGTGTAAAGGGATGGAGACTCATTTAGACTTACCCTTCTATATCAGTTAAAGGTTTTTTGAGTCAATACATGTCTAATTAATGTCCTGTGAAGAGTCAGTCATCCTATGCTGGTGTTAAAGAACTGCCATGGAAACACAGCAGTGAAGACAAAAGAGGAGAACAAACTGAGGTGTCATTGGGATGGGATGGGATGGGATGGGATGGGATGGGATGGGATGGGATGGGATGGGATGGGATGGGATGGGATGGAGAAGATCTGTGACCAACCTGAGATTGTGAGAATTTCATTGCTATGTAGTCGTTATCTTAATCAAAGATAGAGATGAATTTGGTTTGGGTACAAACAGAACAAGGAAGTGGGCATTATTAACTAATAACTGTGTGAGTTCAAACTGATCTGCATAATGTGAGTCCTTGGACAAAAGGTTTATTCATATTTAACATTTTGGTACTTACAAGCTATTTTGTCTCTGTTCACAACTCTGTGCAAATAGTTCCAGTTAAATAATCCAGTTCTACTTGGATTGTGCTTTGATGTGCATCATTTCCATGTCACTCTCTAACATCAAAGACAGTGGCCCCTGCCTCAGAGCAACTGCTTCCTGACTCAGCAGAGCACAAAGAATTTCAAATTATTGGACAAATACAAACAGTTGACCCCAAGTCAAGGCTCCTTCCTAATGGTGCTAAAAGATTCAGTGATAGTGGGAAAAAAAAACCTGTTTGTAGTTGCATTTTTTTATACACTTACTTGTCTCTGTTATGATCAGGAAGCTGGTAGAGAATGGCATCAAAACTAACCTTTATTTCTATACTAGAGAACTAGTGCTCTGTTGCCACAGACCATAAAAATGGGATAAGACTTTTGACACATCTTGCCATTTCTACCCTAACTATCCTAGAAACCTAGTTAATTGAAATTCATGAGGAATTTTACTGCCTATAGCACGGGGGTTGGAACTATATTATCTTTAATGTCCCCTCTAACCCAAACCATTCTATGATTATGTGATTCTATGATTTTTTCACATTCCTTCTGGGCAGGTCAAATTAAATAATTTCCATTGCTATTAGAAGGTAACATCTTGCTTCTACTGTGCTGCAGAGTAAAGAATATTCCCTGCAGTGTCCTTAAAGAGAGATACGAGATAAAATCTGAAGTTTATTTGCTTTATTTGTTGGTTTGGCTCTAGCACAGTATATACACGTAAGAAAGATTTGTTTTCTCCCCTCTGTATTTTTTTTTCAAGTAATATTTAGAGACTCTGTTTTGCCCAATTGAACGACTAACTGAAAGTATAAAAGGAAAATTGTTTTAAGATATTTTTGAAAAAAGATTCAATTTTCCTGGATATTCCCAGTTTCCATTAAATCTGAAAAAACAGAAAATAATGACTTTATAATTTTAAATTGGGACCTGAAGCATGGTTTCATTTCAGGGGAATGATAATATTCTCAGTTCTGAAAAACAAGCAGAAATGAGCAAGTAGTAGAATGGTTTCCCGAGTATTCATTAAAATTTGAACTGTTGGGAAGCCTTAGCTTTCCTTCCACAGTGGAATGGTAAATCTCTGTTGATAAGGATAACAATGTGAAAATTAAATTCAATAATGGAACTACAAAATTCATACAAATATTTAGGAAGAAATTTTGTAATACAGAAAAGAAAGCTTTGTATATGTACTGAAAACAGCGTTTACATATCGAACTTGCTGAGGAGTTTGAAGTTAGGCAATCTATAAGGTACATGAGGTTTGCCCCACCACCACCCCTAACATGCAAAACAGAAACTATTTTGCTGCTATCATAAGTGTCATAGCTATTTTTAACTGCAAAGAATGTGTATTCTGTATTCTTGATAATATTCTGTGAATGTTGTAGGAAAGGTCTATAAAAAAAAGTGATGAAATTTTACTCAATGCAGACTGAAATTAGACGAAAATATGCTTGATATAAAGGTGGAGAAAATTCTTTTCTAGGACAAACTGGAGAGAGTGAAATTGTATTTGGGATTATGATTGTGTGCACACTGCGCACTGGGACGAGGCAAGATTGCACATATTCACACACTATACAAGGAATGGATTTATTCCAAGATGTGGGCTGCATTTCAGATTGGTTACTCTTTTAAATGAATGATCTTTTCTTTCCTATTCTATTACTTCAACTTCTGGACATGTAGTTGCAGTCTTGGTGAGAGCAGCACAGTTAAAATGCACATAATAATAGGTAGTCTTCCTTTATTCTGGAAGATATAGAGGTCAAAAATGTTGTTTATGCTGGATGGATGCTTACAAACTTATTCTTTTCCTAATGGAACAGTTTTGACAGCTGAGATTGGTTCAGCTTCATGACATTCAGAATTGCATCAGTACATGTCATATTCTTCACAGCAGGATACTTTATGAATGTGTACTGTAAATTACTCTGCAAACACATAGGTATAAAATAATTTTAAAATATTAGGAATGAGGAACCAGAAATCCAATTAAAGAATATTGTGACCATAAAATACAACAATACTATATCTAGGGTAAAAAAGACTCTAAAAAAAAAAAAAAACCCAAAAAACCAGAAATGAGATTTATGCCTTTCTGAATGATTTTATTTGTTCAAATGAAAATCAATCTTATAAATAAAAATTAACATTATTTCATTAGAAAACTCACATATACCACTAATCTTGAATAAAATTAAAATTTTATTTTGAGAGAAGTACATTATCAGGGGCTTTTGTCTTTCCTTATACAACCAAGATGAACCTTAGGGATACTCTACCTTCTTTCAGCTTGCAAAGCTTATGTCTTCAACTATGTGAGATGTGCAGCATGTGATGGGATTATTGTACACTGTTTGTTGGTAAGGAATAGTGGCAGGAACGGCTAATTCTGCCGAGTATTCTCTGAGGTGATTATTTGTTTCTCCTTATTTCAGTAAGTGACTAATTTATGTTGTCAGAGATTTAGTGCCTGCTGTTTAGCATGTGACAAAGTGATTCCAAACTGTACTGTCTGAGTTACTTGAACTGCAGCAAGGCTGGAGTAATTACAGTGTTATATAAGTAGAATTTCAATGGAAACAGTATAAATAGACCCAGGGAAGGGCAGAGTGCTCTTTTTTTTTGGCTACATAAGATGTTACTGCCATACCGGAGTGTATCTGCAAAGAAATAATGATGAATTGAATATAGAGATTTAATTTTTTAATATTTTTTAAAATTCAATAGGTACTTTGGAAAAAAGAGTCACACATTCCTTGTCAACTTTTTAAAAGTACAGACTACCAGGAAAAATTGTCTGTTAGTTCAGTAAAATATGTGGTCAAAAATGGCAGGAAAACTTATATCCAGCAGTTGCTACTCATGTCTCTTGAAATGGAGTCTAGAACAGAATGTTAGTGTCAGATAAAAAGAGAAAAATTTCCCTGTCTCAGCCACGTGTTCAGCTTAAAAAGCAATGAAAGAGCTCCTACACACTAAATACTAAATAGTTCCTGTTCTTATGTTTATAGTCTTTCAGCCAATACCCATGACAACCCAGTAGATAAATTTAATCATATACCCTCTTCTGTGTTTTACAGTCCTGCCTTGTTCTGACTTGGTACTTGAGAAAAATAGATAGTATGCAATAATTTTTTGTCCATCTCAGTTTATTCAAGTCACATTTCCAAGTGGGTTTTTTTTTTTTTTGTAGCAATAGGGGACAGAATTTTTTATTTAATGGGTGGACAAATTTAAAAACATGCATTGGAGAATGCACATTATCTAAAATTTTTTTCATTCTTTCACCTAGAGCAGACAGCGCTGTGAAGAGAACAAAATAGAATTTTGAATCTCAAGCTAAATATTGTAAGATTTGGGACAGAATCAGATGACCCAGAAACAGTTTCTGTTTTTATGTAAATCAATGCTGTGGAAAAAAGAATTCCTCTGGAACAGTGGTATTTTCATCAGTCTTGTAAGACAAACAGGAAAGAGATGTCTCCAAAAAAATGAATTGATGTTCAACATATGCCCTTTGAAGTTATTGTGATGAACTAGTAATAGAGTCCCTCACAGACAATCTACTTTTGATCAGCAGTATATGTTAGGGATTTTCTCCTCAAAAATAGATTCCACTGGTCCAGAACCTTCTATGACCATATCCGTATACCATTTCTGTATACCAAACTGAAATTGATAACCTTCACACAAATTTGAAACTAAACCTAAAGTATGCTACTAAATTAACGTCTCTGGCAATGAACTTTCAGTATTAGTGACTCAAGAGACTTCTTTATTAAACTTTAATAAATCAACCAACTTTATATAAAGATCAGGTTAGGGATTTTCATACTGGCAAAAGGTTAAGCAAACCTCTATGTTGTTAGTATTTTTAATTTACATCTTTAATGAGCTGTAACATCACCAGAATTGCTGTTTCGGTTTCCCTCTATTTGACTACATAGGACTTGAGTTTCCTTTGATGTACTTGCAGTTACCTCATATATAAAAAAATAGAGAAGCATATGAATTTAGAAGGCAAATATTGTAAGATTTCCTGCTTACCACAAACCAATTTGCCCACAGATAGGACATTTCCATGGACCAGCTGAGTGCAAGTATTTTATCACCCATCAGAACATTGGAATTTCTTTTAATTGCAATTTTGTAAATTTAATGAACTTCATGTCAACATACTAAAACCTCAGGCTAACAATCTAATGCTTCTCTTTGCAACCAGAATGTGTTGAAAGTGTTTTGCATTACTTTTCATAACTCAAAAAAAATGTGACTCTGGCCTTTACTCCAACTGTGTCTTCACAAGAATATGTCTTTCTAAGGAAGTGTTATAAAGATAAAAGCTCACATACCAATGACATTTAATACATATATGATTGTTATAGTTCTGAATTATTATTGAAATTTTCTAACCAATTCTTTCTACATTTTAGACTTTTAATATTAATATTCCGTATGACTGCTTAGAGGAAAAAAGTCATATATATAGGAAAAAAAATTTAAAACTTGCACAAGCTATTTTGTTCATTTCTGGGAGAGGATAGGTGTTTTGACCTTAGAACAAATTGAAATTACTAAACTTTATCTTCGCCATCCTCTGAGGACTCAGATGTTTCAGCACCATGAAATGAAGCTGCCAGTAATTCAGATTTATGAAACTTGCTGTAACGTATGGAGTGAATAAGCTAATATTTTAATGTGTTATATTTATAAAATTTATCTCAATGTTCTTGTTCTTAAAACAAAGGCAAAAGCTAAAAAGGAGCAAAATTAGCTGGTTTGTTTGTTTATTTTGATATATCATTCAGTAAAAAAATCTGAGTATTTAAAATAGGTTGGGTTTGGTAGAACTGAAATTTGTTTTCCTTTATAGTAGCAGCATGCAACACTCTGGAAGAGAAAACTAAATAAAGAAAAATTTACTCCAGTAGGGTTCTTCTGTTTGCTAATACTGAGATAAAGAGAGAAGGGCATTTTAAGTCCTGATGGCAGCTGACAAACGGGAGGTGGCAATGACACCTCTTGATAACCCTGCTGGCTTCCTCCCTGCTGATCAGAGAATATTGCATCTGCTTGGGACCCCTGGCTGTCCTGAGGTCTAGTGCCTGCCCTTCAGAAAACAAGGTCCTTAGCAGGTGACTGCTTTGGAGGCAAAGCCATTAGCTCAAATTCTGCCAAGTTCTTGGAGAAACCTGACTACAACTCAAAATCCAAGAGTACAGGTGCTCTGGAAAGGTGCACTCTATAACAACAATACCACTAATTCTTCTGCTGAATGTAAGATACCCTTCAATTTAGGGCGCATAGTAAAAATTAATGCTAATACAGAGATTATAATGTAGAACGATCCAGTATATCCTTAACACTAACTGTGGTTATTGATGGTATTCTTAGCATTTCTTTTTCCTTAACCATGTCATTTGTACTTGATTACAAGTTCATATATGTACACATACACAGAGTAATAAATCCATATCAAGTTCTTCTCTATTACTCAATCACACTACGTTTAAGCAACAACTATTAAAAGTAAATAAGGGTAATAAAAATATGGCTGTCAGATCATGCTAAACCAGATTTCATTGCGAACAGAATTCATTAATAGCAAAATCTGAAATTTCCCAGCCTCCTAAAATAACACAGACATACAAGGCAAAGGAGCAGCAGAAGACATTTTCTCCACACAGTGCCAAGGTTTGCAAAAGCAATACTGACAGAATTGGGCTCGCTGAAATAATGTAAAACTGGACTTAGCAGGGGACTTAATGGGTGATTTCTCAGAACGTGATCCATGCTGGGGGCAGTGGAAAAAAGGGGTGGGGTGACAGTTTGAATAGTGGAAAAGAATTTAGATTCCTGTAGAAAGGAAACAGGGACAAATTAGGTGGATTTTAGTGGACACTGACTTTCACACCATATGGTCCAGCGCAACAAGTGTAATTGCCTGCTGACTTTGGGCATGAATTAGAAATACTAAATAGTAGTGGAGTTTGAGAACTGATAGGCATCAGCCCAAGTTTCAGTCTGTAAGTCTCAGATCTTGCTAAAGCCAGTCCCAGCAAGGGATTTTAAAACTGCCTGTGGCATTTTCAAATCAGTCTATCAGTCTGTAGGTAGGAATGTAAAGAATGCACAGCCAGCAAAATATATGTTCCAACCAGTGACAACTCTGCTAGTGCATTCTGAGCAAGCCACAAGCAATTCAACAGTCCTGCGAGGAAAGAATCACAATAAATGAGTCTCTGTTCCCAAGAGGTTGAAACGTGATTACAAGGATCAGGAAAAAGCGGTGTCACTTGAATGCAGAATAATACATTATAAAATTAGGTGCATGGAAAAAGTACTCTTGCATACAGATCACCCTAGCTTATGACAACACTCATTTTTTTGGTAACATTTTCTTTTTCTTTGGGATCTAAATCCTATTTCCTTCACTGTTGCTTTTTTTTTTTTTTTTTTAATTACCCAGAGAAAGACTGCAGCATTTCAGGCCAAACTTAAATTAATGCTATAAGGCCTGACCCATCAATGAAAATGTTCTCTTATTTGGAAAACAATGAAACCTGATGCAGGTGAACAGCAGCTAATTGCTATTGAGGTTACAATAATGTGCTCTGGAAGAACATGGTAAGTCAGACTTTAGAGTCAGATTTTAATGACAGTATTAAAGCAACAAGCTCACATTGGTAATGTTGCTTTCTCATTAAGTAATATCTGTAGGTGAACTCTAAAATGGGCTTTCGTTCTTGGAAGATGATGTTCAATTGATAGTGAAAACCTACAGGTAGTGACAGGACAAGACTTGCACAAAGGATTCTCTGAATGTCAGTGATTGAAAATAGCCATATTTCTCTGTATACCTGCGTTTCCTGGAGTCTTTTGGCAGCGACCTAGTTTATTTCTGTTCTATGAGTGGCCATTTGGTTGATTTTTTCCAGTACATTTGGTATTTCTTATCTTCCAATCATCAAGTACACAAACAGCCAATCCAAAAGCAGCATTTTTTCTCCACTAGGTAAAATCAAAACAAAATGGAGAATACTTGTTTTGAAAGTCTTTTTTTTTTCATGGAATGGTGTTTAACTCAACATTTTTTGTTCTTGAAGGACAGCTCCTACCTAAGTGTACAGTGATTAGGACAATAAACAAAGTTTTAAAGTTAAAAATTTCCTCTAATATAGAAACTACATCAATAAATAAAGTGTATTTTCTTACAAAAGCTCTATATTAAAACAAGTATTCACAACTAAAATAGCATTTTATGAGATCTTGTTAGTTATACTCATCAGAATTGTGGTTAATGAGATCATCTAAATCAAGTCTTACTGCCCATTTTCCACCATTGTCTTGAGTTTGAACTGGCAATTATCAAGCTACAGAACATTTTTGTTTTACATACTGCACTAGATTATTTGCTGGGATAAGTATTAAGGCAAATAATCTAACCAGACTAAAGGCAAGAAGAAGTATTTGGATGTAAGTAGGAAAGTGTCAATTCATCTCTTCAACCTGACTGTTCCTGAAGATGTTATTTGAAGAAATATCGGAAAATAACAGTGAATGGATTATCACTAAAACTGCTAAAGGGAAAAAATGTGGCTTTTAGAAAAAAAGACTGGAAGTAAATTCCACCTGTTATCTGGTGTAAACCCATATAGTGTTGAGAAAAGAATGGACTAATACACCAGAAAATTGAACAGCATGTTTGTTTTTCCATTACATATATATATATATATATATATATATNTTTTTTTTTTTTTTTCTGCATGTATCAAGGGAGTCCTAAGGCTGCTTGGATACCTGCTTTCATGCAAATCTGTTTGCATTTCACTGAAAGCCCCTTCCTTGAAAGGCTTACAGTGTTGTTTAGATTAAATTCCTTTGCAGGTTATATTTGTCTGTGCCTCACATTCTTGGTAAACTTGGTTATATTATGTAATTCTATCTTACCTATAAGATGAAACTTTTAGACAAGCCCATCATGTTTGGGTTTTTAGCGGTTTTATTTGGTTTTGCAGTTGCTGGTTTTGTTTGGTTTTTATTATTCCAGTTTCCTTTTTGGTTGCACACAGCTTATCTTCTTTTCCATATTGATTTTAACTACCGAGATTTTTTTGCAGACCAGAGTGCTAGGACTCCATACAATTTTATCCTGAAAAATCATGTTTTGTATGGTCATGTGTTCAGTAAATGGCTTTAGATAAATTCCCACGAGATTACTGAAACATAATGTCCACCCTAAATCAAAAGTAATAATGAGCAAGTACTTTCTTAGAAAATAGGCTATACATTTCTCCTGATTTTTGCAATCTGCAACATATTGTCACCATGTCCAGTTCTATTATTACCCTCTGTTCCAAAAGCAAATTGTATCTTATGCTGTTACATGAATACAGTTATTGCAACACCCCAGCATGTAGTTTTTATACCAGAGCAGCATATGAAAGGTAAAAATAAGAAGGAAGTTACAGAAGGAAAGAAGGGATGTTGAAATATAAAGCTTTTGTCTATTCTTTCTGTAATCTTTTCCATAATTCTATGTTCTACAAACTGCGTAATGTCCAAAAGCATTTTACTTATTTTTATAAAATCTAAAACAATAGAAAAAAAGGAAAAATATTTATTTACATAAATGCTGTCAATGTCCCCTCTTATAGTTCAGTAAAAAGTGACAGCTGTACTCTAGTGTTTTACAATGGTTAACTATGATCATATTTTTCTACTGGTACATTTTATTTTTTGCTCTTTTATTAGGATAAACTGATCTTCAGTGATAACAAAATTTTTTTCATTTCACTTATGTTTACTAAAAACGTCTGTTTGTCTAGAAATTTGCATTAAAATCGTCTCTACTCAGGTGTGTAAAAAATGCATATTTTTAAAACATCCATTTAGTGCAGTTGTAGGATTCAAGTTCAGGGAAACAAAGAGGAAAAAAGAGTTTAAGACAATAAAAGTATACTAGGAAAAAGAATAGGTGATAAAAAATGTTTCTAAATAATTTAGACTCAAAGAATGTAGATTAGGATTATGGCACAAATTATAGTCTCTTTCTCCCTCTGTGAGATGGAATAACAGAAACAAAATGGAAAAACAGGATGATGGTGTCTAAATCAGGTTAGGTTACCCACTGTAAGCAGATCAAAGAAGTTTATAATTTACAAGAGAAAATCAACCATCTCAGAATGTTATTGTAGGTACATTTTGTTCTGTGTATAATTCTGTTTAAAAATGAAGGAAGAAAAACACTAGGAAATTTACAAATTAGGAGCATTTAACATGCAAAAAATGATGTAGATTTCTGGACTGTTATGGCATCATATAGAGACTAAACTAAACCCTCTTACTAAAATAAGCTGTTCAATATAGACACATCTCCTGCAGTCATTTTCAAGTGGACTTCTGGGCATCACCCGCTGTTTCCTGCTGTGGTGATGCGGAATGTGGGAAGTAATGAAAAAGCATCACTGCATGGATGATCAAGTTCTGACTTCTCTGTGAAAAAGCATAGCATGAGACTTCAACAGTTCCAAGGTCTTGGGCACCTTGGGCCTGGGTACCACAGCGAATTATTCTCCAGAGCCATGCTCTCAAACACATAGACATTTCAATGCTTTTAAAGCATTAGTTCATCGTGTGTTTAATGTAGGAGTGGAACTATGCACGTCCATACACAGCCAAGTGTGCGCATGCAAATATACTCCATACAGCAAGAGCCACTCCAGGTCTGGTCCTGACTCTGACTGTGCTAAATTCAGTGATTTGCAAAACTGGACTGGTATGGCACCAGAGTGAAAAACAAGTGTTCTCAAACAAAGCATAGCTACAGTGCCTCAGAGATCAGTTTAGGAACAGCTAGTGCAAAAACATGCTGCAAAATAGCAGTTAACACTTACCGGTGTGTTATCCTTTATCCTTTTCAAAGCACTTTACAAGCCTTGACTAATTAATTAATATGTATAACTCATCATTAGACAGCATTGCAAGAGCTCAGTATATGATTCTCTAATGGCTGTTACTAAGAAGTCCCTTTGGGAGGCACTGAAAAAGGTTAATGATTAGTGTTGCAGAAGCCATTAGCTCAGCCCTTCTAGACCAGTTGTTCTTGTATATACTTGAGATATCCCACATAATCATAATTTTATACGGATTTATGTCTTTGAAGCATGGCTTTTATATAATTTTTTATTTTCTAGGAAAATTTCTAGAGGAAGATACATTTTTATGTAAGTTTTCCTTATTATTTCGTAGAGACTTACTTGCATTCTACATTGCCTGGCCTGTAAGAAAACAAGCAAAGCAAAAAGCAGTAATGTATGGGTGTTGTACAGTGTGCTTTAAGTGATGCTTTTCAGAATTATGCAGTGTGAATCAGAAATGAGAAAATAGTTGTTTGCAATGTTGTTTCTTTTTGACAGCTTTCTGAAATGCTTTTTAGAAACTTGCTTCTTTCAATTAATGATAAAATCACAAGTTGCTTGGCTGTAGCTGTCCAAATCCAGGAAGTATTGAGTTTCAGTGTTACAACAGGAAGTCTTTAAAATCTCTACTTTTAACATTTTATTAGGACAAAGAACCCCAAACCTCCTTTCTGGGCTTCTATCTGGGGATTAGTTTAATATAGTTTATTTGCTCTTTAACATGCCACTTAGCAATAGTGTACTGAAACTGTCATCTGGGGCATGACAGCATCTTGTTTAACAATATTTTGCCAACATTTCAATAGGTTTATGAGAAAAACTGGCATATTTTGTCAGTAGTGTTTATATTTAAGCTTCTTGTCATATAAATAAAAGAGAAAAATGTGTAAAATGTACACATGCAAATGACTACTGCTCCAATTTTAAGAATTTCCTTTTTGAGTTTTCACTGAACAAAAACAAACCCAAAAATATATCCCTTGAGTTATGTCTACTTCATTTTATGTTAATCATGCCAAGGGACACATTTAACTAGAGAGTCTGGATCTGTACCTCCCTTCATCCAAGCCAATATTTTCTATATTTTTCTTCCAGTGCCTCAGTTTCCCTGCCTCAGGAATTAGTTGGTTTCTCCAGAACTGAACCAAAGTCAGAACTGCAATTTAGGCAGTTCAAACGGTTAGGTGCAGAAGGAGCCATGCAGTGCTGACTTTTTAATACCATGTTATATTCAGCTGTACTAAATCCTCCCAGAGGAGAATTTTTTTCTTGTGTACATTAGCCTTTCCTTGGAAAAAGATTGTTTATAATATTTAATCTTGCTAGGAAGTTTTCCTCAAAAAAAGAAAAAAAAAAAATCATCACAGATTTAAAAAATCCTGAGTGAGTGACCCAATAAGCATTTAGCAACACTTTATTATCTGTTTTAAGAAAAAAAAAAAAAAAACAAAAAAAAAACACATGCATTTTTTACAGGCAATACCAAAGATACAGAATCAAAACCTATAAATATATTTGTGAAGCTAAGCCTGTGAACAAGAATATCATAATCTTTTCAGGGATGCAGACCTCAGTTTCAGTTTACTTTTCCATGGCATAGACATAGACAAAAGCTCCTGTTATACCCTCAGGATTTTTTTCACTGGCAACAGCTATATTCACACATACAGTCTAAAGATGCTATTTTAACATAGGCATTGTGCACAAAAGTTAGAGAAATAATGTTTTTTCTTTCTTCGTGAGATTAAAAAAAGGATTTTTATTGTTCAGTTGCGATTTATAGCAGTTATTTTGTTTATTTTTAGGTTGATTAATTTCAGTTTGTCTTATTTGTTCATTTAATTTGCACAAACCCCTGATAAAAAGTGAAAGAAAATATGAAGATAAACAGTGTTCTGACTGTATTTTGCAATGACAGAAAAGTAATTGTATCTAACTGCAGGTTACATTTGCACCAAGTTTCAAAAAAAACCATTTTAGGAATGTAAGACCAGATCTCTTTGCCAAACACTCCCCTCATTATTTTCCAAGTACATAAATTCCAGAATAAATTGGATCACTTTTGCAGGTGAAAGCTGTATGTCTGAGAATATTTGAAAAGACCGTTTAGCATATGTTCTTCAGCGATTATTTAGGATTTTAAGATTGAAGAATAAAAATGGATGGATACAGTAAATAGCTGAAATTCTATAATTTCATGAGTGTTTTCCTATAACTTTAATCCAGACTAATTTTAGTGTTTTATTTTATCCTAGTTCAGAGCAGAAATAAAGTGAACATTTGGTATAAATTTGGTTTGATCTTTTGTTTGTTTGTTTTTTTCTCTCCAGGAAGTAAAATCCAATAAGTTCTTTAATAAAGTTATTTGAAATTGTTATGAAAAAATAAGGAGTATTTTCTCCTTTTCCCTTTTCTTTTCTCTCTTTTCCCTTCCTTTTATCTTTCTATATTTTTTTTAATCCCTTTTTTTCCCTTTTCCTTTTGTCTTTTCATTTTCTGTAAGGGAGAAGGAAGTAATAAAAAAAACTAAAATTATCCCGTATTTAATTGGCTAAAAGCAATTACATTAAAATAAAATTAAAACACATCTAGTGACTATATTTGCCTCCCCAAATGGACTCTTGCTTGGTACTGACCTTGCCATTCTTTTACCACACTTGCTTGTGCAGGAGGCATCTGCTTGTACTATGACATTATGATAAATATTCCCTTTCCCGAACGCCTTTGTTTGGAGAGTACCTGGATGATGGCTAACTCATTCTGCCAGTACCAGTGAAAAATTCTAAATTTTGGAAACAGACACTCTTCCACCATGATAGTCTGTGACACTGAAGGATTAACAGATTATTTAATCTATAGAACCCGTCATTTGGTCAGAAACTGGAAAAAAAAAAAAGATCTCTTCATTAATTCATGGTATTCTTTGTAGCAACATTCATCATAATGTTCCAATTACCTAATAATGTGCATGTCACACATGTTATTATAAGATTTGCACTGTAACTCATCATTGATTAACTGGACGATCATTTTAAAGTGCTACAGGAATTATACAAAGTAGCTGTCATCTGCTTTCAGCTATATTTAATTTATGCTCATTACAGTTGCCAAGGATAAATTTTGTGCTGCCTATGCAAATGTTATGATGCTCTGTTATTTAATAAATCCAAATTAATATTTTGACAGTGAAAGATTCAAATGAAAAAAGTAAGACTCATGCACAAGTAATGTAATATCTTGCTAAAGAGAGGAAAATGTTCCTGCCTTCCTGTTAAATTTAAAAACATAAAAATAAAAATAAAACTACCCCCCCAACACATGTATTACTGAGTGCTTGGAGGTATTTAAAACTACAATTAAAACCCAACTTAAAAAATAACCCAACATAACAATTTAAAAAAATCCAAGCCACCAGCGCAAATATTCACGTGCAAAGACAGTTGGTCATGTTTCATTTACAGAAAATACCCTCATATTCCAAAAAAAAAAAGACTTTGGGACACTGATTCATCAAAAAAAAAAAAAAAATTACTAAATTTACATGTCCCTCAAATGTCAACTGGACTGAAGTCATTCTGGTATGCACAACAGAAAATAATTCAATGGAGTCTAATAATATTTTGTCAAATGATACTCAGACATTTCCCCTCTTGGTTGTGCCGCTACCTGGGCAGTATTTCTTTGAAAGAAGTGTTTGAGGACGTTCTAAAAGGGCACCTGGGATCAATGAAATAGGACACATTACATATCAGAGGGTGCACAGATAGAGGGATAACAAAGAAATTCCCCTGGATGTGTTACCATGCAGGTTAAACTTTTAGTTTTCTTCAGAGCACAAATATTGCCAAAATTTATTAAAAACAAACACTAATGAACTGTAGAAATTAATGTCTCTGATGCAGATTTGAATATTGTAAACATGTCCAAAAAGAGGGGTTTTTGTAGTAAATATTGAGGCATGTCTGAATCTATCTTTAACATATAAAGACAGAGATCTGGGTGAAAAATCAAGGTCTTAAGTTTCACATTGATGATTTTTTTCCTCTCTTTTTCTT
The DNA here is from genome assembly GCA_013397915.1 of Daphoenositta chrysoptera. NCBI lineage: Eukaryota > Metazoa > Chordata > Aves > Passeriformes > Daphoenositta > Daphoenositta chrysoptera. Next base: position 91,764 of record VZRO01005380.1, read on the forward strand.
TTCTTATAATATGATCCCTAATGGGACTTTGTATTCATGGAAATTGAGAGTTCATGACTGCAGGGTAATGGCATGAAACTAGCATCCAGATACTAGTCAGAAGATGATCTAGGTTATTAGTAAATGATGAGTCTTGCAATTAATTCTATTATTCCTCTGCAGTGAATTAAATACTTAATTTATTCTTCTTCACATGAAAGAGTCTGGTCTATCCACTAATTTTATTGCTTCCTCTCATTTTTGATGAACATATTTTCATAATGTTTTGTAATTTGAATTCTGCTTACTTTCTCTCTGATACAATGGAATTCCACCCATCAAGACTTGGGGAAGTTGTTTTTTTGGTTTTTTTGTGATGTGGAATCTATGTTGTCCCAGGAATTCTTTTAGCTACAAGGAAATAAATACATTACAAGTTCAGTTTTCTTAATTGCTGCTTAGGACTGTTGCTTGGTTTCACCTATAGAAACAGGTGTAATGCTGCCATCATCAGAAATTAACATTTTTAATCTTTTGGAAACAGAAAAAAATTATGTTTTTTTTTAATGATATATTCTTGTGACAGATAATAATTCATTCATTAGGTAGCATCACTAGTGGAAGAGCTAGAGTGAACCTCATAATCTATTAGGAAATGAAACTTGTAGAAGAAGATAAAAGGCTCTTTTAAATGGTTCATTTCATTATTTAGACAAGGAGAAACATTGCACTATGTATGATATTTTGTTCATGAAAGAAGAAAGAAATAGGCTCCAAAGTTTCTGGGTAAAAGCTTAACCTGTATCAAAGTGATTAAAGGAAACAGAGAAAAAGTGACTGTTCAATGTGCATTTAAGCTAATTGTCTAGCAAAAAATGTTTTATGATTTCCTAATTCTACTTTTGGGGACTGTATGGTGACTTAGCTGCATTAAGTCTGATTACTTTGGAATGCTCTTTCAGACATTTTAAATGGAAAAGAAAAAATATGAATGGCTGTAAAATAACTTACTGCATTTGGACACAAGCTGGCGTTGAATTATTTAAAAATGAAATCTATGACAAATATCAAATGAGAAAAAATAATGCAATTTTATGTATATCAGAAAATGAGAGAGATTTTTTTAAAAATTATTTTATGAAGAAAGCTTAAGAATTGACAATCTAAAAGTACCATATGCAAAGTAAGATTAAATTGAAATAATGCTTCTTTAAGTATGTTAGTATTACACTGATTTAAGATGACATGGACTTAATATAAAACTTTTTTTCAATTAATTTATATATTGCAGATGCTTAACTGAATTTAGAAAGAAATACAAACTGTGATGTGGTTATGATTAGCAAAATAACAAATTTAGAACCATCGAAAGAAGGTTATTGAATATTTGCAGCTATAATTACTCTGTGAATGCTAATATTGCCACAAATTCACTGGAGTATCTGAAAGTATAAAGTTAAAGAGATTATATTTTTAAAATTTTGTATAATAGAGTCCTTCAGAAAAAGTAAATCTTACTCTAGGAGTTGCCTAGAGGGCAACTCCTTATGTAATAAATGTACGTGAGCTTTGAATATGAAGATGCCTTACTCTTTGGCCCAGTAAACCATATAATAAAATATTTAGGCCACCAAGATCCATAAAACTCCAACTTCCATCTGCCTTAGGATTTACCTTTTATATTTTCAGACCCTGTACTTGTTTAGTGTGCAACTCTAAAACTTCACATAGCCTGTTAGCTACTGTTAGACATAAAAAACCCTCTCTGGACCTGGACTTAAGGACACCTTGTTATCCCAGGTCCCAAACACGTAAACTAAGCTTCTGGGGAGGGGGAGCAAACTTGAGGTAATTACATCTTTACCTGAAATTGTAATTGGAGAATTAACCCTGATATGCAAATGGACCAAACTTATAAAAGTGTGAAAAACCCGTGACCCAGGGTCCATCTTGTAGGTAGCCTCTTGACTGCCCAAGGTGTACCTTTGAAGGCCCTTCAATAAATACCCACTTTTATTCTCTGAATCTTGCCTAGTCTCTGTTTTCAGGTCGCTGCTCCTAGGCTTCAGCTCTGGTGACCCAGATGGGACAAGGAGGCTTCTGGAAAATCCTCTGGACTGAGTGAAAAACCCAGCAGCTACCCTGCCCTTTCCCCCCCTCCCACCCCTCGGTGTCCACTGGCATTTTGGGGAGGATGTTGCCACAGTCCAGGCAGTGTCAGAGCCCAAAAATCCTCCAAATTCAACACAGACCCACGGGAATGAGTGAGTAAAACTGGTATTTTGTTGTTAGCACCTGGGTTAGGTGCTAAGAGATCTGTTATAGTTTTGTTTGGTGTGTAGAAAGATCTGAGAGGGTCCAAAGGGGGTTTTAGTTCGTTTGTTTGTTTTTTCCCCCCATTTGCTGTTTGCTCATGAGAAGTAGGGAAGGACGCTTTCTGAAAAGAAGCTTTAGCACTGCAGTGCCAAATTTTGGCCTGGGTCTGAGGGTGGTGTAGTTGTTCAACTGCTGCCCAGTCAATCCAGGCTTGTGGGTTTGAGCCCCCTGTGTTCCTTGTTCTTCTCTCTCTTTCTGCTTATTAGTGTCTGGTTAGGTTCCTTTGCTTTATTTCTGTGATTTCCTGTATGTAGTGCAGACATGGGCTGTATCTTCTCAAGTGAAAATATGGCTCAAATACCCTGAGAATCCCCCCTGCGCTTAATATTGAAAAATTTGCAAAAATTAACTGGCAAAAATCCATTACTTTCAAACCCTGAATTGATCAGAAATCTGAAATATTTTGGCCCACTTATAAATTATGCAACAATGAGGTGTGGCCCAAATTATGTAGTTTAAATGAAGAAGTAATATGAAATTCAATATCTTGCATACATCAGGACTGGTATTTCAGAGAGTTTCACATCTTGTGGAGACTAAGGACAGAGGATTGAAAGAAAGTTCCAAGGCTGAACAGTGATGTAACAATGTGTTATGCTGTTTGTGTTTCCCATTATAAGTCAAGATGGTGTCTCAGCAGGCCTTGGTGGTTTTCTTCTTCCTACATCATAATATTCACATCTGGTATTATATCACCATAGAGTAAAAGCTTGCTGTTGAAGGACTTGAAGGTGAACTGAATCTCCCATGTAAGAAGTGATAGGACAAGAGGAAATGTCCTCAACCTGCACCAGGGGAGGTGTAGATTGGATACTGAGAAAAATTTCTTCACTAAAATGTTTGTCAAACATTGTAAGAGGTTGGCCAGGGAAGCTGTTGAGTCACCATCCCTGGAGGTATTTAAAGGATGTGTAGTTGTGGCATTGGGGACATGGTTTAGTGGTGTACGTGGCAGTGCTGAGTTAGCAGTTGGACTTGATGACCTTAAAGGTCTTTTCCGACATAAAATATTCTGTGATTCTTATACCTGTTTTCAGGAAACATGTGTTGGCTGCTACTTCTAATGTTTTTACATTGATGAGGAAATTTGAATGCTTTTGATGAAAATGTCAGAAAGTATTTCTGTCTGATAATGTAACATTTCAGTAAGAAATCTGCCCAGAAGTTTCAAAATGGAATGTAAGATTTCTTTTCCTTCCTGTAAATGTCAAAAATGATCTTACACTTCCTTAAAAATTTCAGATTTTCCAGCTTTTGATCTCTTATTTTTCTTCCATTTTTTTTCTTTTACTTTTTTTTCCTTTGTTCTGTTCAAGGCAGGATCCTAATGAGCTCTCCTGTTTTTTTTCCTTTACTCAGTAAATGTACTGATGACATGATCTGCAGCAGAGTGAAGCTTCCACATTCTTCCAACTGTGGAATTACCTTCCTGCCTCGGAGGTTTCCCTTAATATGTACAAAATTATTTGTTATATTTAATCTCCCAAAATCCTTAAACATTTTTTTTTTCAAAATCCAGTGTTTTACTTACACTTTTCCAAAACAAAACTGGTACCCAAAGGAAAATATTGTGCCTAAATTTTTGTTCTAGTTAGCTGGACTGCTTACTTTACCCAAATGGAAGGGAAAAGCCATTGGTTATACAGTGCTTAAAATATGAACTTTTTTCATCTATCTTTTAAATAAATGAGTTCGCACAGAGCTGTTACTATTATAATAACAAAAAAGAGCAAATGTTCAGATAGTGACTCTGAGGAACTGATTCAGTATTAAAAAATAAAGATATGAAAGAGAAATACATTAATGTTGTTTTCATGTTTTACTTATTGCTAACTGGAAATTGCAGTTTTAACTTTAATTAACCATGTTTCAAGGCTTTTTTAAAAAACAGAGAAGTATTTATAGCTATGAATGATTATCCTCCATTTTCTGTTGTTAAATTTATTTCTAGGGCGACATGTACATATTCTAAAGTGTAAACTATTAACAAAAGAGAAAGACTTTTGAATTTTGATTGATGTGCAGTAGAGATATAAAATGACAATCTTTTCCTTTATAAAAGATAAGTAGTGTTTGTCTCCAGACTGAACACTTAAAATATAAAATAAAAATTGCCTAGCCTTGAAAAACATAGATTGGCTAGATTATTAGATGAGAGTCTTAAATTATTTTTTGGTAATGTCTCGTGAAATATCCTAACTTTATCTGTCAGTTTTCAATGAAGACAATAATTTACTTTTATGTGTAAAACCCCTCCTGTATTAGTAAGAAGACAACTGCTAGAGGTGTGGTTCTTTTATAAGATAATACTATATATGAGAAAAAAGAGACACTTCAAGTAACTGTGTCTTGAAATGTTCAGGAGTCTGATCTGTAATCAACAAATTTTGGATAAAATATGTATGAAAATAACACCCACAGGGAGGAACTCTACATGCTTCTGGAAACATTTGCTACATATGATATCTTCAGCATTTTTTCATTAATTAAAGTTTTTCATATTTGCTGAGAAGTTAGTGTCCAAAATTATTAGCTAAAAACCATTACCATTTAAATAAATAAGTAACCAAATAAATCTAGGTGCAATTTTACTGTGTAATGAGGTGCATGAGGTCTGTGCAAAATTTACTTCATTTACTGTGCATGAGGTCTGAATGCAAAAAGAGAAAACAGGTATCCCTCCAAAGTTTTCAAGAGGATCAAGCCTGGACCAGCAATAAAAAAATAAACCAAGAGTTTTTAAGACCAAGACTAATTTCAAGGATACTAGCATGCAATATTTATAACATTTATTGAATTATCAGAGTCTAACACATGAGTCTTACACAGCTCTCATACTTGTTTTTTTATACTATATTGAGATGGAAATGAAAAGCAGAATAGTATGTGATGTCATTATATAACTAGAGCGCTTACATATTAATTTTGATAATTAATATTAACACACATATGATATTCTCAAAGTTTTTCTTGAAAAATGTGAGTAAAGGAGGAAATCTCTAGTAACTTATTTAGCAAATCATTTAACTATTTTGTGTAACAGTTTTAACAGTACTGAATTTTACCTCCAACTCTAATGGGAAGTTGAGTGAAAATTTCTGCATTGCAGGAAGAAGTGATTTGAAGTATTTGCTAATATATAGGCTGTTTACATATCTGACATCCTTAGTTCTCAATACTTTCATTCGGCTATCTGATTTTTTTATCAAATCCCTCCCTCCTTCTCTTCCTCAGTGTAGTACTGTGCTACTACTAGTTTTATGTAACATTTCCAGAGTTGTAACAAAATAAGACTTTTTTTTATAGGTAGTGATTGTTGACTTTTTTGTAGAAAATGAAAACTACCCCTGAAATATGCTGAAAGATTGTTCATACAAACATGTAGGGAGCTGCATTATAAGTAACTTGTAGGCAGCTGGCTGTATTATTATGATACTTTCTAAAGGAAATTCTTAAGATATTGCAATTTGCATTAAAAAATGCCCTACCATGTATTAAAATTGAATGCACAAGTATTCAAGAGCACACTAGGTAGTATCCTTCCCTTCCAGTCCCATGAGATTCTCTTAGTGGTACAAATGCAATAATTTAATTTTGATAATTATAGGCCAGATATTCTTGGCAGGAAAGTCACAATGAGAAACTATAGACTTTTCAAACCATTAAATTATAATCCTACTCTTCATTGAAAATTAGTTTATCTGGTTTTGATTTTTAGCTCCAGACTCTGTGTAGACTATTTTTATCAACATAAAATATGCCTTGAATATAATGTATATCCCAACATTTATTCACCAATATAACAGAGCTATTTTGAAAAACTCTTGACATGTATAATACCTATAGTTCAAACAACTGCCAGTGCCTCACATCTTCACTGAATTTTTCAGGTTATCAGACACTGTAAAAGTGTCTAAGAAAAATGATTGCAGAATGTACCCTTCCTAGTATAAAGAAATATTGGGAACTTCTCAGTGAGGCTGAAGAAAATGTAAGTGACTCAGGTGAGAAATAAACAGACACACCATTACAGGCTGAGGCGTAACTGTGGAAAGCAGCTTTGCAGAGAAGCTGCTAGAGACTGTGGAAGAAAAGTTAATCATGAGGCAGCAGGGTATCCCTGTGGCAAAGGTGGCCTGCAGTGTCATGGAATGCATTAGGCAGAGAGATGCCAGCAACACTTGTGAGATACACCTGGAGTGCTGTGTCCACGTGTGGGTTTCTGGTACGAGAGAGATGTGGAACGAGTTCAGTGAAGGGCCACAAAGCTGTTGAAGGGATTGGATTATTTTTCATAGAAAGAAAAGCTGAGAGAGTTGGAGAAGACAGAGCAGGTCTCTAGGACATTCTAGTAATTTTTTTTAAAATAGGCATTAGTGAATATAATTTCTCTTAAGCAGTATAAATGTATCCTTTGTCTTTTCAAAGTAAATATATTTCTGTAATTGTGATTTTTACAAAAACCTCTGTGCATATCTGCACAAAATTTTGGAAATTGAATCAGGACCTTTTTGATTGCTCCTTTCTAGCCACCTTAATAAAAACAACTTGGTTTGATTGGATACTCTTTAAAGGACAACTAGGGCCCTGAAATTAATGGCAGCAGCAACAAACCCAGCAGGTTTTCCATGTAGATGTCTGCAGGCAGAGGAGAAAATCTTGGCAAGGATCCTAGTCAAGTAGTGCTGCTGTCAGGGATTACCCCTGAAAGTAATTTTTTTTTCTCATTTCCAGTTGTTTTTTTGTCACTTGCTGGCAAATATCTGTGCCAGGAAGAACACTGTGAGAGAAAATGAAGTACTCTGACAAAATTAGAGATGGATAAGTGCCAACATATGTCTGCTTATTGAGGATTGAGGGAACTACTGTGCTGGCACATAACAACGTAGCATTACACTGAAAACATTTACAAAGAGAAAAAGCCAAGTTAGAAAAAATATTATAAAGGCAGTCTGCCAGTTATTTTAATATGATTTAATTTGCTAATTGAGAAAAATGCTGGTGCAATTTACGCAGCTTGCACATGCTACTGCGTCTTACCAGTCCTGCAGAAAAAGGACTATCTATTTGAACAGTATAAGTGCTATTAACTTGAAAAAAAGTTCTGATTTCTCATTCTGATAGTTTCAATACTTAATGAACAACATTCAGGATGTGTTACTTATTTAGCTACATTTTATAGCATTTTTGCCCAAGGTTATTTCCTGTCATTTTGGCTTCCACTTTACTAGGTGACATCCAGACATTTTGAAATCACTGAGGAAAGAATGTATCATATGCTTCCAAGTGCAGCAAAGAAAACTCCTCCTGCACTCACATATGCTGGGAACTGGCTGCAGAGCTTATCTTCAGGGGAAAAAAGGGCGCAGGGGTTCTGGTTGAGAATGAGTTGAATGTGAGGCAGCAGTGCACCATTGTTGTGATGGCAGTTCACCAGGTGCTGGACTGCAATTGGTGACAATTTGCAACAAAGAAAATTCCAAGCCATAATTAAGAAAAATGTCTTCACCTTGGAAATTATTCTGCCCTGGAACAGGTCCCATAGAGAGGCTGTGATATGTTAATCCTTAGTGATTTCCGAAACTTGACGACAAAAAGCTCTGAGCAACCTGCTTTAACAAGGAGATTTGGGTTGGGCTGGGGAGAAGGTTGCATTAGAAGACTTCTTGCATAAAAATCTTTATTTTTTCATGGTTCTATATAAAACCTTACACTACAGATAATTTTATTATCTTTCTCTAATGTGGAAATCTACTGCCATGTTTTATTTTATTTTAATTCTGATATTAATTTTCTTACTGATTATTTTGATGATATCCGCCCGTTTTTTAAATAGTGTTCTGTTGTAACTTTATTTGTTGATTCAAAGGTTCTTTATTTTCTTTACTGAATATGTATAGAAAGTTTGAATCATGGAATTAAAGAATAAGGCATTTTGTAAAAGGCCTTTTCCACTGTCGTTGTCACCAAGTCCCTAGTCCCACTGAGCTCCTAAACTTTCTTCTCATCAAGATTCCCTAAAGGATTCTTTCATGTTACCCTTCACCTTCTTTGCCTTCATTAAGCAATGTCTTTGTATCCCTTCCATGTAGCATGTCCCTGCTTCCAACAGCTAAATATATCCTTTTCACATCTCAGCTCTGTCAGGAGCGCCATGTCATCCATGCACAGCTTCTGCCTTGCCTGCTTGATATTTTGTCCATTGGAATGGACCATTCTTGTTCTCTAGAAAGCTACACTTAAAGGGAAACCCCTTTAAGTTGTAGGATAATAATAATAAATAATAATAATAAACTAGGCCCAGGTTATATACCACTATTTGCGCTCTTTTTTTTACACAGTGATTGCCCATGTTTTCTAGAATTTGTTAGGCATTTTAATTAACATTCCATCAATTTAAATGTTTAATTTTATTATGTTATTTATTAATTGATCTAATTTTTCTCAGAGACTTTAGAATCTTCAGCTAAGTACTTTGAATACAGAAAAATTAATGCCTTTATAAGCCTTGTGCACTAAATCTTAATAAAGCAGAAGGCATGATTGCCTCCAGAATCATAAATAAATAGAAAATAATTCATGGGGACACCTCACAAATTTATCTAGCTCACCTTACTGCTCCTAAACACTGAAAATGAAACTGGTAGATGCTTGTCTTACTTGTTTTTTAATAGTAGTCAGCCACTCATATTCCCGTGCTTCCCCTGCCCTACAGCTCATTTCATTTTTCTTAAATTTTTAATAGAATTGAGTCACTCATATTCCAGTGCTTCCCCTGCCATGCAGCTCATTTTTCTTAAATTTTAGCTCATTTCTTTTTGTTCTATACCTCATAGACATGGAGAACATTAATTTTTGTGACAACCTTTAGCATATAGCACTGTTATTGTATATCTTCAAGTTTGCTCCTTTCTAAATAAATGAAACTCAATTCAGTCTTTTCTTCTGCAGATGTTTCTGGATTGCTTCTCAGTATTACTGCTCTCTTCTTCTTCATTTACTACCTAAAGAAGGAGTCATTCTCCTCAGTTACTGGGGCTGGAATTAACGAGTGTTTAGTTCCTGAGAATATCGCCAAAACTGAGTGTGACCAGAGAGGCTGTGCAGACCAGGTAGAGAATTGGCATTTCAGTCAAAACAGGAAGTGATTTTTCAGTGCTAGGCAGGAAGTCTACTTGGATAAAAGTGTGAGGAAACATGCTTAAATCCTGATGTCTCCCAGGGAGTTTAACAATAATTATTGTAGAGAAAAAACAGTAGGATGAGCATGATGTTCTGCCTAGTGGAATATTAATACAAGGTGCCATATTATGGATCCATAAAAAAAAATAAAATGGGATTTTATTACTGTATTCAGAGTGGTGTTTCTTCCCTGTATGGGAAGAAGTTTTAGAATTGCATACAGCTTCTTGGAAAGGCTTAATTTGAACTCCAACATAGAGTTCTGCTGTAAATAAACTTAGAACATGAATGCAAGGAAGAGCCACTGAAATAATAAAAGTACCAGTCGTCTTATATTACAATATTAGAGAGTCTCTGAAAAAAATTCTAGCAATTGTAAATTCCGGGAATGGTAAAAATAGCTTCCAAATTAAAGGGTGCTGGTGATACAGCAATAAGTAACAAATGAGTATATGTTGATCATTAGTATATTTATAATAAAAGAAAATTCATAGCCGTTTGAGCAGAAAGAGTCTGGAATGCAGTCTTACCAAGGAAGAATAATGAAGACTAACATTTTTACTTCTAATATTGAGATTAATAAATATATGGAAACAGGGGAAGATTTGGTGTCTCAGTATCAGGGACTATGCTCAGTGATCCACATAGTCACTCTTTTGTACAGGAGCTGTTCCATGACGGCCTCCCTGCCTTTTTCCTCACAGTATCAGGGAAGAAGTTAGCATTGTCAGGCTTACATTCCTGACAGCACATGCTTCCCTGTGTGTGTAGGAAGAGCAACTGAAAGGTGTACTTCTGGCCAGAGAAGCAGAGAACAGGACTGTTTTCCTGTGCCAGCAAATGGTTCTGATCACACTGTAGGTAGTAGTATAAACATACTCTGTATTCCTTAATTTCTGAGATATTAATTATTTAATAAAGTCGACTGTTCTCATGCTACTTATACATGTAACAGCAGTAATATGATATCGCCGTCCAAATCAATGCACCGCAACAATATGATATGTTTTATTCTTATTGTTTGGGAGGGGAAAGACGTGTGCTTCAGCATCTAGGGAAGAGAGGTAACTTGGCACTGCTTATCATGCTGAGGAGGAGTTAGTCAAGTATCCATTTGATCCATGGTCCAGGCCCAAGTGCCCTGAACCAGTTCTAATTCCAACAGAGGACTGCAACTGAGATAGAATTTCACACCCTAAAGATATGTAAAACATTACCTGGTTGAATTTTATTGAACGTTTATAAAATCTTGGAGCTTGATACATTTACTGTCATTTAACATATTTATTCTATAGGCTTTTAATCATGTTTTCATGTAATCATGTTTTAAGTAGGGAACAGTAGTCAGTAGCACTGATTTTATCATGCAGTTTTCTTCCCCCTAGTTGCCCTACAACAAATTACAAAGACTCTAAAGAACCTGATCTGGTGTAGAATGGATTCTCTTATCTTCATCTGTATCTGTTGTCAGTATTTTTTTTGTGTTATTTTAAATTTATCCAGATTTTATCATGTGAGGTTTGCTGTCTCAGTTTTTAAAATTAACTTTAGGAATTTTAATGCTCAGTGACACATTGCGTGCATCCCAATTTATATGATTTATGCAAACGAATTTAGGATTTATTTCTATTTTATTATTCATTCTAGATATGAAGCTATATCTATACGCTTATACTATTCTGTTAGTCATATTGTTATGCTCAGCAGCATTAAAGATTCATATGCTTTTGGGTGTACCAGGAGATATCTCATCAAGCTAATAATTAGACATTAGGGATAAATTCCTGTCTCCATGGCCTGAAGCTCACACTTTTTGTTTAAAATTATACCAGAGACCGTTTACAGGCATCTGTTCCTTTTGAAAGTGAGAGTAGATTTGCTATAATGTACATATTGGAGAAAAAGCTAGAGCAGAAAGTGGTTTCTCTCACTCACTGCAGCTTTTTGCAGCTGAAGATGCTGTAAGCGAAAGGAAAAAGAGATTGGGAGTATTTACACAGAAATCAGAAACTGGTATAAGTAGAAAAAACATATTTGATTGGCATGCTGCACAGCATGTATAGACATGAGTACAATACACTGAGTTCACATGAAAAGAAAAAAGGTATTACTTTTTACTTGCAAGGATCCCTGGGGCAAGAGAAGTAATAATTTAAATATCTACCATAAATCCAATGATATTTTAACATGCAAATACCAAACAATGAAAATCTAGTGTTTCATCTGTTAAAATAAATTATGTAGAACTTATTCTTCATGTTTTTATTTTGTCACGTTATTGTCTTGTGTCATATAGCCATTATTTCATTATTAGATTATTTGATTTTTTGTTTCTTAATCTAATTTAAAACACACGTATTGCAGTAATCTATATGGTTATAGACCATGTTCTTAATTTTTTGTGTAATTGTACAAATACTTATTAGTACAAAAAATAGACATATATATTGTAATACGGTCACTTTCATACATGCATGTATGTTACTAAGCCGTAGCAGGCAGGCGAAGTCCCAGGTGACTGGAAAAAAGGGAAATTTTGCACTCATTTTTAAAAAGGCAGACAGGAGGACCCTGGGAACAACCAACCTGTCTGTCTCACCTCTGTGCCTGGGAAGATCATGGAACAGTTCCTCCTGGTAGCTGTGATAAAGTACATAGGGAGCAGTGAGGTGATTTAAGACAGGCAGCACGCTTGGTTTCACTGAGCGAAAGTTCCTGCCTGAACAACCCAGCAGCCTTCTATGTTAGACTGGCTTCAACATTGGGCAGAGGAAGGGCTACAGATGTCATTCATCTTCTGTAAAAATAAATGTTAAGACTTCTGTAAAGCCTTTGACATGGTCCCCTACAACATCCTTATCTGAACTGGAGAGAGATGGAATTGATGAGTGGACTGTTAGATGGATAGGAAAGTGGTTGGATGATCACAGGGTAGTGGTCAAAGGCTCAGACATCAGTGACAAGTGGTGTCCCTGAGGGGTCTATATTTGGACCAGTGTTGTTTAATAAGTTCATTAATGACAGAGACAAAGGGATCAAGCGATCAGCAAATTTGCAGAGGACAGCAAGCTGAGTGGTGCAGTTGACACACGTGAAGGATGGGATGCCATCCAGAGGGACCTGGACAAGCTCAAGAAGTGGGCACATAGAAATGTCACATAGTTTAACAAAACCAAGTGTGAGTTGTTGCACCCGGGTCAGGACAACCCCTGATATCAAACAGACGAGGGGATTAACATATCAAGAGCAACCCTGACAAGAAGGACGTGGGGGTGCTGGTGGGTGAGAGGCTGGACATGCCCCAGCCATGGGCACTCCCAGCCCAGAGAGCCAAACGTGCCCTGGGCTGCATCCAGAGCAGCGTGGGCAGCAGGGGAGGGAGGGGATTCTGCCCCTCTGCTCTGCTCTGCTGAGACCCCACCTGGAACACTGCATCAGCCCTGGGGTCCCAGCACAGGAGGGACAGGGACCTGCTGGAGCGAGTACAGAGGAGGAACACCAAGAAGATTAGAGCACCTCTCCTCTGAGGAAAGGCTGAGAGAATTTGGATTGTTCAGCCTGGAGAAGAGAAGGCTCTGGAGTGACCTAATTGAAGCCTTCCAATACCTAAAGGAGTCCTATAAGGAAGCTGAAGAAGGACTTTTTTCAAAAGCATGTAGTGACAGGACAAGGGGAATTGGCTTCAAACTGAAGGGGAGTAGGTTTCGGTTGGATATTAGGAAAAACTTCTTTACTGTGAGGATGGTGAGACATTGGAACACATTGCTCAGAAGAGTTGTGGATGACCCATCCCTGAGAGTGTTTAAGGCCAGTTTGGATGGATCTCTGAGCAACATGGTCTAGTGAACAGTGTCCCTGCTCCTTACAGGTGGCTTGGAAGTGGATGATATTTAAGGTCCCTCCTATCCCGGGCCATTCTATGATTCTAAGATTCCATGAATCTAAATGTGTATTTTAGATGTGAATACAGGTGTGAACAGTATCTCATGCACTGGTGTCTTCCACTATTTATAGTAATGATTAAAACAATCCTAATCTTTATGTCTGTCTCAGGATTTTTGAGCAAATAGTAAATACACCTAGTATGCTGGAGTCTGGAAGCTCCCCAGTCTTGCACAAAATTGAAGTATTCCACATGATCTCTCATATTTCTTGCTATAGGCCCTAGCTATATACATCAAGACACACCAAATTTGTGCCACATGTTTTACCTCTGTGGATTTGCACTTGGTACATATCTGATTTTGCTCATTAATCATTCACAACAATTAACACAAAAACATAATTATTACATAGGCTTATTTACAGTTTTGCATGTAACCTGCTGTAGAAGCAGTACTGATAATCTATAGCAATTAAACACATTGACCATCACCGAAACAAACTCTGTGAAACAAACTCTGTCATGGAACAGTGCCCAAACAGGGTAATGCTGTCAGAGACTGGATTAGGTCAATGTCTGGAACCATTGCCTGTGTGTGGGTTAGGGGTGGGTCAGGCCTTACTTTTTGGTGAAACGGGGCTCCATGAGGCAGGCACATGTGTTGGACCCTGCCAGCTCCCCTGGGGCTCCTGTCTCATGCACCTTGGAACCCTAGGGGTCGGTAGCTATATGTGTCTTTTTCTATATTTCTTCCTGTCTTTTCCCCTCTTCCTTTCTTCTCCTTCTAATCCTCTTTCATGGAACATTTTTGGGTAACTTAACATCTCATAGGTTTAAAGGGTTTCTAGGTTAAATGGGCTAAGTTTATGCTAAGTTAATACTAAATTAATGCTAAGTAATGCTATAATAAGTGATTTATATTGAATTTTGGTGTTGTATTTACTCATTTGCCAAAGGTCCTTAATTTTCTATATTTTTGTCAGTAAACTTTTATGTGATTTTTACCTCTTACCTCTGGTTGGGATTTCTCCTTGCACCTACTAGAGTAAGGGAATCACAGTTTAACTCCTGAATTTAAGTATTCCAGTTGTTACAAATACTCATCTTGTCATGGTGACAAGCAGACATAACACTACCAAGGTTTGAGCTCTCAGATAAAACGTATTACATGATCTGATCATTTTAGCAACTTTTTTCAAGTGAGGAAAATTGATGGGGAAAAATAATGTTGGGTATCTTTTTTTCACTATTTGCTCTTTTTATTGTACATTTGTCTCTCTGTATACAGATAGAATTAACCTCAGGCATCTACAATTATACATGGCATTTGGAACATTAGCAAATACACTGCTAATTCTCCATTGACTAATTTATAGAATGTACATGAGAAACGGTCGTAAAATAGATCCATTACTAAACAAACTACATAAGAATATTTTGGCCTAGGACATTGCCTTTTGGTTATCTTTAGAATATAGCCTCATCTATGATAATATACTATAGTAATATTAGAAGCTCTTCTACCCAATACCCAAATTTAAATTTTTTTAGATTGGATAACTTATAAATAATATATATACACTCTGTAAGTCTCTTCACAATCCATAGCTCTTTTTCAGTGGAGATACAGATCTCTGACTTCTCCTTTTTGAGCTCCTTGAGGCTACTGTTAGCCTATGTCTTTTGCCTGTAATATGTTTTTAATATACACAAAATTATAATATTCTGTTATGTGGGTGATAAATACCTGTCCTCCTTACTGAAAGAGCTAGCAAATCTCTTTCTCACCTCCATAAACTGTACTCTTTGTAAAACCTTTGTTGCTTCCTTGCTACAGACATTTCCTCATCCAGTATGCTACCCACTAGACTACACAATCACTCGAATCCAGCATATTAATTTTACATTGGTTATTTCAACTCATGAACTCTTTCACAGGGAAGGGTGGCATAGTTTGCTTCACTGAATTCAGATTTTATGAATGGATATGCTTAAAAAAATGTGTAAAAGGCACTTTGCAGTCTATTATGCTGTTCAATAACCAACTGGTATCTTAATTTTTTGTTTTCAAAGGAGAAGGATGAGCCTGTCAAAAATGGCAAGACTCCCTATACTCCAATAGTTCTCCTGGAAGTCCCTTCATACACAGCCAATTTAAAACCTCTAATTTTTCTCTGATTTTGACATTTTCCAGTGCCTGTGGACTATATTTTTGTCTAGCTCTATACTGAGATTGAAGATGTTTTATGGAGAAAACAGTCTTTGCATCATTCCTTTAGAACAAATTCTGAACTGGAAAACCATGAAGTTAAACTATGCTTATACCTTACCATTTTTCTTGAGAAATTTGTAAAATAACTGATTTCTAGCAGATGAAGTTTGAGCTCAGATATCTATAAATATGAAGAGAGAAAATTCAGGATTATATTTCTTTTCCTTTTGATTCCCCCATATTAATGAGCATGATGCCTGTATAAAATATTTTGAGGGTCAAAGTTTCATAATATTTACTGTAAGATATGCATACTTTTACAGGAAAATCAATACAGTCACCAAGATTATTTTTTTCATCTGATATGAAAATCACCATTAAGATAATAACCTTTTTTTCAGAAATGCATTGTCTTCTAAACAAAACCACATAATGCTTTTAAACATAATAGGTTGGCCTTCAATTTATTATAAAATATTATTGCAATTCATTTTACTATGGTTAAAAGTTAGCAATATTTTAAACACTTATTGGTCATGCAATTCTGAACCCCATTTTTATTCTGCTAAGACACTGCCTGTTGTAACTTAAATAAATGGGTGTGATTTCTTCTTATGCTTAAATTTCTTTAGCGCATAATGCCTTTCTCTTCCTTTATTTTGAGCAGCTGAATCCCAAAATTAAGACGTTTTGAAAGAAAAGGAGCAATAAACTGTGAAAAAAACCCTTCTAAAACATTGAATTTTTGCAAACTTTTAATTCTCTGTGGAATATGCAATAAAATTTTGAAGCACATTATTAAATCAATATTTTACACTCATTTTAAGGCACTTACATCTGAAAAATACTGATGTGCTTTATGGGTCAAGTGCAGATTATTTAGGTCATTTGCAGTCTGGTGATAAAACGTCATAGTTCTTTTTATGGTCTCTACTCCTAACTCCTTTCAATAACTACAAAGAGAGTGAAATCTTTCCATTTTATTTCTTCTAATGTGCAGAAAGCTACCAAATTAATTTCAGTTTTATTTAGTGATGGACAGTACCAAAACCCAAAAATAATCTCAGTATTTACTGACCTCTAAATATGTTGCAATTTGCGTCCTCGGCCTTGCATGGAAGAGTCTTGAATGCAAAGGAAAAAGGACAGAAAATAAAACATGTTGACAAGAGGACAAGTTACGAGCAAGGTTAATATCAGAGATTCTCAGCTCACTTCTTGTAGGCATACGTATCCCTCTTTCTCATCTGCCCAAGAAGGTTTACTGAGGAGATGCAAGTTCTTGGATAGCACATGTGGAATAAAAAAAAAATGCACAGAAGAATATTATTAATGTTGCTGTAATGGATTATAAAAATTAGGAATCTGCAATATACTGCTCTCTCATAATTTTATGTAGAACTTAGTCTTTTTTTTTTTTCGTGCAGGCTATATAGAACTTCAACAATTTTCCAGGTCAAGAAACTTTTCATCACTCTACCAACATCCTTTCATGGATCTGTTCAGTTTAATATCCTTGCAGTTATTCAACTTCAAGTAGGATTTTCTTTCCTTCACTAGGTGATGTGGAGTGGCTCAGTCATTATTCCCCAAGGTCAGAGTTTGCATTTTACACTGATTTTATACACTTTGCCTTGTGCTTTGAATTTTTCCTTGCTTACCTTGTTTGATGTGACACATACACCTTCCCTCAACAGTTCAGTCTGATATTAAGTCTGTGCAATACACTACACTAATCTATTATTTATGACAGTTGTGTGAAAGAGTTTATATGGACATAGAAATATTTTTGTCTCAAAAATATCTTTCTGTAAATTTAAATGTTACCTTTTTAATAACCATACAGCTCCTTGATTAATTTTCTAATTCTAAGAAATAAATTTCCATTACTTAAATACTTGTACAAACATAAATAAGTATATGAAATACTAAAATATTGGTGGCAAGAAAGATGCAACAATTCTCAGAGTAAGCAAATATTTTATAACATAAGCTTTTTTTGAAAATAAAAGTTATTTTATATAATCTTACTTTATATGGAAAATGTTGTACTCTTAGACTCATTAAGAAAAAGTAAAAATTCTAAGGTTAATTCTGGAATCCTAAAATATATTCTGAGTATCATTTATACAAGACCAAATGAAAATGTTTTTAAATTGAAACAACAGAAAAATTAACCTTTTCAGTAGCACATTAAAGTCGCAGACATTTTAAGTTACTCTATTTATGACTTCCAAGAAATAAAATTTCGTTATTTAGCTTTCTTTTACCTTTTTTTTTCTTTTTTTTCTTTTTTTTTTGTTTGCTTGTTGGTTGTTTTTTAGTATAACACTTTTTGAAGTTAAACTAGATTACTAGATTATCTGTTAGATGTAATTTTTTTACTCACAAAATATGGAGACAGCTAGGTCAGGCATTTATATTAAGGGATTCAGATGCAATACCCAAATTAGAAGTACTCTGGGCTTCCTCTGTTGTCAGTGCAAAGAGCTGCACTCTTCCAAATCGTCCTTCAGATCTTGCAAGGTTTGTATCATCCTTGAATCTGTGGACCTTTGAAATTCTTCCTGAAGTTAGCACATCCTTGTATTTTTGTGGCAAAAACATTTTATCCACAAAAGAAAAGCAGTTAAGAACAGTTAACAGAAGTTAATTTTCACGCACTAAAATCTCATTTTAAAATAGTTTTGTCAAAATGTTTAGCTCTATTTTGTGGGGGGGAAAGAAAGGCACTCCAGGAGTTTTCTTGGGTCATCTGTCTTGGCTCCTACTGGGATGCATACAATTTTCCAATTTGAGTGAATTTGAGAGGTTAGTAACAGGAAGTGAGTGCATATCTGGAAGAAAGAGAAGAGCAATTGTACAGTAAAATAAAAAGGATTTTTTTTTTTAGCACAGACTGGTAAATAATTTGCCATTTTTTTGCATTCTGAAGCATTAGAAGTTTTGTGCTCTTAACTCTTTTATGAGTTAGCTGGCAGTTACATATCTGGAGGCTCATTTCTTTGCTATTGCCAACATTTGAACCAAAATAACTGAAAAGGTGTTAAAAAACAACAAAAAATATGCTGCATGTTAATTCTTTAGCAAGAAAAAAGGCTACTCAGAATCAGAGAATGCTCAGAGTGTGGAGTCTGATTCTTCTTCTGCTTTGAGAGATGTATGGCTATATTCTTCACTCCATAATAGTTTGCAGAATTTTGGTCTTTTCCAGGCATAAAACATTTTAAGTTTAAATTTCTGCAACTGTGGTCCTTATCTGTAGATCCTTTGCTGAAGGTTCACTGAAAGTGATCTGATTTAGGTGGATGTCTTAGTTCCAAGAAAGTCTAGGACTTTTGTTCACCTATGAAATATTTGTTGGCTCTGGCACAGCTCCTGTGCTTTTATCTGCCCTCTGCAGCAGTAAAGTGGATTTCTGTGCATGCCGGCTTTGGTCCAGCACTGGTGTAAGGCCATGGAGGAGGAGACTCTGCACCAGAGCCACAAAACTTGGAAATGCTCCAGATTTTACCAGCTGAGATACAGCCTGAGGTATATGGTTGCATGTAGCTGTCTATCTTTATTTTCTAGGTGCATGAGGAAGGAAGAAATTAAATACAAATTAAAGAAAAAAAAAAAAAAAGGCAGGAATTAACATAAACATATTGTGTAAAAGACAGAAGTATATATCTCAGCAGAGAAACAAAACCACTGAAATACTTCCCACAATAATTTCAATTTTATTTTGACTGACTATGTACTCTTTCAACCTGTCATTAGGTGTCAATTGCAAAACAAAAGGGAAATGAGATCTGTGCCATTGAAAATTGAAAAGGACAAATATACAGCACAAAATGGATGGCTGATGAGAGTTTCAGAACTCCTGTTCTGCTCCCTTAACTGCTGAAACCATCAGTTCTGGAGATCATTGTCTTTTGTATTGCTTTGTGTTTTTTATGAAGCATCAATCCTTATGGTTTCAGCAAAACTGGATTAGTTTAGGTTCAGCCATTCTATTTTATTCTTCATACTTTGTCACTATGAAACCACGAAATCTTAATGAAACTCCTATACCGTTGTTTAAGATCCAAGAAAGAAAGCCAGACTTTGTTTATTAGGGATGTGGATGAAGTATTTCATATTTCACTTGGTCATATACAATGTCAATAAACCTGCAGTTTCACATACCTATTCTTAGTCAAGTGGGCAGTGGTTTCCAGGGAGTTTAGCTGTCCTATATACTGAAATAATAAACTCAGTCAGAAAAAGAATATAAAATTCATAAACAATATTAGACAAAGAACAGTCTAGGAAATGGAGTTTCACCTATAAATTTCTTGACTGTAAGTGGTGAAACAGCAGAAATCATAAATAATACAGGATTTTATGTTTTGCATTGTGTGAGTTTTATAGAGTTCAAATGGAACATAATAAGGAAACAGCAAAGCTCTCCCTGGGTACTTTATAAGTTGTGGGTTGAATTTTCTTCATTGATGCCAAGTGAGCTTTTTTCCCCCCACTGCAATATTCATATAAACAGCAGGGATGCATTTAATTTCAAAAAATCTATATATAACAGCTAATTATAAATGACAAGGATTGATTAATATATACCTGATCTAGCATAAATTCTGTTTAAAAGGATAACCCTCTGTGGTCCAAATGCTAGGTTTTGAGAAAAACTTTTTACCTTGAAAGAGCATGTATGTTTTTTTAAAATTTAAGTGATAGGTCTTCAAAAGTACATTGAATAAAGACTGAGATTATACAGAAATACAATTAAGAAACTATTTAGTAAGAAAAGACAAACTGCAAAGACAAGGAACGGGGCTTAGTCAGACAAGCTTACTGACTGGCATTGTTTTACAAGGGACCAACCCTTCCTTACCCCTTTCTGTCTATCCTTTCTTTGTTCCTACATGGTGGCCTTCCCCTGCACATTCCCCCATCAGTTTGCTCCAATGACCTTCTGTAATAACCTGGACCCTCAGGTTTACATCTTAATCACCTGCAAGCTCCGGGTCTGCCTGCAGTGTCTGGATAGCCCATCAGTGTGTGTACCTGACCAGGTTTGTTTCTAGGGATTGTCTCCCTGAGTTTGTCTCTTAGCTCTGTGTCTCTCCATATTTTGTTTATTATTTTCCCCTTCTTGTCATACCATTTTGACAAGGTCCTTGATTGCATAATCTTACAGAAGTAAATGTTCTCGCATTCGACATGCTCTCATCAATTAGTGACTAAGTAGCTTAGGTTCTCCTATTGCTTCCCTTACCACTTGTTGATCATGTTTGTGTCTTAGTTTGTTTGGTTTTGACGTCTCTCTTTTCTTCTCTTCCCCTTTTACATTAAAAAGGTCCTTGATCAGATACACAAGGGAAGGAAGAAACAGGCACTTTCTCCTTCCACATATCCCTACACTTAGACTCAAAAATTTCTTTTCAATTGACGCAGTGTCTTCCCTTTAGCAGAGCAGTGGTCATGTATAAGCAAGTAGAATCACAGAATGGCTGAGGTTCAAAGGCACCTCTGGAGAGTCTAGTCCTACTCCCTGCTGAGAAAAGTTCAAATAGGGCAGTCTGAGCAACCTTCCCTGGCAATGTGATCCAGTGCCCAGCCACCCTCAAACTGTGTTTTTTCTCCCTGTCCTGATATTTAAATGGAATTTCTTCCATTTCTGTATTTCTTGATCTCTTACTGGGCACCTCTCAGTCTCCTTTGTCTTCTTTACCACCATGTCATCAGGTAATTGTACACAATCACAAGATCCCTGTGAATTTCTCCATATTAAACACTTTCTGCATCCCTAGCCTCCCTCACAGATGCTCCAGTCTCTAAAAAATCTTTGTGGCCCATAATGGAGTGTCCTACTGCCACTTCACTGAAATAGTGATATTCTATGTCAAAAGAATAACTTTTTTTACACAATCAGAGCAAGGGTAGACTAAAGCAAGGGGGTAGGAGGTAGAAACTTCAAAACAGTAAAAGTTTGGGAAATTTTCACTTAAACCTGCAAATGAGTAAACATACTGAGCCAAGTACTGGTGCTGAAATCCCACAGTTGAGTCTCACCCTGCTTGAAAAAAAATCAGTATACTCCAGAGTTCAGTCTGAAAACTGTAATTCTAACTCTGGGTTAGTTAATTGCTTTTTACGCTGATCTTGGAAGGAAGAAACAGATTTTTTTTTTTTTTTTTTTTTTTTTTTGTTTAGCTTCCACATCCCTGCCACAGACCTCATGATATATTTATATATATTTTTTAACATTGAAAGAAAGGTTAAGGTTGCCAGATATGTAGACCAAGAATGGATCTGTAGAGAATCCTGGACTGTTGGCAAGGTTTGTTGATACCTCAGATGCAACAGGGCTGGAAGCTGTAACTGTCAAAATCTAGAATATCCAGCTCAGGTTTTTTCTGCCGATATGACTTAGAGAGTCAGTAGACTTTGTTATCATAAATAACCATTAAAACATTAAAAATATGCTGAAAATCATGTCTCAGTGCTTCCTTATAGAGCTAGTGGTGATGGCATTTTAAGCATCCACCTTCAGATTCTCTAAAGATTTAGGGGGAAATAAAAACACATTGTTAATAACTAAATTTCTTGGATAAAGGAAAACATAAAATAGTGCATTATTATAAGCCTAGTCGTCACACACGGCCATTAGGTTTATTTATGTAGTCGTGCAGAAATGTACATTTTCCTTTGGTTTGACTGAGAATTGCTTTCCACCAACCTTAACAAACAGGACACAATTATCTCTGAAAAGCATGTGGACATAAATTGTGTAAATCAATACTTATTATTTGAAGAATGTAAACAATTAGTAAAATTGGTTTAATGTAATATTCAAAAAGCCAGACATATCTCATTACATAATAGATTTTAAAAAAGTATTATCATTTTTTCCCCCGACAATTTTTATTCTAGATGAGAAAGTAGACTTCAAAATGAGTGTATTTCTAGGAAAACAAAGTGTCTATGAAAATGTCAAAATTAGGCACTTACTTTTTAAGCTACTTTCAAGTATTTCTATAATACACATTTTTACTCCCCACAATTAGCATTATTCTGATTAACATTTTGCTTTTGATAATCTGTTTTTGGTTTGGGTTGTTGGTTTTTTTTCCATGGAAAACAGTCCTTTGGAGAAATTTCTTGCTTTTTATCTCCTGTGGTTTGGGGTATTATGTGTTAATAAGCACACTGTAATTATCAATCTACTTCTGACCTTTACACTCATTCCCTCTTCTGTAATGTGCTATTCATTAGCAATACCACTCTAGCTCTTTTGGCTAGCTACTTAATGTTATTTTTCTTTATCAGGAACTGGAAAATTTCTTTCTTCTCTCCAGATGGGTATTATGTAAAATATAAACTCTACACTTGTGCTCCTTTGTGTAGATAAAAAATGCTTTACAAAGTCTAAATCTTTGTAGGCCTCAAGGTAAATATGTTTATCTTTTTAATAAAGGAATGACAATTATAAATTTTGAAACAGACTAGGGAAATTTTTGTAAGTCAAGTTTGGAGGTCCTGTCAGCTTTAAAGTATCATCTCATTACTTGTCAGAATACTTTTAATTGAAATACAGATTTGCAGCAGAAGAAAAGTTCCTTGTATATTTTCTCCCTGAAGGATGCGCTATTTAAATTGTATTATTTAGGCAATCTAGATTTGAAACTGAGGGAAATAATTGGCATTTTCAACAATCCAGAGGATTTTATGTAACATCTTTTCTCATATGCAGGTGATCCTCAGAGAAGTTGATCATGTTTTAAATTATAGGTTTGCCTTTGACAGACCTTTAAATGAATAGGGAAGAACTACCAGAGTAATCATGCAATAAAGCTATGTATTTACAAACAGAAACAGATCTATGTTATCTCTGTCTGCTGTTAAAGCTTATGGAAAATCAGCCAATTTAAGCACACATAAAACTGCATTAAACTGCACCTTTCACTAAAAATTATATCCCTATGGTTTATTTTTCCTATTCCATCAAGTTGTTTAAACTCAGGATTGAATACTAGAAAATTTTACTTTCAGTATCATTACACAAGACAGATTTGTTAGACTGACAATCACAATAGTGATAGTGTACAAATTTGTGTTGATAAATTTATAGTCATGTCATGGAGAAAGGATATTTCTGGTTTATGACCAGTTTTTGAAATTTCTTAGAACTGTTATGTGTCATTATATTTTAAGCTTCCGCTTCTCATTTTGATTTGAGATTTTGCTGAACTTTCCCCCAAAAGATAGTTCTTCTATCATGAAATTGAATGGTAAATTCCAAGTGTAGAGCAATTAGAAGGTTAAGGATGTTATGGTACCCAATGTGTCCTCAGAAGAGTTAAGAAAAGCTTGGCCGTCCGTGGCTTTAAAGTGTAAGTGAAACTGGAAATTCCTTTCAAAAGTCAAACTAAAATTAGATCAGTTTTAAGAATTCCAGCCTTGAACAGAAAACAGATGGAACAATCTTGAAATCAAAGAGAGAAGCCTCTAATAATTAAAAGCTTTTGTTGCTATTATCAAATGTTGCTTGATCGTGAATTAGCTGCTTTCTGCTTTATTGGATGATCATTTAATTACTTATCTAGTATGGCCAGTAAAAGTTCTGAGAATGAGGTAGAAAAGGGGACTATTCATTCTGAATCAAATGGCTTTCAGTAGAAAAGAATTGCTGTATAAGTTATGTTTTGTCTGAAGTGTCATTGTTGCCTGGTGGGAGCATTCTAAAGCAATATGAAATTCTCTATTTGTGTGAAGACAGCTTTTCTATATTAGTTTGGGGAAAAAAAAAAAGCTCTCTTTTTCAAATGGAATGCATTTAATTAAATATATTTAATTTGCAAACAGATGAAAGATGCAAAATTTGAATCATACAAAAAATCAGTGTCACAAAATTTAGGCTTCCTTAAACCCAAATTTTATTTCCTCTTTTAGTTGATCAGACTTTTTAAATCAAACACAAACTGATTCTAAAAATTTTGTTCCTACAGAAAAAATCTATGCTGCTTTTTTCAGAAATAAAGTTCTCTTAGGAGAATGATAAATACAGAGAGAAAGTGAAAAATATTTTTTGTGTTTTGTTAGTCACCAGATGAAAACATTTTGTGAAACAGCAGGTTAGTGGTCTTTAGTGCTTCTCAGAAGAGATCCTCCTCTTTCAGGTTAAGTGTTTTTTCTTTGAGAAAAATTGTCTTGACACCTGGTAAAACCATCTGTCCTTGTAGTTCTGTTTCCTCTGTGCTCTTAAAATGTCTTTGGATGTCAGCTTGTGGATTGTGGAATATTACTTTAAAAACAGTAAAAATTGCTCATATGTCCATATTTATATGTAGCCTAGCAACCTAGTAAATGTAGTACTGCATTAAGCTAACAACAGAGGCCAGAAAGCTTATTAGATCTTTTTGAATCTTCAGCCTGTCTGGAGTTGTGTTTGATCTTATTTAGAAGTTACAAAAATTACCTAAGGCCCACACTTGCTGACTGTTATCCACCTTGATTTAGCTGTTGCATCATGGTTGCATAATGCTTATTACAGTAAAGATTTTTTGTTAACTCTTAGATATTATTAAGGATTGTTTCTTATGTACAGAATGAAGTATCTACGACCCTGGAGTATCCTGCAGTGTAGTGGAATTTTCTCCATGGTGTGACAGCAGCAGACTCCAAAGTACAGGCACAAGAGAATGCTGGAATTGTAAACAGCTGACCAGTGGTCACTCACTGATTACCAAAGGGATGCAATCTTAGGAACTGCAACTTTAGTGCTAATAAGAAACCCATAGAACAAGTATTCAAAATGTGCAAAACACATGATACAGCAAATTTGCATGGAACCAGTGAAGGAATTTCAAATAATTTCTCTATGTTTGAGAAGATGCTGCAAGTGGACCTAAGAGTGAGAAAAAGAAACCATGAGCATTGTAGTCCTCCTGAAAAGGATTTTGTGTACAGATGACCTTTTCTACACTCTCACAGAGCAAATCCATTTACCTGAGGACCTAGAAGGTAGAAAGTTAGCATAACACAAGAAAAAGGTGTATAATTCACAAATTATGAGGGAGAGCTACACCTATACTATCCAATGCTCTACTTGGTTATTGATTACCTGTTGTCAAATAAATTACAGGCCTGCGACCTCCCACCTCAGTCCTCTAGGGCCAAATTTTTCATTTACACCTTAACTTCAAATTCCACAGTTTTATGACTAAGTCAAGTTTCCAGGTGCAGTCTGAAAGAGTATCCTAATTATGAACTACTTTAGAAAACTAAGAGAACGTTCATTATCTATTCTGTTATAGGAAGGTCAGGGGACACCAAACAATTCTCTCTACAACTGTATTTTCTGTTAATGCTAAACGCAGACCTTGGCTATACCTTTGAAACTCAGGTAAAGAAAACTACACAACAGTAGATCTAATTTTGTATGCTTCAAAAAGTATTAAATTAACTAGAATGTTTCAAGTATGGAGGAAGTACTTAATTTTACTTTAACTGCAGCTTCCACCTAATATTTCAAAGTTTTATTCCAAAATAAAATTCAGAAAAGAAACTTATTTTTCATGCTACTCAAAGCTAGCTTGAATAATTTAATTTCTCCCTGGTTTATGTATTGCATCCTGGAGTATTTTATGCCCTAGGAATGACATGTCCTTCACAAGTGTGCTCCCTAAAAAAACAAAACACAAGCCAAATTTTGCTCAAGGAATTTGTATTGCAAATATGGAAAAAAAAAAAAAAAAGAACCACACCGCCTTCCAAATACAAATAAATCTCAAAACAACATGGGATAAATCTCTTCAGTCCACAGACCAAAAATGGTAAATATCCTGCCTTCAGACAATAAATATGTCTTTCTTTGAGAAATGTCTTTTCTAAAGCTAAATTGTGTTATTGAAGGCAACTAAATATAAACTAAATGTTTATATTTCCTGTCATTTAAGCTTAGGCCTACAAATCCGACATCTAAACTCTTAGAAATTAGAGGGTGACAAATGGGAAATGTGCTTATACTTTTGTAATATCCTGTGAGACTGAAGATTGACAAACTTTTGTCTCTCCTGCTTTTTAAAGCCTGCTTTCAATATGTACAATAGAATTTGCATAGAGTATGTGAAATGGCCATTAAAAGTACTGTGGCAGCACATAGAAGATTGAAAAGTCTCTCTAATGTATTCAGGCAAGGAGTGAGGCACAGAGTTTGAGAAAGTCTGTATTAGCAAAGATTATAAACATTTCAGAAAAGTTTTTCAATGTAACATTTTTATCATGTTTATTGGAAATGTTTGTCCTAAAGCATAAAATCATTTCACTCTTTCTCTTCCGTAACCACAATGTTTTCAGTGATAACAATAAATTAGCTGTGTAGGTCTGTCTGCTGTACTCTGACGGTAACTTCTATGAAGATCAGAAAGACCATAGCCTTGTCACTGCAGATATTTCTCTGGGGAAAAAAAAATAAAAAAAAAAAAAAAAATCCGAAATAGCTATCAAGAGAGAGTGTGATTTTAACTCACTTTCCACTAAAGCCTTATCCATCAACTCCAGCACAACACAGACTTCAAAACAACAGGTAATTTGTTGAATTACAGTACATGCTGTCTCTCTGTTCTGTGAGAATCCATTAAGCTCAATTAGTACTTCTGTTTCCATAGAGCCTTTAATAACCCTTTTCTCAAAGTATTTTGCAAAGATTAATACTGTACATTTTCCTGACACTTACAAATCACTATTTTGTCTTTTTTTACTTCTATCTAACCAGTAACATTCTAGAATTTAAGTTCTGAGTTATCCTGGGGCAAATAACATAGCATATTCATTTAAGATGCTTAATAACATAACAAAGCTCTGTTCAAATTACTTCCTCCTCCTGCCAAGATCGAAGGTGTCAGTAGAAGCCTGTGGCTAAAATTCCATCAACTACTTGAGAGGATGGTGAGAATGAGTAGGTCCTAAAATGAATTCATTCATGAACTTTCCTTTTCATATGCTTAACTGAGTACCTGGGGATGTTTTGACTGGTTTGCAGTGTGGGTATTTTATTGTTGGGGTTTTTTTGTTTATTTTGGTTTGGGTTTTTTTTTTTTTTGTTGTTGTTTGTAAGGGCAGGCATGGTACTATAATGATTTGATATTTTATGAGAGCTTCACACCTGACAAATGCAATGAAAAGCCAAAACTTCCTTCACTTTCAGTAGCAGTAAAAGTCTGTATTCTTACAGTGCTCTCAGTAAATATTCTCTTTCCACAATTCATGTAGATAAGAATCAAAAGACTATTGAAAGGACATTTTGTGTATACAAAACCTCTAAATTTCTTTCAAAGTTGATTCTACTGCACCTTTCTGATACTGCCAGTGAATTTGTTTTCTACATGAAAGGTAAAATATTTTATTGCAAAACTCAGATAAAAAACCAATTAAATCACACTGTGTATTAGAAAACTTAGATAATATAGAAACAAATACAGAGAGATAAAGATTCTTCGTCAACAATCTCATAGAATACTGTGGTTTATCACACATTTTGTTGGAATTTTGAACTCATTCTGATGAATTAAGAAATGCAAAATACAGTAATACATGTGTATTTTCCATTTGATCATTGGCAGGCAGATGATCATAATTTATACAGAGAAAAATTTGTGAAATATTAAAAAGGTATGAAAAACATTCATGTGTCTTCACCCTGCTCGTTTGCTGAGGAATGACAATCTACAGAGCTGCAGTATACAGCTGCAGAATATCCTTGCTTAAAATGGTGGATGATGACACCACTCCTGTATACGATGTGCAGAAGTACTTCTATTGATCTGAGAGGGGCAAAACACCTTGTATATTCTATTTAAATTCATAAGCTTTCTTTCAGTTAAAAAAATCAAAACAAATAGAAGGCAAAAAAAAATCAACCAAAACCAAAGCAAAACAACAAAAAAGAAAAAAAAAAAAACACCACCGAAAGCCCCTCAACTCTATGTATGGAGCTGTAACCACATAAAATTTATTAACTTTACTAAACTTCAGTTATGCCGGTTGTCTCAATTTTAGTAGATTTTATCTTAAAATCAGTAAAAAGATAACTGATTTTTTAACTTGATGGTGGTGGTCTTGTCTCTCTTCTAAGATTTTAGAGTTACTGTATCCAGATATGCATACCAGAATAATGTCTTTACTTTCTGCAATCTGCAAAACTTCGGAAAATAAAACTCACACAGGAATGTCAAGACCAGTCAGTATTTCTCCTCTCTTCTCTGGTGTCATGGTAGAATAATTATTGACTCCAAGAGAAACACAGTTTGATAACAATGCATTTTTCAGCCCTCATCTCCCAGCTAAATCCAGTATCCTTTCAGCTAGCTGTTTCTGTAAAGAGTATGACTGCAAGCTCTGTTCCTGAAATTTAAACACTTCTGCCATCTGACTTACTCATCTAAAAACCTACTACAGTAAAAGAGCCTTCTGATTCATAATTTAAGGAAGTCTTTAGAGGAAACTATTACATTTGTCTCTAAGTGATAAGGAAGGGCTAGCTCTTTTAGATTGCCTCTGGCAAAGAAAAATGCAGTACAATCTTAAAGAAATACATGTTAAAAGCTAAAATAATGTAGCCATTACATTACTACTTAATTTTTCATGAAACTTCTGCAGGTACTGTAAAAAAATAAGTGAAGTCTTTCAGGCAAGTCCATCAAATTGTAAATGATGACAAACAGCATTTTATCCCAAAAAACCTATTGGGATAAAAAAAAAGAAACAGACATCTTCTTTGCACAATTGTGGCTAATAAAAAAAAAATGTTTAAGACATAGTAGTTGCATCAAAAAGTTTATTTTCTAATGCCTTGCAATTTCTGTAATAAATCTCTTCTAATAGTGTAAGACATTAATTCTTTTTTCTATGTATTTTTGTTACCTTCATAAAGGTAAAATTTACAAAAGCAGTGGACTGTGTGGTTTATATCTTGTTTCAAAGACCACTCAGTCTTCAGTTTGAATGAATAGGATCTTATCTTGAACCATGCCTTAGAATGCAGTTCTGTTTTTAAAGAAGACAGAATCATGGTTGCAAATATTTGAGTGGAAGTTTGGTATTTATAAATTAAGTTTCTAGGAGAAGAGAAAGATAAAGGAAATGCATCGTCTAAATATTTTTTTCATATATTATCGTGGAATGAGCTGGTACTAAAATAGTCAATGACAACTTAAAAGCTGCCTAAAAATTGCTTTTAAACTATTTATTAGTGTTTTGACTATAACTGATAAGGGTAACGTTTGTAGTCTCCAGATAAATACGTATTGATAAAGCAGGGAATTCCAAGGGATATGTAAAGAAATGCATTGTGGTAGTTCAAAAGGAATTTGAAGAATTCAGTAAGTCTTGAGTCTAAAATGACAGAAGCAGGATATAGTCAGCTACTTAAAAAAAAAAACCAACATAACCCATAAATTTTTTTCTTCCTTTTTGACTGTCTTTCTTAATCTGTAGCTGGCTATACCTTTTTTCTTCTGTGATTTGTCAAGCCTCTCAACTTCATATGGAATCTAAAATTTTAATTTATTTTAAGGAAGCTTAATAAACGAACAAATTGTGGGTAAAACCATGATGATCTCCGTAGTTTTGATTCCTGTTTCATTGCTTTTCTTAATCTGTTTAAAGCTCTGTTTGGTGGCAAGAGATATACTCCTCACTTTCAAAATAAGGATTAATTAAGAGCATTATTTCCATCATCTGCATTTACCTCAGTTGTACAAAGATTTGTGCTTTATTAAGTAGTCTTAAAATACCTGTTGCCTTAAAGAGTGAAAAATCTTGGCATCTGCCTTAGAATTGGTCTCAGCATTTGTCTAGACATTTATAGTCTAAAATGACATTTTACACTGCTTCTTGAATTACCACTTCTATGTCTGTGTATGGATATTGATGCCTTTCTAAGGGGCTGCTTATTGGGGTTTACTTTTTATGACAGTTTTGATGAACTGGAAAGCCTTTCCAAGAAACAATTTTTATTTAAAGTCCAAGTCACCTTAAAAGACTGTGAAGGACTAGAATATAGTCATGCTATAGGTGCAAATTATTCACTGGCCTTTGCAATAGATTGACATCCACTGAAATTTGTTGTTCAACCTTTGATTGCTTTAGCTTACAAGCATTCACTTTTCCTGCTTCATTTTTGCCCAAAGAAAACCGAAATAAGATAAAAATGCTGCCACTGAGACATGTAGCTGATTTCAAATCATGCAAAAAGGAACACCAACTTAACACCAGTGTTAAGAGTAGATGCCTTCAAGATTGCAGAGGATATAGGGCAACATCCTACAGCTAAAGCAGAAGGAAGGATCATGGATCTGGTCTTCTGCAGGGAATTGCTACACAACCAAAGACTGCATCTCTTGTTCTTCTGTTACTCCAGTTTTATTTCTCTAAAACACCTCTGTGTCTTTCCAAAAGTACAGTTTGCAGGGAGATAATCCCACATCAAAATGAAGCCAGCCTCTATGGGCTGTTTACAGATGAAAGGGGAAAAAAGTTCTATATCTTTATTCATAATACAAATTACTTTCATGTAAATTCTTTATTTAGAGTGTTTTTGTGTCTTTGTACATTTATGGATCTAATAGTGTATAAATGAATACATTTCTAACAGCCACAAGAGTACTGTTTTGGATTAGTTAAATTCTGTCTCAGCAAAATGTTTGTTTCTGTGTATCATGAGATGCTTTGAATGTAGGAGTTTGTGAAATCTAGAAACTCAAGTGTCAAAAATCAGTGTGAAGAGAGAATAATTTAAATAAATCAGCTTTTTTTCAGCTATTTTTTTCTGCTTTTTATTTGTACACTTCAGCTCCTATCCAAAGACCTAATGGAACTTTAACTTCTATATAATAATTTTCAGTATCCATCTATAATTATTTCCACTCAGAAGATTAAATAGCTTCCCAAATTGGTGCCATTTTTCTACATATGCACATGCACAGCTGCTAGACCTACAAGTCCTTAAAAAAAAAATTTCCTAAAAATAAAACCTGAAAAAGAATTCATAAAATTAAAAGAGACTTATATTAGGTAAAAACTTTGTATGTCAACATTACATAATTTCTAAATATTTAAATATTTAGTGCTTTAATATTTAAAGCTTTAAAAACACATTCAATAGTGTCACCTATTAAACTTATCTTCGAGGTAAATTATTTTAAATAGGATATCATATCTTTAGTATAGAATTTACAATTTCCTATTTGCTATTCACTAAACAATTATATTTGAGTTTCAAAGGCCACAATGTTAAATGTGTATACAGAGCTGTTTACTACCGATCACCTTGCCAACACACATTTCTGTTGGTTAAAGTAGGATGTTGTGTACAGCATAAGGAAAAGTCTAAGAGATATGTCTGGAAATAGTGAACTGTGTTGATTGCTACTGTCTCATTTTGCAAGCAGCAGGAAACCTTTAATTTCCAGAAAGTATAAGAATTGTTCTTAGATTTAAGAAGAAATATTCTCTAATGTGCTACATAAAGTAAGTGGTGGCCTTTTTTATTTTTTCTTTTCTGCTAAGGGAAAGGAATTAAAACATTAAGAGATTTATACATCTCACTAGGAGACAAATTCTCTTTTGAAGACTGTTTGGAACAACTAAATCTTAGAATTTCAAAAATATTTTAACACAGTTTTTAGACTTTTTTTGAGGCATAGGTTCATGCTACATTTTAAGCAGAAATACACTCCCTCAGAAGAAGTATCCAAAACGTCTATTTTTTTTTTTTTTTTTGCTTCTGCTTCTACTCATGTTCTTCATGGTAATCATAACACCACAGCAGACTCTGTGTAAGGTCCCAGACCTACCACAGCTTTTAAACCAGCCTTTGCCAGTAAAATTTGCATAGGTTTTGCAGTTGCCAGCACTATTGATAGATCAGGCCCTGGAGACTTACCTCAAGTTTCTTCACAAGGAATGAAGAACATTGTCTGACACAGGCTGGAAAACTGATATTTATTAAAATCAATGTTCTCTTCCGTGTGACTTGTTAAGTGAAGTGGGATGAGACCATTTGTTGAATGCTGGACATAATTCCTCCTTCATCACGCACCTCCCATTACTGGCTGCACCAGCACCTGAAGCACAATCTAATCTTCTCCCTGTTTAACATAATAACAAACAGTTCTGTACCTGATTCATCATTCTCATCCTTTGGGACAGCTGGCAGCAGGACCAGAAATTCTCCGTAATGCAAGACTTGCCAGGTGTTCAAGTAGTACTTGCATTCTGGCTTCTTTCAAACTTTTCCTGAGCAGTGGATATTCTGAGCACCTCAGACAGCTTCATGTTTTCACATAGAGTTTATTGGCCTTTCGTGGCCAGAGTTTTTGCTGTTATTTACCTTGCAGATATCACTGAAACCCAGCCTTTGTGCCTTTTCTTCAGCTTCTCTCAATGTAGATATCATCAAGACTATCACAAGAGGAAAACTAATAAAATTGAAGACTCACAGTAACTAAAAAAGTATGTGTCTTTATAGTCCAACATGGATTTTTTTGTCTGAAGTCTTAATTTCTGGTCACTTAATAATTAAAAATTTTCTTCTATTGCCGTTTGTATTAGTCCATCCACGAATGGATCTTGAAGAGATGCCAAAGTTTGCAATCTAGCTGAAAAGAATTCACCAGTGCTTGAGTATCTGAGGGTCCATTTCCCCACTAGAAGAGTTCAGGAGCAAAAATTATCATAGATTCGGCTTGGGGTTTTTTTCCTTTTCAATTACATTTTCACATGAATTAAGAAAATAACACTTTTAATTACTACATTAGACATTACTGATGGGTTTTGCCTAATATGACTTACATATTAGAAATCCACTGCTTTCTGTAACACAAGCTGACATCTTAAGCAGTTGTTTTGGTGAATTTGCTCTAGAAGAATCCAAATTAAAAAAATTTCCAACAGCAGTCAATGACTAAAAATAATTAAGCACACAGGGGAATAGACAGCAGGGTCTTGGCAATGTTATTCTCCTATTGTTTCTTCTGCCAAACAAATTCAGGCTTGAGGGGTTTTGGATTTGTATCAAATATTTGGAAACAATCCTGTCCATTTCCTCACGGCATCTGATTTTCTGCATGTTACCAAATAGGGCATAACATCTGAGAATTCCTCTCTCACAGTGAGATTTTTTGGGCTTGCAAATTAGAAATGGTGGAAACATGAATGGCTTAGTTGCTTCTGAAAGCAATATTGCCAGAAGAAAAAAGAATATTTAAATATATGTGGCAAAACGAATTTTATTTAAAAAGGTTTAGTGTAAGTAATCAATTTTTGAAGATAGTCTGGAGACCTTACTACTTAAATGCAGAACTGATAATATGCATTTCTGTATAGAAACTCAGATAAAGGTCATACTTACAAAAATGACATTACCAAATAGATGTTGTGAGCTGTCTCCCATAAGAGGTGTAGTCCTGAAATACTAAAATTCCACTTTCATCTGCTACTCTCTCAATATTAACGTGCTGTATAAAAGAATAAATAAAAGGAAAAATTGAGGCTAGTACAGAATTTATCAGTCTTCTGGCTAAAAAGTTGACTTGTCTAGGAGCTACTGTTTATCTATTTTAATCTACATTTTGGGTTTTAAGTAATACAAAGGCACTGAGCAAATGGGGAAGGCACACATTTTTATTTATTTTATGAAATTCAATAAAATATTAATTGAGGTGAGAACAAAATTAAAATGTTGAAGAATAATTTCTTACTTCCATTCTTCCCTAGATGAAATGGATAAAACCTATCCAAATATATGCTTCCATACTTATATATGAATTTTTATATGAATATAACTCCAAATATGGCTGTACAGATAAGCATATAGAAATTTGTCCAAATGTAATAGCTGAGTTTTGATAATTATACTCTGTTAAAAACAATTCAAAGCTGTATAATTCCTGGGTAATTAAATTATTTTTAAATTGTCATCGAGCAGGTAATCGGTATCATGGAGCTTGAGAACAAAAGGGGAGCAGAAGTTTCAGCTGTTAAAAGCAAATACAAGAAATGAAGTCTTTTCTTGTGTGAATAGCAGTATTGTATGGGAACCTGCAAAGAAGTAAATAGCTTTCCAATTCTGTGAAGATGGAAAGATAAAGAACAACTGCTGTTGAAGCAAATAAAGATTTTCAATTAAAGGAAGGGCTTCACACATTAAAGTGTATTCCTGAAGAGCAGGATATGAAATATCAAATGATCATAGCAGAGATCAGGGTGCTTTACATGCTGTGTGCCTCAGCCATCAGTGCCAGGGGTGATTATAAATTCTATGTTTGGCAGAAAGATACAAGACTTGCAAAAGATTTTTGCTGCTAATAGGTAGATTTTTCTCAAATAATTAAAGCATGTTTTTAAACATTTTTAGTATTTGAGTTCAACTATTTACTTGTCATATTAAGTTGTACCCACAAAGAACGGCTTAGAAGAGAATGAAACATATATAAAGCTAGAGAAGTATGAGGTTAAACCACTTCCACAGTTCCATCAGAGAGCTAAAATCTAGTTGTGCTTCTTAAAACTATACCTGTTCAATACTTTCTACAACAATGAGGAGTTTTGGAAGCAAGTCATCAGCACAGTATCCAGTTTGAGGAGTACCTAAATGTTTCTATCTCTGCTGAAGGGAGGCCTTTGTGAGGTCTGTAACATAGGTAAAATAAAGTAGATGAAGAACCATGTGTCTTACAGAAGAGTTTTTTGGTCAGGACATTAAGAATGCATCTCCAATAGCTTCTTCATAGTCAATTGTAAATTTGTAATGACTGGTGTATGTATATATATATATAAAAAGACACTCAAGGCTATCATAAACCAGATAATTTAGAAGCTGCATAAATTCTGTCCGTTTGTTTTCAAGACCTTTGCTTTCACCCTTGAAAGGAAGATAAACAAAAATCTTGTACCAATATTCTCTCCAATAAAGCTTGGGCAGAGTTAGAAACCACTGCATGTTTTAAGTGATCTAAGAAATCTAAGATTCTGCGTGAATCTAAGGTTCACTTAATCTCCTAGCTGTTAACTTTTGATTTAACGTTGCTTTATCTTGCCAGAAGTGTAAAACGCAAATGAATAATGATGAATGGGCTATGATGTCATACGGAACTAATGGCTATTCAGCTGAAAAGTTTAATTAATATTGCACATAAACAATTTTACCTGTCACTGTAGTTCTGACCTTGCAGTTTTCAGGTATAGGCAGATAAGTTAAGAAATACGAATACACAATCCAGAAGTAAGGATATTTGTATCCTTGACATGTGACAGGACAGCAATAAAGGTAATTGAAATATATGATGCATTTGGCATTGATGCAGATACCTAATTTTGATGGTGTAGAATGACCAATGTGACATTTTGTTCATTTTCTTCAGCTGGAGCTTGTACAATTTCTCAAGAGTAAATGACCTTACAGTATAAGATAATATAGTCTTGACCCTGACTGTCATGAAAGCTCATGAACATGCAGTCAGCAAAACAGCCCGACTGAAAGTTAGCTACATTTTACAGTGGGGCAAAATCAATTAAAAGTTTCAATGATAATGTCTGATAGCCTTGGCACCCTCAATGCTCCCTCAGCTGCTTCTGTTTCTGTTCCCTCTGCTTCTGGCATTTTCTGTGTTTCTTAAACCTGTTTTCACTGAGATGCCACCAGCTTGTCTGAGGGGCTCAGCTGTGCCCTGAGAGGGTCCCTTGGAGCCAGCTGAGCATTTATGTGTGGCACAGGGCAACCCTGGCCCCTCCTCACAGAGGCCACCCCTCAGCCCCTGCTGCCACTGCCTGGGCAATACTCTCAATTCACTATTTTGGATAGCTAAACACACAATTAAATGTCTGTCTTCATTTGTTTCTACCCAATGCCTGATCCATAGGAATCTCAGAGGACACCCACCTTAATAAGCCTTAAAGAAAGGACTGGAAAAATGGGGTGAAAATTCCTCCTATATGTATCATTCACCCATGAGAAAGAGTAATGTAAAACAGAAAAGTCATGAAATTAATTCATACCTTTTAACTAAAACTACAGAAACTTTTACTTTCTGTAACTCAGGAGAGTACCTTAACTGTAAGCTTATGTCAGATTACAGGTCAGCTGATTTCAGCCTGACTTATAGAAGGTGACATTTTATAAAGGCTCTTTGATACAATATTCTTTTTCACTGTTTGAACTCCACTAGGTAGACTTGCTGTTAGATTTTTCTATTCACTGTGCTATAGCAAGTCTAGATTTAGGACTTTGGCATCTTTGGATAACTTAAAAATCAAGTGTAAATAAATGGGCATCTTAAAAATTAGCAGAACAAAGACTAGAAAGAATGCAATGTCAGTACATTACTTTTTCTCTTAGCAATAACTTAAATGAATATTGCTTCTTTAAGAAGGATTTTTATTGTAAAACATGAGTTCCATGTGCTCCTTTTAAATACTGTTCTGAAAAAAGCCCCGAATCAATAGGTTATCTAATTTAAAATTAAAAAATACACAACTTGGTCCCCAGAATTCACATTTTCTAGGTATTACAGTCAAATATATTTTTGTATGACCTTTCACTGTTTATCAGAATAACTACAAACATAAGGTGAGATCCCCAGCAAAGACCAGAAGCCACTGTTACTGT
The DNA here is from genome assembly GCA_013397915.1 of Daphoenositta chrysoptera. Taxonomy (NCBI): domain Eukaryota; kingdom Metazoa; phylum Chordata; class Aves; order Passeriformes; genus Daphoenositta; species Daphoenositta chrysoptera. The sequence continues at coordinate 129,042 of VZRO01005380.1, forward strand.
CTGTCAGAGTATGGGCTCTAGGATGATGGAGTACACAAGACACATGTGGTTTATTTTTTAAACTCCTGATCTTTAGCATCCATAATGAACCAGTCTGCCTTTCTGGAGGCTTCATTTTAGTAGAGAGGGTTAATTTTTTATCTGCAACCCTTAATTGGCAATGGTTACAACTAGAAACTATAAAAATGGTTGCTTTAGCTAACAAGTATTTTTACCTGCTGCAATGGTTTCCTTTAACATATTTCCAATATTTGGGCAGGGATTCTTGTGGTGGGTTGACCCTGGTGGGATGCCAGGCATCCACCAAAGCTGCTCTATCACTCCCCTCCTCAGCTGGTCAGGGGAGAGAAAGTATAACCAAAGGCCCACAGGTCTAGATAAGGGCAGGGAGAGATCAGTCACCAATTACTGTCTATCTAGATCCAGATCTTTATTTTGAAATTCATGCCCTTTTCTGGAAATCCTGAATTCATTTTAAAGGAAGCTAGATATGTTTTTGGGTGCTGTGTGTTTCTCTTAACCTCTAAAATGGATATTACGTAAATTAATTTTTGCAACGGAAAATAATGGCCCGAAGTAATGAACTTTTGTAACAGAAGCAATCTTATAAGTGGGAAGAACTTTATAGGAAATAATATTTTTCCATTTTGTAAATGCAACAACAGGATCTTCACCGTGAAAAAAATAAAGAATAAAATTAATATTATTCATAATATCTACAGCAGATATTACTCTTTTGTATTATATTTCTTTTGGGAATTATGCTTTCTGATCCAAATTTTCATTCCTTAATAAATTGCTTTTTAATGATACTGAAAACAATGTACGTCATTTTAAAGACTCACAGAAGTTCCTTAATCCAAGTGGTGGACTCTGTGTATGTGTTCATACATAAAAAATTGCTTACTAATAAAACAAAATAATAAATGAAGTAAAGTAAACTGTAAAACAAGTTCTTGGCCATTCAAGTCAAATTCTTTGTCAAGGTAAACTGACTAAAGATGCATCAGATCCTGGGCTTATCAAATGGCTCGTCCTCACACTGTGTTATTGGCAAGAAAGAGCTGATTAGGCCACTGTATACAATTATGTGCTGTATCAAGACTTCTCTTGGTCCACTACGTTTGCTAGACTGTTGCTGTCTCAGTAAAGGTTTCTGGTTCTTAGTACCTTGTGCAATTGGTCTGTTTGTTTTCCATTCAGTTTCTGAATATAAAACACCAAACCTATGTGTAGCAATACTATAATTAATCCATATGCATTCTAAAGTATTTAAATTGCCTACAGAACTTGTTTAAGAACCAGTAGAAAGAAGATATTTTAGGATCTGTTTTGCTGTAGTAGTGAGTGCCCAAGAATAAGCCCTGTCTTACTTTGGCTGTGTTATCCATTTCATAATCTTCTTTTTCTCATCAATTAACTGTTCAGCTGTCTAAATAAATCTACCTAATATAATTTCATGAATTCAAGGGTAGTTCAGACATCCACTTAAAGCTGACAGATACAACAAAGGCTACATTTGGTTTTTTGACCAGTAAATGCTATCAGGTAAAATAAGCTGGTAGCAATTACTGTCAAAGTAAAACTAGTAGCTAGTACTTACATTTGGGCAATCAAATCCAACTCAAAATGCAATTGCAACTTCAGACTTGTCTTTATTGAGGGGCAAGAGCTGGAGCTATAGGTAGAGAAAAGAATGGAAAGAAACAACAAAAAGGAATAGAAATGCTAGATTTCTAAACCTTTTCTCTCCATGTTTAGAGCACTTATTTATGTCCCTGTACCAATACGACAGACCTGATTCCTCACCTCTTTCTTTGGTGATGAAATACATTCCAGTGAACGTTAATTAGAATTATACCTGAAACACAAATGTCTCTGATCTTGCAACATTAACCATTAAGGTACAGAGAAGCTTGACCATGTTCTTTTTCATATATTTTTAGGAAGTATATATTTGTTCTTTTGAAGAGGAAATGGGTTTCAAGAAGAGTGAGAAATGATGGAACTAGAAGGCAGAAGCTCAGAATGCCACAGCACTGAATTGCTCTAGTTATTTTGCAACTACTTTAGCTAGGTGCCTAGGAAGCCATAATGTCAAACATTAACAGAAAAAAAATTAGGCATTTCATGGATATTTAGTATTTTTTATATTAATGGTTTAGTTATTCAGCATTTTTTAAATGTAGGCATGCAAAAGACAAAGTTTATGTCATTTTATTTAACTTACCAGACTCAAATCAAAGAAATTTCCAGTGTCATATTAAACACTTGGTATCAACTGACTAGTTAAATGTCTTGAGCCATTTGAAATATGATCTATTCTTCTTAGTGGGCTACCTCTGACATCAGTATGATTTCCATTGCATTTTACCTACAGTAATATCTTTTCTCAGTCCTGTTTTGAATGTTATTTTATATTCCTAGTTAAGTAATATTTTCCTCTTACTCTTCTTGTTTTCTACTTCATCATGTACTTGCACACTCCCTTTTCTCTTTGACTACCTTAATAAATACCTAAGGTTTTTTTTTACTTATGTTTTTCTTGGAACAGCAAGCCTGCTAGGGTAGTGGAAGAAAACTTCAGAGCTGTAATTTTTGTAATATCTGTTTGCTTGAGCTTGCTATAACACAAACAGCTTGCTCTCATTTTACCAGATAAATCACTGGAAAAAGGCTACTCTGGTTCTTAAATTTTATATCAGCTAAGTTGTCCCCTTTGATGTTTTAATTTAATGAAAGAAGTTAATTGATGCAGAAATAGTTTGACAAGTTACAGGCAGCACTATTATTTGAAGAGTCTGTGACAGACTGAAGGATGATTTCTCTAACTTCTGAGTCTAAAATGAACTTGATTATAAACCTGTATCTGCTGAGACAGAGCAGGGTCATCACTTTCTTCTAGTGTTCATTATTTTGCTTTGTGTCTTCATTATTTTGGTTTGTGTCCTCTTGAGGCCTCTCCAGAAGTGCAAGTCTCTAAATTACAGTCCCAGCCTTGACATTGTGATGCATGTTAGCAGAAACTTCTGCTGGCACAGTGGCAGACTTAAGTCAACAGTGGCCTGTAATAGTTTGGAGATATTCCTATGTGAACTGCTTTATGGTATTAGCAGCCAAAGTCTAAGCAAATGTTTACATTTATTTCAGAAAAAAAAATGGGTTTACAGCATGACACAGATATGTATAATAAGTCCTTTACTGGTCTTTGCCTGCCTGTGGATGGAACATTCCAGGAGTTGGACTTTGATCTTCCTTGTGCATCCCTTCCAGTTCAGGATATTCTATAGTACCACACTATTTTTGTTCGTTTTCTTTGAATGGCATGGTCACTCACCTTTTTCATCTGCCTTTTTAGGAATCCTGAAGTTCTCATCCAGCTCTTTGCATAGGTCTGTAATTATAAAGCAATCAAATCTGCTCTTCAATGTAGTTTGTCTGACACTTTTAAATTATGGATTATGGGAAAATGAACAAATACCAGTACAGTTAGAAGTCTTCCACTGCAATGTCAGAACTGAAAAATCATCAGTATTGTGCTATAGTAGGGAAACTGCATTACTTGAATCAGGATTTTCCAGCTCATTGAATCTAAACTTATTGTATGCTCAAGTAAACTAAGTCTACTGCATACTTATGGAGAATAATTCTTATACTGCATGTATAAGGAAGTCTAAGTTGGAGATGCAGGTAGAGAAGCTTATTCTTCCTTCTATACATTATAATTTATATTCATTCCTTTGTCATGCCTACTTAAAATATTATTTGAACAATAATAGCTTTGCTAATGCTTAACTTGGTCCTTTCCCCTTAATAGGAGCTTTTGGGTTTTCTTTAGCAGAAAAATTATTTACGATTTCTTGTACACTGAGGCCCTCTGACTGGCTGGTACGCGACAGGGACATTTATTTGGCAATACTACATTAATTATACAGAAAAAACGAAATGTGGAATATATATACTTTGGAATGCAGACACTGAAAACTGAAGAAACACACTCATTTACAAGCATAGTTTATCACTGTAATTCCCTTCGTGCTGTACATAATAAATCACATGTTCAACAATAGTTCATATTTCACAGGTTTTTCAGGGTAAAGGAAATGCCAACTATGAAGTTCTCAAAAATACAGAAATAAGATGTTGATAACTTAGTAATTTAAGGAGTGATCAGTGGCAGGTCTTCTGGAACGCTGCAGTCATCCTGTGAAGGATAGGAACACATTCAAGAAGGAAAGCAGATGGAACATTTAAGTGAGAGAGAAGAAAGTGGTGCAAAAAAGACTATGCCTCCTTCTCAGTTCTCTAAATTATCATCTCATTTTAAGGAAAGGAAAAGATCACCTAAGATCTTCAGGTGTTTAAGTAAAAGACTTCTGTACTTTCCAAGAAACTCTATAATGTTCAGAAAATAACCAAAATTCTCTTTTTAAAAAAGTATTGATTTTAGTTCTTCTAATTTCCTTTTTTTTTTTTAAATATTAAAATGAATATAAATATTGTACATGTAATCTCATAAAAATATAATAAATATGATTTTTTAAAATGTAGCCTTTACTGCAAATCATTTGCACAGAATTATTCAGTATATTAGAGATTATTCTGACATTCAAGAAATGCTTTGACTAAATTCCTTTTACTTTTCAAAGAAAGAATTAAGGGGGTTTTGATTGTTGAAAAATTACAAGAATATTATTCTGTAGACCAGTACTGGGAGAACTTTCATATAAAGGAGTAGTCTCAGACTCCAAATGTTAGAAGATCTCTCTCTGTCTCTGCTTTGTTATTAAGAAGTGGTAGCATTCAAGTGTTTGCTTTTTTCATTTGGGAAGCAAGAACCCAGATTATTTCTTTTCAGTCCTCAGCAGAAGCCAAAGACTACCCTTAGGTGTTCCTGAACAAAGTTCAGTAATGTTTACTTGGCAGGGGAGGAAATCATAACTTCACGAAAATAGAAATATTTCAGAATCTCACATAAATTAATATTTTCCTAAAAAATAGGATAATTTGCATTATGAAAATATGAGTATTAACCACTTTATATTTGTGTCATGAAAAGCAGATTCTCCTCCTTTTTTTGTAACTTAGAAATAAATGCAAGAGGTTTTTCTTCTGTCTGGTTTTTGGATTTCATTTGGGATTTTAGTTGCAGTTTGCTACTGTGTGTACATGTGAGTTCATCAGTCTATGAAAAGATACACACTGAGGAAACTACTGTCTCAAAATAAATTTCCTTATTAGTCACATACTGTGCAAGCTATTGTTAACAACTGATGCTTAGAACACTGCAGTAAAGTAAATGCTACAAACTGGAGCATATTTATCCTTCAAATGCAAACACAGTTTTAGTATCTCATTGTGAATTTGGATATGTAACTTCATAATTTGTCCATAAGTGTGCCGGTTTGGCCAAAATTTAAAGAATATCCTCTGAGGGAAAGGCAGGGTACCCCCACCCCTTCCCCCACCCCCAGGTTTGGGAAAAAAAAAAAAAGAATTTCCTCGAAGGAGAGGGAAAGAGATAAAAACTATTTATTTAACAAAACACACAGAGAAAAGGATAATAATGCTAAATAATAAAATCCCTCGCTGTGGAGGGAAACCTGGGAAGATTTTCAGAGTCCTTCTCGGGGTGTGGCCTCCCTCCTCCTCAGAGCTGGGTCAGTGGGCCCCTTCCAGGGGCCTCGGAAGGAAAGGTCTCCCCTGATACGCTCCAGTGTTGTAAAACAGTCCCGAGGAGAAGAAGAAGAAAAATAACAAACCAAAAGTCCCAAGAAAACTCTCTCCACAGAATAAAGAGCTGGAAGCTGGCTGGAAAGCAAGGCCGCCTCTCCCCTCTCCCTGCCGCCGAGCCCAGAGAGCTGTGTGTCCTTGAGCAACTGTTTTGAAAAGTTCACTCAGTTTTTCTCTCACACCCAGGCTTAAAGGCACAGAATTCATCTTCTGGGCATAGAGTGGTGATAGGGGATACACATCATAAAGTCACCCCAAGACAATAAGGAAATAAAATAAATATACAAGGAGAAAAAATAAATTAAAAAGCAATAGCCATATGTTAGGACAGTTGGAAACTTGACTTAAATTTACAAGTGCCTTGTAAAGCAATTGAACTGTTTTCTTGCACAGAAGAATGAAAAGACAAAAACATAAAAAGTACTCAGTAAATTTTCCATAGCACCAAATGTTTTCCCTATCTTTGGGCCGTTTTAGGAATAGGTGATAGTATGACATTCCTTCACTGATGCTGATAGTCATATTTTTCTAAAATACAACTATATTAATGTATTTTCAAAAGAAATCTCCATAATTTCAAGAGGATGACCTTTATCATAACTAGTTGCAACTTGTTTTAGTAAATGAGCTATGTGCATGACTTGGACAAGCAATATGTTTTTAATTCATATGTCGAATCTAGTGAAGTTTCAGCACCTTGAAAATGTGATGGAAAGTAATACATATTGTTTACCACTGATAATGACTGTCCGAAGTAGTTTAGAAGAAATTTAAAACAATTTGTTTTATTAATTATTTCTTAAGTACTGCTAAGTACTTCCAAATTATCTACTTTATCAGAATTAATTACCCATATTGCAATAGGACAAAGCACTTACAGTTGGAATTACAAATTAAAATAAGTAAACATTCCCTTAAGATGGTACATTCTTAAGGCAATTTACAATCTATTGATATATAGATTACTGGTTAACAAATGAGCAATCAAACTGAGGTCAAAGTTAAAATTAAATAATGTATTTGAAGTAAAAATAATAGTTAAATTGACCTATTTAGGAGCTTTTGTCATCAGAGAGCAACATAATTAAAGTATATAAATATCAATGTTGTCATATAAGATCAGAAAAACACAGGAAAATTACTCAAGCTGGCAACAATTGCATATTATATTGATTCAGAAGGCTTTTCCCCTAGGTGTTTTAGGTCAAATATTTACTCCTAACGTCTCCTTGCTAGGTCCTTCTTTGGTAATTTTTCAACCCTCTTCCACAAAACCACTTACCCTTTCTGTGAGTTTAATCAAAATGCAGTTCAATTAGGTGGATGGGGAAAAAAAAAGAATAGAAAAACAGAATTAGGATCATAGAATCATTGGTTATCCTGAGTTGGACGGGACCCACATAGATAGAGTCTAACTCCTGACTTCACACAGAGCAACCTAGAAGTTAAACATGCATCTAAGAACATTGTCCAAATGCTGCTTGAAGACTGACAAGCTAGTGGCCTTGGCCACTTCCCTGGGGAGTTTTTCAGTGCTTGACCACCCTCTCAGTGAAGACCTTTTTCCTAAATTCCAATCTAAACTTCCTCTGATACATCTTTACACCATTCCCTCACATCCTGTCATTGGACAGCAGAGAGAAATGATCTCTCTTGGTCTGCTTCAGGAGGAAATTGTAGACAGTAAGTTCACCCCTAAGTTTCCCCTTGTCTAAGCTGTACAAACCTCGTATCTTCAGCCACTCCTCATAAGTGACTCCTGCCAGCCCTTCCACCATTTTTATTTTCATTCTTTGTACACATGTTTAGGAGTGACAGGAAAGAACACCTTTGTCAGAAATTGTCAGTTACAGTTTTTTCAAAGTCAAAGGAAAAGAAATTCCCAAAGTAAGCCAGTGTTTTTAATGGATCTTTTTAATATATGCAGGTAGAAATGGTATACAGGGATAACACAGACTTTCATGATCCAATAGTTGTTATAGGCACTTGTTTATTATTGAGAAGTGAGAGAAATTGAGCCTTTTGGTAACTGCTGCTTAATGCCACCAGTGCACACTGGAGGCCAACCAACCTAAATAAACAGCTTTGCAGAGGAGGACCTTGTGATTCTGGTGGACAAGCCGACCAGGAGCCAGCAAAGCACTCTGATCAAGAGGAGAGCAACAGCACGATGGGCTGTGTTGGGCTGTGTTAGGCAGTGTGGGCTGCAGGTCAAGACTGGGGGCTTTCCTGCCTGCTCAGCACTGATGATATCATATCTGGAGTGCTGCACATTCAGACTTCGGTGTGAAGACTATAAGAAATGTCCTCGATAAATTAATGGTAAATAAATCCTTGTTGGGAGGGAGGATGAGGACAGTCTGTGCACTGTCACCATTGCCCTCCTTATATGCTACAATGTCTAACTAGTCTCATCACCAAAGTTGTGTGAACAGTGGGAACACCTGCTTCAGGCAATTTATAAAATGATATAAGGAAAAATTACCACAGGATACAACTTCATTACTCTTACCTAGCACATATTGCTCATCATATTAAGGGAAAAAAACCCTGCAACTAACCAAACTCCACATCTTGTGAAGCTCAGATTACACTCTGACTTCATGCCCTTCATTTCCATGGGTAAAGATTAAAAATAAATTCAAAGAGTATTTGCTTTCCTTAACAGCTCACAGAAATAAGCAGTAATGTATATTTAAAAGTATGTTTAAATGTATATTTAACCTTTCATATTAGTAAAGTCTCATAGAAAAGAAACTCTAAAATAAGCATATGTTTTTATGTATCTAATTCTGGGTTTGTTTTCTGTTGTTTTGTTATAGTACTTTGTACAGCTAGAAAGGATTGAATATTCTTTCTAATTCTTCATGCTTAGGAATTCTTTTTTTAAGACCATTTCTTTTCTTTTGTCCTGCTTGTTATTCTTTGAACTTATGTCTCCTCAGGCTCTTCGATATTTTCTATTGACTCTTCTCACTTTAATTTAATTACTTTTTCTTTTTCTGAGACTTTGCAGAAATGGAAAGTATACAGGTGGTACTGAATTATATTTCTTGCTTGACCTTTAAATATTAAAAGATGAGCAAAAAGTATCTTGAAATAGATTCAAACTTTGGATCTGTGATTTTCTTTGAATCCCATTAAAAATGTGTATTCTTTTTGAAGTAGGGTTGCATGCAGTAGCTATGAATAAAATCAATAGCAAAGAGCAGATTTAGTCATAATATAATTTGAAAAATGGGAATACTTGTTGTGGTATACGAGTTCTGAAAACGAAACAAAATGAGGTGGGAGAGGGACAGGGTGTTGCTTAAAAAACCCACTTAGAATTAATCCATGAATCCTGTAAAGAGTGTTTCTTCACAAAAGATCTATACTTCAGCCAAAATTTGATTGTCATAGGGTCAATGAAGAAAATAGTTTCACTTTGGTATCTCTTTGCAATGACATGTGGTTAAGACTTGCATAAATAAAATTTGTGACTCCTGTAAAATTTTGTAATGAAAGAATAAAACCAAAGAAATCCCCATTTAGAAGAAAAATTTTCTTCTTTCATGATCATTCAGTGGATAGCAGTCCAATTATACTCTCACACAAGCAAAATAATTTACTTAAATCTCTCCTAATTACTTCATTTGGTGGTTGGGGGGGGGGGGCATAATTCATACAGGAAGATACTTTAAACATGAAGAAAAATTATGCATGATTTTTAGTAAAGTATAAAGTGTTGCAAGTTTAGGGACTAAACAAATGGTAATAAAAGATCATTTTCTGATTAGGTTAACTACCTACCAAAACAAATTACTCTTATTCTTTTTTATTTGAAACATTTTGTAACTCTGGCCATGAGCTGATGCTCTACCGCCTTTGAAAATACTCTCAAAGGAACAAAGAAAGAAGCCTGCAAAAGCCAAGGGGAAATGATTGGTGATGTGCTACTCCACCTAGGCACTCACAACTCTGGGTTTGGATGGAATCTGCCCAAGAGCACTGAGGAAATTGGTAGAAGAGGTGTGAGGGGAAATGTGTTTCAAGACTTGGTTTTATTTCTTTTTATGCTATACTGATTTGATTGGTAAGAAATTTAATTTCCCTCTTTTGCCCATGACAGCAATTGGTGTGATTTCTCCCTGTCCCTAACTCAAGCCACAAGCCTTTTGTTCCATTTTGTCTCCCCTTGCCCAGTTGAGGCACTGATAGGGTGGCGTTGGTGGGCACCTGGCATGAGACCAGGATCAACCCACCACAGCCTCCAATAGACAGATCATTCCTGCCACTCCCAGGCAGACAGTTCAGCTACTAAAGGACATCTAAAATGCTTTTCATGCTTGGGTTTGGTAAACAAATCAGTCTCCAGATTATTCCAGTACTGACATTTGTCTGAGGCTGAAATTGAAGTCTGAGCAGAAGATTATTCTTGGGGAAAGGAGAAAGGATATTAGCAATTGACATACACGTTGCCATTGTTCACAAAGATTCATATTTAAAGGATACTGACACATCCCCTACTCTGAGCAAGGTCTGTGCCATAATTAAGGGAGAAAGAACCATAGGAACCCAGTTATTTACACCCTTGAAAATCTTACTTAACTGACACCTAACTCTCAAATATTAAAATATATTTGTAAAGTATTCCAAGAACCAAATGTTCTGCTCAGCTAATATCTGCTTCTGGAAACTGAACTTCTTTCTATTTAATGTCATGAAGTCTATTGTTTTTAAAGGTGTGGACATCCTGTGAGAGTGTGTCTGTGCTCATATAACTCGGTGTCTGGTTAGAATTTCTAGGCAATTAGTTACAGAAGGCTGTTTAGAGGACTGTAGGTGTTTACTAGCAATTCATAGGCACCAATTATTGTGGCTTACCTCTTGCATTGCAGATATTGAAGAAGAATATATGGTTCATAGATTGTCAGTTAATTATATGTCAATAAGACATCAATAAACTGCTTTACTCCTGATTTGGTCTAAACTACAGCATTGTTTTCCCTGCAACAGTATCTAACTCATGGAGTATGTCTACTCAAACTGCTATGGTAATTTTTTTAATCTCTCTGTTAAAATCTTGGGTCTGCAAACTCCACCACTCAGGAAAGTACCTAAGTGTCAACTGCATCAGTACTAAAAATCTAACATCTACACACTTTTAAACTTTGAACTTGACCTAACTGGGAGCTAGAGGAACTGCTGTCTACAAAGCCTATTTCCATGTAAGACCTTGGGTCTCGGTGAAGTTGATATCTGCAACTCTACTACCTGCTTGGCCTGCATTGGTATGCAATTGCTGTGCAGCTATCAAGACTATGCTTACTCTTTTATTTGTTTTTCAACAAAACACAAGAAAATAAAGAAACACCACAAAATCTATTATGGATTTTCATGGCTTCGTTTTTCTGTGAGTTCTATTGCTTTCCTGCAAAAAAGGCGTGTGTGGAATCAGTTGACAGTCCTTGGGTGTTGATTATTTTTGCTTTTCTTCTGCCAATCCTTTCTTTTCTCTTATTTTTTCATACTTCTTTTTCTTCTTTTTTTCTGAGTGTCCTATACAGCAGTATAATTAATTTAAACATTTCTGAGTTTTTCACTCAGAAGTAGTGGATAAAAACCAAATTGAAAATTAAAAGTATTTATTGGAGATCACCTATTTAGATTACAAATTTTCACATAGTTTCTTAAGTTTAACTTATTTTTAACTAATTTTTTGTATCTAATTTTATGCAATACATGACTGTGTTACTGTAAGATGCAAGTCAACTTTTGAAAAACTATACTGTATATCAAGGCAAATTTTCAATTCAAACAGGTTACTCAGTTTTCTGAGTGTCTGTTGTTTGTTCTAACTTGCCTCTTAATTTTCTTCTTTGAAGAAAGAGAACGTTTTTATATTTGACATGCTTTAAAAATTATATCTTACATTTTTAAAATTATTTGACCTCTAAACTAGTGTAATAAAATTATTATGTATCACATATTACACTAGACAATAATAAAAAATTTGTACTTTTAAAGTTACCACATCCAGCATTATGCCAAGGTTAAGGTTCTTTATGTAGTCCTAACACATAGAACTTCAAAACCTTTGTGGAGTCTAATGTAATCATTTAATATAAATATCATGTATCATATGCTTTTCTAAAAATTAGATTTTTGTCATTCATCATAATGGTTTTGATGATTTTAAAGTCTTAATTTTATGTTTTAAAGTTTTACTTATATCTTGCAAAGGATAAATAACATTAAGTAGACATAAATACTATTAGTCTGTATCAAAAAGCTAAATCACCAAAAGATCCTAAGTAAATGGGGAAGTGTTAGGTGTTTTTTTAGATAAGAGGCAGACTTTTAATTCTTAAGTTATTTTGAATTCAATCCAAATTTTGCATATGCTTCTCTTGTTTAAACAAGATTTTATCCCTTAGCATGCCCTAAATTGTCCCTGTCTTCTCTCAAATTGTACTGCTATTTGTAATACACTTTCCTAACAAGGACAAAATAGGACATGAAAAATTCTGTTTTCACACAGACTTTCTTTCTTTGTTAGGTGTCGCTTAACACATGGTGCCACTAAGCAGACTTTTTGTCTCAGAAATTATCTGTTAGATTTAAGACTATATGTTAGAACAAGATCTTTTGCTGTTATGGTTTGATAACTTTAAGAAGACATTGGAAAAACTTTACCTATTAGCCTGCCTGACTTGCAGTTCCTGACATGTCTTGGTATTGGTTAGAGGTGCGTAGGGCAGTCAAGGCTAAAGTAAGGATAACCATGTTACTAATTCACTGAGGTGAGCTTCATCTAACCAGCAGGGAGCAAGACTCTTTACAGCTAGGTAACCATACCAGCAATACACTGTAAGGCTGAAACTGCTTACATACTGATATCAGAAACACCAAATTTAGGTGTGCAGACTCTTATGCCTTGATACTACTAATGTTTCAGGTTTTTTAACTTTTTTTTGTCCTAAGATTGCCTATGTGTCTGTAAGAATGTATATGGCATACGTGTTGGTGTGAATATGTAGATATTTGTTATGTCACAGAGCTTATGCTCTAATCCAGGCATTCAATGAACCCCTGTGAGATGCTATCTTTTCCTGTACAAATTCCCTTTCATTCATTCTATTCCTCCTGAGCAAATGCCTTTTGTGACACTGTTCTGTACTGGCCCCCATCCTGACAGTTCCTTTAAGTATTCGTGTAGACTGTAACTTCAGATGCACAAGGAATCACAACACAGTTGTGTACTAGTGGCTGAACATTGTCTCTTTGTTCTCTCCTTCTCTGCTGAAAATAAAATAATTTAATATATATATATATACTTCACCATATAGTATTCTGTTTTGTAAATTTCATGTGATAGTTAACTTCAGTTATGACATTTCCCTAAGAATGAAAGTTTGATAGACCCTTTTCATATTTGTCAGTGATCTCTTAACACTAACTTTAACTTTGGCAGTGCTTTACATAGCTTTCATTATTTTTTCTTTTGAAAACTTACAGGTTCACATTAATATGTTCACTATATTTTTTTCAAAGCCTGATGTTTAAAATTGTTCCACCTATATTTGTATTTACGAAATGCTATATACTTCAGAAATGAAAAGAGCAATGTGGAAATATTTCTGTGAAAATATAGATCATCACGGTTACAATGTGCTTTTGAGTAGGCACGCTGTAGCACGAAAGTGTTCAGCTGATCAGCTTGAATATGTTTTTAACAGCCCACTCTTTAGGAACATTTTGAAAAGTCTTTATAGCTAACATTTTTATTCTCATTGCCATAGCTAGTCTATAATGCAAGGAAGGCTGCTACTCGGAATGGTCACAGCTCAAAACAAGCACAGGAAATCTGGAACAGAATACTCAGAGTGGAGACTTCAATCAGGCCCTATATGCATCTTCTACACTGTGCTCTTCCATTTGATGATCTTTTAGTCTTCAAGTTATACACTATCCTATGAAGCTCTCCACACAACTAAGAACAAATTATTTTGCAGTTTGGAATATGACCTCATCTATTCATTTCATCACAGATCAATTTTGTGACTCAAAATCCCTGTCAGTCTATCTCTGTTTGTTGAGAATAAAGATGATTATTCATCAGTTTAAATTGTTCCTATACCCTTCTTCACTTTAATTCACTCTAGTTTCTTTTAGTATATGGTATTTTCTTCTGAGAATGGTATTTTCTTCAGTTCATTTTCAATTTGCATGTTGCCTTTGATTTCACACATTAGAATACTAAATGTTTCTGACATAGCTTTACAGAACTGAAAATCAGCTCATTGTAAACTAAATACTCCCTTCCAACATGTGCACAAACATCCTCACTGTGGGGCTAATGCATTTAAAATAGACAGGGTGTTTGCATCCTCCAAACATACATTTAAATAGGATGGACACATGGTTCAGCTATCTTCTAGTCAAAGAATACTTTTAAATTTATTAGGGCTGAGTGTAACTAGTTGGGAGAGAATGTGAATATATGGGGATTGCCTTCAAGCTGTCTTCTTTCAGCTGATGTTCTCAAGTGAATTTGCTAATAAAATAATTGTGTCTGAATATCTACAACTCTCAGGTTATCATTTAAATCAAATACCTTTATTCCTTATATGAATGTTATCTAAGAACATTAGTATAGCACACAATACACTTTTAATTTTGTAGATTAAAAAGAGGATCACCTTCTTATTTATAGGAGTTTGTTGACATCTTATTTAAGACTTAATTTGGATAATTTTATAAAAATATAATACAAAGATAAAATTTAAACTAGCAGTCAGTAGTGTGGTTATAAAATAAAATTCTAACTGACTGAATTGAAGAATTCAAATTTACTATCACACTTGTTTTCATGCAAAAATTGTAGAAATAGGATTTGAACTCATCATTTTAAATTATTCATATGTAACCAATGATGAAAGCAAGTAAATATCTTCAGATGAATGCTTTGCATTTTTTTACAAGTGAAATCAATTCTGATTGAACAATTACCATGCAGTTTTATGAATTTAAAATGAGCTAATTTCACATAATACATTTTCAACAAAATATAGCCAAAGACCTAAAAATCTGTCTTGAAGTGGAACAGTTTTGCTAATATCTTGATGATTGCTTATACAAGCTCAGTGGATTCAACTAGCTTTGTATCTGAAAGAATCATGTTTATGTATTCATGTTAGCATTTACTATACCCAGTTCCCAAAGGAGTAATTAATATCTCAACTTAGATCATCTTTGGCAGATGAAATACTGTTTTTCACATGGCATCTTAAGCTGTTACTTTGCACAGGTGTTAGAGGAGCAAAAGGTTCATCAGTTTCAATGTCTGGAACATGTGACTGATGCCCAGGGGACTTGAAAGACAACGTTGAAGAAGCCTGCACTCCCTGACTGGTTGCACACTTCCATACTGTTAATGGTCTCATTAGGCAGACTACACAAAATGTGTGACTTATTAATTGTGGCCTCTCCTACGTGCAATTGCCTACATAGATTTCTTACTCTTTGAAACATCAAATGATTTTAAAACCATGGAGTCATTAGGGTTGTCGTATCACTAGATTGTCACCAGAGAAGCTCCTCTGGTTTAAGATCTGCCTTGGTATTTTAAATTATGCATTCTGAATTATATCACAAATGCACTATCTGGCATCTAGTTTAAATATTCTAATTCAAATGAATGGAACGATTTGCTCATTTTCTAATAAGTTGAGGAGCTGAGAATGAATTTACAAAAAAAATCCTTGTAGCAAATATATTTTATTTTGTCACAGAAGCTTTGGCTAACAACAGGTTAAATGTTCCCTGATGTCTCAGTATTCCTTGGTAATATGAAAAAAGTTACATTCAAAATTCCTGAGTAATATCCAGAGTAAAATTGAAACATAATATGCACATTTAGTGTCATTCGTTTATGTCTTCAACATGTCTATCTATTCAGGTAAGTAAATTTTTATTAATTTTGTGTTTTTAATTAATGCAGTTACCAAACACAATCAGATTAATTTTTAGATTTTTTAAAAATCTTCTTTAAACAAAGATTAAATGTGAGAATTTTCTGCCTCAGACAAAAGGTTTGAGAAAAATGATAAGAAATGTACAGCTGAAATTTAAAGGGGTTTATCTTTGAAATTCTTAAATAGCTTTACCTGCAGCTGCTACCATGTATTCCAGATAAAAAAGCATTTATATAAATAAGCACTAGATAAACTCAGAGCATGTTTGCCAAAAGAAAAGAAAGAAAAAGAAAACTAATTGAATTTCAAGAACATTTCAGGTGCATGTAAAACAGAACCAATTTTTTTCCTTTTTTTATGTCATTTAAATACTTGGTACAAATGTGTCAAACACTTTTATAGAGTGGGAAGATCATAATTTAAGCTGTCAAAGGGTGAAATTATTTTGAGAGGTTTCATCAGCAGGGGGTTGGAAACAGTTTAATGTAAGAGTGCCTGCAATTAATAGAGTTGTATCTAGCCAGAGGGTTGATTTATTGTGCTACTGTTGTCTGTCTTTCTCTTTTCCCCCCAAATCCACCCCCCCTTTTGGAAAATTCCTTTCATGAATCCTATGTGTCCTCAATAACATAAATCGGCATGAAGAGTTTACAGCACTCTTAGGTATTCCTTCCTATTTTCTTTCCAGGTATTACTAAATTAAGGCTTTCAGGTCAAATAGGTTTAATTTAATCTCAAGAGTGTGCATTTGGCAGTAAATGAGGACCATTTACACTGCATTTCTGATGATTTAAATTATTTTAAAATTGGTTTTGCATATGAGCATTGAGAGTTTGTGTCTCAAACAAACTCATTTTTTCCTATAAGAGGTGGTGTTCAATTTTGTATAGACAAGAAGATTTTTTTGCACTGCACAGGTAATAGGTTTTTTATCAAATTAATCAAACCCAGAGAGACAACGAAAGAGTCTCAATGGAGCTTTCATTGAGAGCTTGTGCCAGTTAAAATTCTTGTATGAGATATTTTTTTATTATAAATTAGATTTCCCAAATCTCTCCAGCATATTAGCATCCTTCCTATTACTTATTAAGTACAGCTTCATTAGGATAATGAAGTCAGGTGAGTAGCTCTGGAAGAATAAGTATCTGAAAAGTTAGATTTCTGAAAAACATGCCATTGCTCATTCCATGCTATATTTTTGTCTGCTAGAAAAGTTCCTTTAACATGGCACCATTTATTTCGTTTCCTAGAGTTGAAAACAGGAGTACTGACAGCAAATGTGTGAGTACTGCTGAATTTCCTGCACACTTCACCACTCTCATTTCTAAAGCACATACCAGAATTTTCCTCCTGAGAAGATACTGTCTATTTTCAGTCAGCACATACAGAGCGATGTAGAATTTACAGTTTTCAGCCACAGCACAAGCAATGGATCTATCCTACACACCATGCCTACTGGACCATTGTTTTTCCCTTTTTGTCCTTTTTTTTTGAGTACAGCTATGCATCCTGCACATAGAGAGCAATCCTGAAGTAGGAATTAGACACTAAACTCAATCTTTCAGGATCTTCTAGTTTTCTGCTAAGGGCTTAATAAAGGAACTCACCCAGTCTTCCTGCTGTTAGAAGAAACCTTAACATGCTTATATTACTTCTTGTCTTATGCCTTTTATGATTGATAATAAGTAAAAGTATTAAAAACTATGGCCAAAGCCTTTATTTATCACTTCATTATATTAATCATGGTTATTATTTAGGTCTGTAAGAGATCTTGGAAAGAATTGACTGTGGAGCTAGGGAAAATACATTACTATCAGAGACTAAAATAATGATTTGAAAAATAGAGCCTAAATTTTTTACGGCTTCACCTTGCAGTAAGACTGCTTGATATTTTTCTGTGATGCATTTGAACAGGTTCTTTTTTGAGTGACAGTTTAGTTAGCTGATCCCTTTGCTCACTTGCATGAATAAAACCAGAACTTCAGAAACCCCGAATGTGATAATCTTGAGCTCATTTTTCCATAGATCTCAACCATCAGAAGCTGGGTTGAACAACTAGAAATGAGAGACTGCCAGGGATAACTAAACAATAATAATAATAGCAACAACAACAACAACTAATAATACGCTAGTAAATTATATGAAATTCATACCACCTAAAAAGATCTACCAAAATTATGTATTTCAAAATGTTTACCTTTGGATGAAGACAATTTGGAAACAAATGAGAAGGAAGGAAACAATAAAAAGACAAAAGTTAGTGGAATGAAATGCAGAGAAGGCCTTTACAAAGGAAGACAAATTGTTTGATGCTGAAAAAATTATCAGAAACATGTATAGTCATCAAAAAATTTTAGGAAACAGGTATAGTCATCATAAAATTTTAGGAATGCATTCATTTAATCAGGCAGAGGACGTTAGTATGTTTTTATAGTCATAAAACTTTTTCTTTTCCAAATACTAAAAAAAAAATGGGATGTGTCAGATCATTATCAAAAAAGTTATTTCTAAAATCTTGGTGGAAAGTGAGAATGTTTTGTTTCTCAAGCCTTTAGTGAGGACTTTTTTATCACTTTACTGGAAAGGCCAGGTAATTTCATACTGCAGGGCCTTTCTGCTTATGTTTCTTTACTGCTCTGCTAGATGGAAACAAGGAACAAAACATCTTTTCAATGCAAGTGAGAATCAGACAAATGAAGATACATTTATATCCACAGTATCTGAATGAAATGTGACAAGTGATGTCAGCCTGTATTTTGTTTGGTTGGTTCTTCTTGGGTTTGGATAACATTTTGTAAGGATAGTAGAAACAGGTCTATCTTTTTGTTTCTTTTTATTCGGTGCCCGTTAGTGCTGCAGATGGAGAAACCCCAAGCAGATCAAAAGCACTGCTAAAAAAATCTTGTAAGGACAATCGGTTAAATATAATTATAACTACAAACTAATTTTGTTCTATATACTATATTCTATGTACTACATACTGTGTTCTATGTTTTATGAAGTCTATATGTACCCCAGATCCTCAGATAACTTTGATTCTCAAGTGGTTTGTTATCAGCACTGATAGTGGTTTGGGGTTTCTCTTTCTCCCCTCCCCACCTCCCCAGCCCCCCCAGTCTCTGATAGAGAAGATTTAATTTTCTATTTGGTGTGAAAAACTCCCATCGTTTTGAAAGTTTCAGTATTCAAAAATAGATAGCAAAGTTTAAAGTGTTTTGGTTTTTTTACTGCAGTACTCTCCAACAAATTACAATGACTTTCTTACAGTTTCCATCAAAAAGCTCAGTCTCAGTATCTCATACCCTGAATGTGAACTCTTGTTTATAAGGATTATAAATTAAAAATTCCTTCCATTAATACTGTAGTCATTAGTATTGTAGCAGTGATTAGTAAACCCCAATCCTCTTATGATACTGTTAGAAACAGCATATGATAATATCTACATAAATAATTATTAGATCCATAATTCAAGATTTTTAGTGATTTCAAATATGACTAGTTCTTCTTGAAGTATTGTATTTAAAATCCTGTGTCTTTTAGTAGAGAAGGTTTTTGGCTTAATATTTACAAAATGCCACCAATAGCAATAACAAATTATATCTACTCAGAGAGTTGCTAATGATATTTTTAGACACCCATTATTTTAATAAAAAGATTTATGAATAGCCTTTTTTAATACTTTCATAAAGACAAATGGTAGGTTATCTGTAAAAAAATAATAATTCCAGTTTTAAAAAACTGTGGTAACTTAAAATTTTATGTTTTTAGTAGCCTTTTAATTAGGAATGATACTTGAGTGATTGATAAATTGAGGTCTGTTGTACGAGAAATGGCACTTCAGTCTTTGAAAGATGTATAGAACTCATCATACTTATATTCTAGATTTTTAATTTTTCATTTATTGTGTCTGCAAATATATTGCTACTTGAATGATAATTTTTCAATTTATCTATTAAAATACTTTTTTATTTTCGTAGCTTTAGTCCATATTGGTAACATGAATACTTTTAAAGTAGGAAAAATAATTATTTTGAAAGCAAAAGTAATATTTTCCATAATCATAATCTTTTGAAAGAAAGACTTGTATTTCTATATATTTCTGAAGAAAACTTGTATTGTAAACTATTGTTTTCTTAAAAAAATTGTAGATGGAGTAAAAAAACTTTGCATTATTTAACAGTTCTTACTGAAAATTTAAAATTTGCCCAATTGGCTCTATCATTCTGGGTTATATAATACCATCAAAATACTGTAAACTGTTAATTGAATGCTGCCTGTATCAGATGCCAATTTTTGTTTAAGCTTCACTGCTTCATAACAGCATCCAACAGCAAGGGGAGCTCTAAGACAAGTTGGAGTAAACCGAGAAACTTCTGAGAGAAGATTATAAATACTGTCAGGAAAAGAGTTTGGAGAAAGGATTTGGAACGGGGGAGGGACATAGCTGTTATTCACCATAAGCAAGGCAGCCAGAGGTGTTTACAAAGTACATGAAAAAGATTTAAAAAGTGTAGGAGATTATAAGAAGCAGCCAAGTGACTAAATAGAAATGATGGAAGCACTTTGAAAAAATCAAACTCGCACCTCAAACGAGATGTGCCAAATAGCTAAGAAAACCACCTAGATATGATATAGTGGGTAGAGAGTGGTTGGAAGAAATAGTAAATCAGATGTAGATTGGTCTATCCAGGATATAACAGCACCTATGAATTACAAATATAATTTACCTTCAAGTAAGTCTGAGAAAAAGGCTGTATGGAGGGAAGTTATACTGACTTGCACTGAAAGGCACAAGGATTGTACTGACTAATTTTGTCTACACAGAAATAGTCTTTCATGAACATGCCACAGTAGTCCATTTTTCCAGCATTCTTTTTATTAAGTTCAAGATGTTAACTTCTGACCCAAATCAGAAAAAGTCTGTGATCCAGCAAGCAATAGATTTGTAATAGCCTATTAATTGCCACTGACATTAAGGTTCTAATTGAAAGATTTTAAGAATGCATCTTGTTACTTAAATTTGTATCTAGCATATAGATAAACTAATAGAAGAGCACTGTGATATATTGATTATAGAAAATTATTTTACCTGTCCTGATTTTGAATTTATTTTGCTCATCCAGCATATTTTGCCCATTCAGCCTTATTTCCAGCCACTGTAACCCATACTGTAGGATGTAGCAAAGATTTCTTTCCTGATCAAAGACTGCTTTGTTCACAAAGGCCACATACTATTGCATATGAGAAATATATAAGTAGAGACATTTATTATATGACTGTAATGGTAGACAAGAATTGTTATTCCAGTGTATTATATATACTGTGGATGCAAGAGGCAATTTTTGTTCAGGCAGGCAAGACAAGGGATAGCCAAACCAGAAGCAGAAAGGAATATATAGCTCTATCCTGTCCTAGTACCTGGATCATCAATTAATCCTGAAGATGTACATTTACACTGTAGTCTGCTTTGTTACTAGCTTGTAACAGATGAAATGTCTGAATTTGATGCAATCTAAACATTCTGGATTGAAAATCTAAGAGTTGTTCTTGTAAAGAATGGCAAGATTAATCAAAGATTGAGAAACATTTTGCATACAGAACACAAGTTGTTAGACTGTGGTATTCTGAAAAGGTTTAGCACATCTTCATTCAGACCTCTTCTATAACTCTTGCACTCAGCTCAGCTTAAAATGGTATCTTTGTTCTCACTCAGGCTTCATAGCCCAAGCTAAACAGATCTAGCTCTTTACGTTTGCTTTATGCTAGATTAAATCACAGTAAATTTTTTCTTCCTCTCATGAAATGAGGTAACTCATGAGGTATGGATCACATCATGTCATTGTTCTTAAATAAAAGTATCCGTTGGATAAAGAGAAGCAATCGGATAGAAATCAGACTAAATTGATGTGAGTTATTAAACACTTTTCCAGTGTATTTGGTAGTGCTCTGTATAGAGGTCTATCAGATCATGAATTTTTTGTAGCTTGAATGTAAATTATTAGAATACTTACCAACCTTGCCCATGAGCTAAAATATATTATGATTGAGCATATTACTATGTTAATGACCAAACTTGTCATTCTTACAATGTTTGTGCTTCTAGTTATATTAAAAGAAATTTTTTTTTGTTTTTGTTTTTTGTTTTTTGTTTTTTTTCTAAGAAAGTGATTCTTTTTGTTTGGTATCTGAAAATTACATAGGTTTTTTCTTTTTTTCTCTTGACTATGGATACTCAAGGTTGGCAGAGTAAGAAAGCAAATTTGGTTAGAAAGTAGAAGTAATGAACAACAAGAAAAAATAACAAACACTAATCAAAATTAATTTGTCTCATGTGTCAATGTCAAACATTTATTTAGGAAGCCCAAAATCCTCTGGAAAATATTGTGTACAGTGCTATTTAAAGAAAAATGACTGTGTTGTCACAGGAATGACTTGCGAAGATAAGAATTAGTTTTAAACTGTTGTAATTATTAAATAGAAATGACTACTACTAATCTTACAGTACAGAAGTGTGAGTGGTAAGCAGGATAAAAAGATTCAATGAGCTGGTTTATTTCCCCACAATGAAACATGTTATACAAAAATGTATGTTTAAATTTATATAGGAGAGTATGCCACTTTCCTGCAGTTAAACAAGTATAGAACATTTTGGGCTAGTACTTCTAGCTACTAGAAGTTTCTTAGCTACCGGTATTTTCTGATAGATACTGTGGATTTTAATATAAGGAAAATGCTTAGGGAGAGTTTATTTAAATTTTATTTTGAATTTTTATTTATATGAAATTTGTATGGATTTTACTTATTGAAATTTTATTATATGTTTAGAATGTATGTACTGCAAAAATTAATTAGATCCATGCCAATTTTTACCACATGTGAATGTGTCTGTGAATCCCAGCTCAGAATGATCAAATATACATGTTACGTAGCCATCAGTTCAATAGCTGTTCTAGCTGGGGGCTGATGTTTCAGTCACAAGGTACTGGCTTGATACAATAAAGTAATCTGTGAGATATCTTCAGGAAAATGCACTATATTCTCTACTGTTCTGAGGTGTCCGTTGATAAAGATCTTACCATCTACTCTGCAGGTCTGACAGAATTAAGCTTGGCCTTCATGAAGCTGTGGTGACTGTATCAAAAATATTCTCTTAGACTAAGGCTCCTTGTTTTGATTGTGATCTTTGATTTTTTTGTTGGTTTGGGGTTTTTTGTGGGGTGCATGTTTTTTATCTTGTTTTGTTATCCTTTTGTTATCTCTCTTGAGAATACAGAAAACATAAAAATTCATGAATATTTTGAGGTGATATTTCAATTCAATTAGATTTTGGAATAGATGAGGATTTACTTTATCTTATCATTGTTTCCTGTTCATAAGAAATATTATTATAAATAGGAGTGGTAGCAAGTGTAATTCACCAACTTAATAAGGAACTTTCATCACTCTGATCTGTTTATTTAAACACATTTCCAAAAATCAAAAGACTGAACACTGTTGTTTTACTAAATGCCAGCAATCTGATGATTTCATAAATATTTTTAAAATTTATTTTAGATTTCTATCGATTTCATTCGGCATGTAATTCTATTTCAGAAGGAATGTACAGAAAAGGGACTGATATTTTGACAATTTTTTTTTTATAACAAACACATAATCTAAAATAATCTTTCAGTCATGGTTACGTACCTAATCTGACACTTAAACATAAATATAGATACATTGACAATAACACTGTGACCTGTCCTTCATTGAGGCAGTTAAAGGCTATCAAAATGTTGACAAATATTTTAGTTATGAAAAAGAAACTGAATGTGACACTGCGTGAATTCAATCAAAAATAAGGAAGTTAAAGAGGAATATAGCTGCCTATGAGCATGGTTACTAGGTTGAACCATGTCAGGTTCTAAAATTCACTGTAAAGGTGAGGGAAAAAAAAATAGGCACTTTCAATTTTCGTTTGAGCATTTTAAGCTTTATCCAAGCCTTTTAATTTCCACAGTGTGTTAGTGTGCTGATTTACTGGAAAATTACAAGGTCCAGATATTTTTTTCTCACAACCTGATTGTGTTATTCACAACCAGGAGATAATAATTATTTATAAATTTCTATGCATTTTTATATATACTTTTTACAGGAGTGTCTAGTGATAGAACAAGGGCTAATGGATTTAAACAGAAAGAGTAAATTTAGATGAGATATTAGGGAGAAATTCTTTACTGTGAGGGTGGTGAGACACTAGAACAGTTTGCTCAGAGATGCAGTGGATGCCCCATCAAGTGTTCAAAGTCGGGTTGAGTGGGGCTCTGAGCAACCTGGTCCAGTGAAATATGTCTTTGCCCTGTGACAGGAGGCTTTGAACTAGAGGGTCTTTAAGGCCATTTCCAATACAAACTGTTCTATGATGATTCAATATAATAAACTATTTGGAAAATTAAAATATTTAAAAAGATAAGGCATGAAAAAATTGTTTGACAGATCTGCTTTTAATAAATTCCATCATTCCTACTCTCAATTTCTACAATGTAGAATTTGTTCTTTGCCTTAAAGTCTTTAACTGACATAAAATCCCATTATATGTGAAAGAACTACTTTTAAAAGGTATATATCTTGAGGTTATTTCCTCATATATTTGTGGAAGTAGGAGGGGGTTGGATTTTCTTTTTTTTTTTTTTTTTTATTTATTTAAAGCCTAATGCATTTTATTTTCAAAATGGGATTCATTTAAGACCGGATGAAAAATGTATTTTTTGTATTTTCTGCCCCACATAAGCAAGTAAGCAATCTCCTGTTTCAGTAACTATAAAGCAAGAGAAACTACTGCAATCTAGATAGCCTTAACTGAAGCCTAACTTTTCTTCACTGATCTTGGAAAATGTTACTTTGGGCCTCTCTGCTTTTCTGTGAAAGGTTTTTCTATAGGAATCCTGTTCCTCCTGAATCTTTACAGGATTCTTCTACCTTCTCCTCCTAACCTTTCCAGTTAGATCAAGTGATGAGTTCAGCCTCTTGTCCTCCAATAAATTTCTTGCTTGCTAATGTATGCTAAGAGAGACTTCTCTGGCCAAACCAGTTCTCGTGGCTGCCAGTTTAGACTCACTGACTTTTGAGTCTGCTGACTTTGAGCACTCCTTGGAGACAAAACCAGTAGGCTCATTTAACATTCCTGTTAAATGCAACTTGTCTTGAAAGGTCCGTAGTACCAGTCATAACAACAGGGAAACTGAATACTAATTTTTACTTAGTCATAGGTACTGTTAAGGAAATGGTTACTAGATTTGAAAGTAGAAATAAATGCAAACAGTATAATCTGTGTAGGAAGTAACTGATAGAAAATATTATTTGTGATGTTAGAAGCAGGATGTGCATGTATGTCACATATCTAGGCAGAGTTTTCCCACAGAAGAGTAATTTCTTAGAGCAGTATTCCAGAACACAGGTTTTTTTTCCATGATGAAGCTGTTGTCAGTCTCTGAAAACATTCCTAGCCTGGCATGGAGATTTGCGTCCTTTTGGCCACTGTCTGCACAACTACTAGCAAAGCCACACTGCAATATTTCATAATATGTAAATACTACCTCTTCCCACTCTCAATGCAGAGAGTGAACTGAATCAGTGAATTAATTTTATTGGTAGAGCAGACTTCCAAAAAAATGTTATACACAGAGGGCAGTGAAGTTAAAGGTGTAAATAGAAGTTAGTGGGAATGAAAAGGCTGAGAACTTTTAAAGAGGGCAACTCATTAAAGACATATGGATAAATAAACATTCGGAAATTTCTCATCTTTATCATTTTTACTCCCTGAAAGGCTACTGAATGCAAGTGTACTTCTGTATCTTTCCTCCTGCTTTCCTCTGCACAGCTGGAATGCAGTGTCTAGTTCTGGGCTCCCTAATATAAGAAAGATATGAATATACTGGAGCAAGTCCAAGACAGGACCACAAATATGATTAAGGATCTGGACCATCCTTCATAAAGGGAAAGGCTGGAAGAGGTGAAACCGTTCAGCTGAAACAGAGTGGTCTCAGGCAGAATTCTATCAATGTGTTCAATTCATTGAAATAAGAGATTTTTCACTATAGCAGTAGCAAATTTAACCATTGTTTTATGCAAGAGGAGAAGTAAACCTAAGCACTTTTGTTTAAGTGTTTCCTACCTGCAGTAGTAAATGAAGTATGGTGAATTTGGTTTCAGTTTCCAGTCATGTCGATTTTCAGTTTTGGATGTTACATATTTATGAAAGTTGAATCATTTTACCCTAAATTTCAACAGTTTAGTATGTAGCAATGTTAGGTTTTTCAGTGTTATGATTGGGAATTTAAAAGAATTTTATGCATTTGCTACCTCTATGCCAAATTCAAGTGTCTCATGAGAGAACAGTAAATCAATGTGTTTTATCCAGTGGGATGTGTAACCAAACAAGGACAAGCAGTTCTATTATAGTTAAGTGACTAATATTCAAAATTACTACTGTGGGTTTACTACAATAATGTTGACCTCATATAGTCTGACTTTGTCCCTCCCTCTTAGATTGTAAAAAAAAAGAATAATTAGAGTGAAGAAACATGTTTACTTTAATAATGGAATTCATTCCAGATACGTTTGTATTAAACATTTTGCACCTGAATCTAAGCCTTGTTAGCATAAATTTCATTAAGTGCTCTTCTGCTTTTGTGCTAAAGAGAAGCAGAACATATTTCAGATTTAACAGTAGGTTTGTACTGGCAATTCATAGTAGATAATAAAAATGCTCAAAATAAGCAAGCCTGGAATCAACAACTGGGAAAAGAATATAACATTGATGAAAAAATTGAGAACAATGATGACAAGCTTTTTATATACAAGTTCACGCTTCCACATCACAAAAGATCAAGAAATATTAAAGAAACAGGGCTTAACATCAGTGGAGCAAAATCAATCAAAAGAATTACTTAGTAAGCTTATACTAGTGGTTGTTTTTGTCTGTTTGTTTATTTGTTTTATAATAGCTGTGTTTTTTTTCTCCAGTCTCCTGAAAATTAATGGCAAGTTGTTTTGTTTTCTAAGATACAATTACTGACTGTGTGGACAGCTAACTGAATCTGACAGTGCTTTGTAGCACTTTCCAGTCACTTGTCAGTGTTGGAGTTTTTTGTTTATCTTTTTCTGTGAGCGTTTACTTCCTATTTTCCTAAAGTTTGTGTTATGAATAAAATTTGGCAGGCATTTGAAGACAATTTCTTGAATTCAAAGGCAGCAGGAGACCTGCTTTAATGAGCAAGAAGCTCCTGACTGAGCTCAGATGTACAAGGAAGATACAGGAGCTGGAAGCAGGGGCAGGTGACTCAGGGGAAGTCTAGAGATGCTGTTCTGTACTGCAGGGATGGGGTTAAAAAAGCCAAGACTAATATGAAGTTTAAAATTGTGAAAAAGACAGGAAAAAAAGGATTCTACAAGATTCAAACATGAAATTTTATTAAAATAGTTGAAAAGATGGGGTAAAAAAGACCATGACAACAATATTATTCTGAGGGTCTAATTGTATCCCTTTTCTCCTTCTCTTTCTCTAATTGTCTTAAACAAATTGCCTCTACTTTGTTCCTGAATTATTCCCCATGCTTGACAAGCCTGCTAAGAGTCTCAGAAGAACTGAGTTGGGTTTTCAAAAGACTTTTGAAAGTGAAGAAGGAATGTTTTCCTACAAGATAAGCTCAGAGAGTATAGATTTTTTTCTTGGAGGATATCATCTAGAGATGTATCAGACTGAGAAATTATCATGTATGGCACTGTGTTGTATATACACTGAAAAAAATTGTAGTAATTTCAAATTAGGAAGACCTGATAATTTGAGAAGCACAAAATATTAATTAATATTAGTTGTGATAAACTCCGTTTTTACTGAATTTTTTTACAAAGAAAAGATCAAGACAAAAGCTTGAAATAAGGCAAACAGGTAGCCCAATATCAGGAGGATTATGTTTTTAATTTATAGGATAATAGGCTCATTTTTTTTAAGGGATCTGGGGTCATCTAATCTGACGTCCTCCTCAGATTAGGTTTGTCTGAAACAGAACTCAGAACTCACCCAGACAAGGCCCTGAGCACCTCCAGAAACTGAGAGCCCAAAACCTCACACAATCATTTTGACTAGCCTGTTCCAGTGTTTGATCACCATCAGGGAGAAAAATTTTAATCACAGAACTTCTTCTGGTGCCCGTTGACCTTTTGTAATATATTCATGTCCTCACTTACAACAGTGCTGGGAAATCCAGGCAGTTTCCAGTAACAGAAGAGGAAGCTTGGTCTGGTCTGGAGCCTTATTACAAGTGTGTAGAGGAGAGAGTGGCAAGAAAGAGGCAGAAGAGAGTAGTGTCAGTAAACAAAAAATGGTATAATTTAGCAGGATTCAAATATATTCAGAACATATCATGACTTACTCCTCTGTTAACCCTACAAAAATCTAACTATACTTTTCAATAATCACTTTATTCTTTTAGGAAACAAGACTGTTATTTTTTTAGAGACTTCAAGAGAGAACTGACTGTTTCTCTTTGTCCTGTCACAGTTAATTATATTGTAAGAAGCAACTTCATTGCAGTAAATGCACCAAGAATGTTGCTCTGTAACTTTTGCTCAGTCATGTATGCTTCTTCCTATAAGTCAGTACATTAAAGTAGAGAAGAAGATGTAGAAATACCCTTTTTTTTCAGAGATTCCACTTCAGGAGCAAGCAGTAAAACATATTTAGTGGCATTCCTCAACAGAAATTTGTTGTATAAGAAAACTGGCATTGATTTTTCTGACAAATATGCCTCTCTCTCTCTCCAGTCTTCCATAAAAATCAGTACCACTAGCAAAAGGATTGAAGATGCAAAGCAGAGCATGCACAAGCGTAACATAAGGTTAGCCCTTCAGTATCTATTCCCTTTTGATTAAGGTATGGAACCATTTACTTTCTGTGACAGGTGATAGAATCTGTGTTTTTTAATGGAAAATGTGTACTGTATTAATTTGGAATCTCTGTTACCAAAACAAGTTATTGCTGGTTTTATTTATTTAATATTTTCTGCACGAAAAAATTGAATTTTTTTTTTGCTGGCATGTAAACTTTTGTTACAACTAAAATACAAATCTAAAAGAGAACATTATACTTTAGCAATATTTGCATAACTTATGACTTTCAAGACTCAAATTTTTAACGAGAAATGTTAACAGACAAAAAATTTTTACACTTTTTTTTCTATTACAAAATAGTAATATTTTGGTAAGAAACTAAAATGAGAAATATGTTTTTGCTCCAAATTGAAATTTTTTTGTTCTAGCCATAAAATATTTTTAATCTGTTCAGTAGGATATTAGACTGCATTTACCTTTTACCATATACTTTCAAATATTTCAAGTCTCTTTTTCCATTCTTTGCTGATTTATGTTTTCTAGTGAAAAATGCTCGTGACATGATTTCCACTAGATAAATGTTATATATACATCTAGTCATAAACGTGTGTATATAAAAATATATTTTAGCCATGAAAGGGGAAATGAAAAAGGAATCTAGAGTTTAAACTGCAACCAACAAGATTCTTACTCTTTCAAGGGTAAATAAGGTTAATATTAAAAATTATTTAATAAATTTTGAGCACTTCAACAAATGAAAATTAATTGGTTTTGATTGGTAAGACTGAAATATTTTACAATGAAAAAGTTTTCACAACAAAATGTTCACACATTTTTCATGCTACTACCATAATTGCAACACTTTTTTACCCCAATTTTAAATGTATGGTCAATTTGTATGAATAAAAATGTTAAAAATATGGTCAGAAATTTCATGTACTGTAAGGCAGCTGTGTGAAAATTTTTGTCATATTCACATACTTGCGTATGTTGAAATAGTAAGGCACAAAGGTAGTTTTACCTTAACTTCCTATCCATATGGACAGTGAATTTTAGAGCAACTGAACAAAATTTCACAGCAGTACTTGGAGAAGAATGCCTTAACTTTTTCCATAATAGCTTATAGACCACAATTTTGGATGCAGTACATTTCTGCCTATAGACCTAAAGCTGTTCCCAGTTAAATTAAGTTGAAGAATCTGCAGCCAAAAGAATGTGGATTTTTAATTTTTTCAGTTCTCTCGAACAAACATTCATAGAATCATAGCATAGGACGGTTTAGGTTTGAAAGTGACTTTAAAGATCATATAGTTCTAACATCCCCTGCCACGGTCAGGCACACTAGAACAGGTTTTCCAGCAGATGCAAAAGCAGAAATTAATTACACAGGCAAAGAAATGTGTGAAAGAAATTGGCAGGGAACAAACCCCTCAGAACAAGCTTAGTCCTTCCATAATAAAGACTTGTAGGCAGAAATCCTGTTCCCACTGCAGTAAGTGACATAGTATAAGTTGGATTTAACTTTTCCATGTATCAAAATTAGGATCTCCCTATTACAGAAGATCAAAACAAGCCAAAACTGGTTTTGTATGAGTGTTTAGCAAAATCAAATTCTATTGAGTCCTGTGGTTTCCATTTCCTCCTTTGCCATAAGATTCTTATTCTCAGTTGTGTAATCACTGAGGTGCTACAGGCACTGCTGATAAGCTCAGCTTTGGCTAACAGGTTCAAAGGTGACTGGAACTGAGGTGCAGTGGGGACAGCTCCTAATGTCTTTCCACAGCGACCTCCCCTGCAGACCTCCCCTGTTACCAACAGCTTTTCACATAAACCAAATGTACACAAGCATAGAAGACTCAGTTCACTGAGGAAAGCATAAAAATGTCCAAGTCTTTCCAGTTGCTGGCATTCAAACCTCTCACTCATACATATATACCACACACACCCTGGCCTCACCAGCTCTTGGCTCCAAGACTTACAGCCCAAGTGATCCATTAACTCCTCTGCAGTGGCTTGCAGTTAGACCTTGCAGCCCTCGTACGTAGCGCAGAGATTACAAAGGAAAAATAGTTAAGAAAAGAATTTGATAATACTTCAGGTGTCAGGCAAAAGGCTTGGTACTGACTAATATCTGCTTACATGCAGAGAATTGCATTATGTGTTCTTGTCTGTATTTTCACATCCTTTTTCCCTGCTCAGTCCATCCCGATTCAAGCCCTTCCTCATCTTTGGTCCTTTCAGCAAACATCCCATAGTGTATTTTATGATGGGCTGTCACAAAGCCCCTTCTTATATCCCATAAGAAGTTTCGTAGAGTCCCTCAAGACACCTTAATTATCTCATAATATTTTGATAATCATGTTCCAGTTCTCATAAAATACTAAGTCAGATTGACCCTTCCAAGGCTGTGTCAGGGTAATGATTTGTTTAATGGCCCATCAGTCATTGGCTGAAGAGTTCTAGTTTTTGTTATTGTCTCCATCATCACCTGCTCATTAATTTCTGTGTCTCTGTATTTAATTTCTCTGTTTCCTTGCTTTTTGTTATTTCTTTTATACAAAACAGTCCTTTACCAGGTAACATATGGCATTAGAATGTTCCTCATAGCCTTAAAAAACATTCAAAGATAAAGGAATATTAACACATAAAAATGGTGAAAATAACTTTTAAAAGAAGAAAATTTAATAGGACAAGTAGCTTAGCACCAGCTAAATTTTATGAATGAAAACTACTTACTTCAGGATGAGCTACCAAATTTACTTAGAATTATTCACCACATAACTCCTCTGAATAGTTCCTGTCATTTTTGTGAGTATTAGGAATCAGAAG
The DNA here is from genome assembly GCA_013397915.1 of Daphoenositta chrysoptera. Taxonomy (NCBI): domain Eukaryota; kingdom Metazoa; phylum Chordata; class Aves; order Passeriformes; genus Daphoenositta; species Daphoenositta chrysoptera. The sequence goes on from VZRO01005380.1 coordinate 160,433, forward strand.
TTTTGATAGACATAGCTTATGTTGAAATAGCTTATGTTTGTTTTCAGTAGAGAAATACAAAAAGCCAAGAAGAGTTCAACCTAATAGAATTAAATAATATAATTACTGAAAGTAGATAAAAAGCAGTGTGTTGAAAAGAGATTAATTCTGCCTTCTATCAACATTGCAGAATAATGAATATATCTTTTTGAGGTTTTACCTCAATTTGCAAACTTCAGATTGTGACAGTAAAGACTAGCACGCATGCAAATTAAAATTTCATGGGCACCTAAACACAAGAAATCTTGTGTGAAAGTCTCTGGATATCAGGAAGACAAAGAAAGAACATGAAAGTTAAATAACTTAATGAATGTCTGAAACATTTTTGACTGCAAATACTTTGGCAGTCCATTGCTGACTTGGCATGGCAGACGATTCAGCATTTCACTGTAGGTCATTGAAAGATAACCAGAACATGTATTTTGAAATGGGACAGTGTCCTAGTTTTGGCCTGGATAGAGATAATTTTCTTGTGATAGCTGTGATGGGTGGAGCTTGGAGCAGGTGGGTACACCTAGGTTGTTATTCTACACCAGCCACATCATCTCCAGGGGGTGGAAATAAGGGATTCTCACTCCCAAGAAGGAAGGGAGTGCAGGAGGCACAGGGCGTTATTTGTCTTGGAAAGCCGTGGGGCACTGGTCAAACTCTGTGAGCACTTTACCCTCTTCTATACCGTGCTGTGATTAGGATTTCTGCTGTTGCTGTCTGTTTTCTTATCTCATTGCTGTTTTCAGTAGTTTAGTTATGTTTATATGAAGTTTATTTAATATTAATTTGTAAACTGAAAACCAGCCTATGTCACATACTGAAACAAATGCCATATCTCTATAAAACAATATAATCTTATCTTAGAACCTTTCTAGAATGGGGCATGTTTGTACAGATCAGATGAAATGGAAAAGGATCTAATTCATCTTCTACAACAAGGAGAGGAGACAAGTTTTACTCTATGGAGAATTTTGTCCCTGAAGGACAAAGGTAGCTGTACAAGGCAAATATATTCCCCATATTGAACCTTTCCAGGTTCTTACAATCTTTGTCTTAATAACTTCTTCAACAGAGATTATGGCTTTCTGTTTGAATAGCCCTTCATGGATTTTTTTTTTTTAATAAGTGTCTAATTCATGTGAAGCCCATTGATACTTTAGGTCTGTGACATCCAATGGTAAATAATTCTTCAGTTTAGTAAGAAAATTTTTTTTTTCTTTTAGACTGCTACTGAAAATTTCATTTAAGGACCATCCTTCTAATTTCCTAAGATATAAAACTATGCCAGATTCCATAATTATGTATGTGTGTCCTCATTCAGCCCTTTCCTTTTATTATTCTGGTGAATGCTCCTAGATTTTATCAACATTCTCTTCCAGCATCCATTTTTTATAATTTCTAGCTTATTTTGTTGAATCATGTCCTTCTTTTGGTGACCAGAATTGCGTGTAATGTGATTATGAATCCACATATTTTACTTATGTTTCTTATTCTGCATTCTGTTCCATTCTTGAGGCTTCCTGACATTCCATTTGCCTTAGAGGCTCCTTGAGCAGAGAGAAATTTGTCTGACATAACTCATAGAGAATGGTGGCTCTGTATTTTGAATGTCTTTCTCTGAAACAAAACATCTTCTTTTTATGTGTATGAAATGAATGAAAACAACTTTTTTAGTGGTTTTGGTATAGTTGTGTATATATATATATACATATATATCTAAAAGATGCATAGCATATATAGCATAAAACCTACTAGATACCACAGTATAAAAATCCTGAAAGAAAGAATTTGTGTTCCTTTGACTGTGTCATGAAAAGGAAGCAGTTTGGCTAAAGCATAATTTCTAAAATTTGCAATATTTCTATTAAACTCTATTCCCAAAATACTAAATATTAGGAATGGATAATAATTTTGAAATGGTATTTAGATAATTAATTTATGTTTAGTGGGTAAAGTAATGTATAATTTAAGACAGAAACTTCCACCTGTGTGACAAATATTGTTGTCAGTGTTTCTAGTTACAGTTAATGTAGTAGAAAACCTCCTGCTAAAACAGTTATAGCTTGCTGATTTTGTGTTGAAATGCCTTAAAGTTAATCCTTTGACACTGGACAAAAAATTAATTCCTCAGTATCTAGGTCATCTCCATAATCTTTTATCAGAAGTATAATTATTTTTATGCTTATATAACACATGTTAAGGGAACCAAGCTTAAATAGCGATTTCTGAGATCTGTATTGTAATGTAAAATTGATTTCATGACTGAACACCACATTAAGAATTGCAGTGTTGGGTTTTTTAACATCACGAACCCCTTCCTCTTGTTAGATAATGTTTCTCATTTTTATTAACGTTTTACATATTTTTGAGGAATATTTCTACCCAAGGGTATAAACTTTACAAATTAAATTTCATGTATACCATCTGAAATTATTCTTCTGTGATGTATTAAGATTGCAGTTCCAGTCTCCTAAATCATAATCAAGTAACTTATGTAACATAATTATGTAACTTGTCCTATCCTGAAAAGTTCCTCATTCACTATACACTATAGCTTTGTCTAAATAATTATTAAAAATGTTAGAAATTATGATTCTACCATTAGAATTTTATCTTTCTAACCGTGAGAGTCCCAGGACCAAAGAATATAAAGAGATTCTGAGTTATTGGACATTGTAGAAGAATTTCATTAACAAAAATCTTATAAATAAAATAATCTGTAATTAATTTCAAGTTTCAATTTTTCACCCCTGTTGATTCTCCAGTGGTAATTTTATCATTTTGTATATGAAAAAACAGAAATTAAAGAAGCAAGAAAATAGTCCAAAACATGGCAGTTAAAAGTGACTTCTAAAAATGAGTTCTGAATTTTGATGAGGAAACAGGACATGCAGTCAGTTTTCGTCTTTTTCTAAAACACAACTACTTAAAATTGATTCTAGGCATCTTCAATCTTTTTTTGGGGGGGCCTTCAATTCAGATATTCTGAAGCTAAAATAAAAGTACTGTTATGCCAAAGCCAGACCATTTAGTTTCTTTGTTGTCTTACTTTTTAAATTGCCAGCTTATAAGGCAATTAGAACACAAAATCACAGCAAGACTGAAACTATTTCAGCAACAGTAGCTTGAAGTCAAAAGAAATATAAAAAATGGATTTCTCATTATTTGGTCATGTAAATAATAGGCATCTAAGATGACTGATGTGGATTTCTCCAAACTATATCTATATAGTAATTTTATTTTCCACAAATTATGATGTCATCTTCTCCTATGCTTCTTGGTCCTTTTTACAAACAAACAAACAAAAAAATAGTTATCTTATTTGTTCTTGGCATTTGTTCTCAATTTTATTTTTGTAATCAGGACTTATCTTGTTTTTTCCAGATATCTGTCTTGCTTATTCTTCAGGATTATTCTGGTTCAATCAGGCAGCCACTCACCTGCTCAATCTTACACTGCATTTTACTGCATTTTCCTGTATCCTTTTTTTACAACCACAGGTTTCCCTTTTCTCCTTTGGGACTATGGATATTTTACATATATTTGTGTTTAGCTGTTACAAAAGGTTATTAGGTTTATACAGTAGTTACTGGTTACAATGTTATTGTAATGTTACAAAGTAATTATAATATTTGAATATTTAAGTTAAACACATGATAATATTTTTTTACTGTGCTTCTGTTTTGTCAGAGCAATAAGCCTTTGCTTTGGCTGCAACCACCTGCTGCATGATCTTGGACAAAATACTTCTTATTTGTCTCTTTCCCATATCAGTTTCTATGTCTAATTCACATGCATATAACAATTTACATTAAATTTTTGGAGCAAACTGTTGGTCGGAAGTTGCTTGTAGAGTGTCTGTTAAAGTAATGCAGTCCAAGCATTCCTTATACTTCAGATATTGGTATTTATATAGTTAATACATTCTTTAAGCTCACAAAAATCTATTGATTCTACTTTATGTACTTGGCTATTTAATTTTGTTTAATACTTTCAAAGGATTTTAATCCCCCTCGTGTTTTCCTTTCTCCTGTAATTGAGAATCCATTTCTACTACCAAATGAGAGGCTCAATTTTATTTCAGTCAAGTATGAAGGACAGAACATGGAAACTTCATGCTTTGCTTATCATTTGGGTTGTTTCATACCTAGCCTCATAACAGTCTTTGATCTTGCTAGTGTAATATTCTTGCACTATATTGGGGATGTGATGAAACAGAATTGCCTAATTTAAAATAAGTAGCTCCCAATGCACAGGTAATTGGGTCTAAATAATTTTGGACCCACTTACACCTTGCAGCTACATCTATCAAAATGACTCGGGAGACTTGCACAGAGTACTGAATAAAACTAAACTCTTCCAGTGCACTGGTTAACAGTACTATCAGAAAAAGAAGATTGCTAGAATGTATTAGTTATGTCTCATCATTGATCAAGAATATGCAGGTTTATGAATTAAGTAGCACATAAAATATAAACCCTTTATGAAGAAGAGGAAAAGAAGTGAAGTCTGAGCATCATTAAGCAAAAAAGTGTACATCACAGAAAAAAAGTACACTTTCTTCTAATTCACCTAATCTGATCTTCCTCAGTCCATAAAATAAAATTGAATAATATTATATAAAATAAACCAACATAACTTCTTAGATCTGTGTTTTATTTTTTATCTAGTTCAAGTCTGCTTTTTGCTTTTGCAGTGCTGACACATTCATCTGAGTCAGCAGATGTTTGTGCAATTTCATCCTTTTTCATCCTTAGCTCCATCTTTTTTGTATATATAATAACATTCTTCACCTGGCATATTATGTTATCTTTTGCCCTTTCTATCACCTTCTGCCTATCTCTGTATTGCAGACTCTTAATTACCTCTGTGCCTATCATGCTGTCCTAATTTCTTACACCTTACTTCTCCATCCTATTTCTTAAGTGCACTCTTCCATCCTTCAGTTCTGCCTTCATTTGAATATTTGCGTTATTCATTTTTCCCCACCCTGAGTTTGGGATTGAAAATAGGCTGAAAAATGTACAAGGATATAGCCAGTGGAAGTTCGTGCTAAAATTAATCCTTATATGAAATCACAGTATTTCCGAAGTTTTTCTATTGCATTTAAAATATTATTAGTTTTGAAGGCATAAAAGAAAGAAAACTGTATAGCAAATCGTAACAAGATAGAGAGTCTAGCATGATTCACTTCCCTAGAGGATTATGCTATCAATGCATCCCAATCAGCTTTTTAAGCAAGTTATAAAAAATCAACTGCATTTGCTTTTTCAATTTGGCATGATTTATATAGTGCATGACACACTAGGTAGCCCATACTAAAGTAAAGAAGATTATAGAGTTTGAGTCGTGAAAACCATTTTAGATACACTAAATATACATTTTTCCTAGACTTGAAGGGAATCTATGGTTCTGCTGTTCATATCATTAAGGTTTTGGTAGTAACATTAAGACAATAAAGTGAAAAACAACTAAAACCCTAATAAAATATATTATTCTAGACCCTGTTTCAGCAAAGCTCTTTCACATGTGCCTAGTTCAAGTCATTTAAATGATCTCAATGATTTCAAAGTTAAATAAAAGCATAACTAGGCCTATATCTGAAGAAAGAAGTTAATGAAAATTCCATGTTGAAACATGAAGCTTAATTTTCTGAGTAGGATCTTAATAGACTATGTATGCAAAGATTGAAAAGAAAAACATATCAACATAAAACAATACTTTGATAAATTTCTTTGCTGAAATAAAGGTCACGAGATGACCATCTTTTATTAACTGTGATATTCAGTCACGGGCAATTTACTTACATAGAGACTCAGGGTAACAGAAGATACTCAGCTGATTTGCTTCTGTGATGGAAGAAAGGAAGGGGAATATTATCTGCTATAATATCAAATTTTCCTTAATTATTGATTATTTTGTACTGTGTTCCAATGGTCTAGCCAATACTGGTAGTTGCTAGCATATGAACAACAAAGCTAATAGTTTTGAAAAGTGGACAGTAATTTTTTTACCAGAACAGGAAATCAACTTTTCAGTTGGCGGAAGTGGCATGAAGTCATGTATAGGATAAAGGATTGCCCTTGAGTAAAACTAGTTAAATGAATATTTTACTGATTTTGCTTGCTTTGCAAAATTTGTCATGACTGTATTCAAACACAGTAGCTAAACTTTTTGGAAAATAGCCATACAAAAATTGTTCGGAATACTCTGACTGACAGGAACACTTGATTTGAGAAAATTGCTTCTGCGAAGAAGGCTCAGCAGAGGTGCAAATATTTGTGGAGTGATGTGCCTTTCAAACACTAAGAATAGATTGGTCCATAATTGTAGATTATTGAGTCTTTTGTTCTTCTTGTGAATTAAAGCTGAGCAGTTTTAGTCTAAGAAAAATGGAAACTGTATCATGACTGTGTTATATGACAAACTTACTGGTAAAATCTAATCCAAGTGTTTGTAATGTCAATATGATACCCTTGTAAAGTTCTTTCCTTGGCTGGAAAGTGCTTCTCTGTGGCAAGTACTGCCTTAGGAAATGTATATAGCAGTTGCATTAATCGATTAAAAGACAAATCTTACCATTAAAATACAAATCAGGTCTTTTGTATCTATCAAAGACACTTAATATAATAAAATTTCTGTAGGGCAAATATTATTTCATGTACTTCTAAACTCTTCACCAATCTAATAAACTGATCCTCCACAATTTTTAAGGACTACAGTAATTCTTTTTAGACTGTGTTCAAAACTAGAAAGATCTTCACATGTATATTTAATGAAGAAATAAAATAATTTTTAGAAAAAAGCAGATATCTAATTCCGTTTTATGAATAAGGGCAGTTACAGCTAATTCTACTTCCTTTTTCTGCTCTGTCTACCCCTCTGTATATGAATCTGAAATGGCTGCTGAAAATGCCTAACAAGCCTGTGCTGTAGCATTATGGAGTGAAAGTTTGTGGAAAGAAGTTTATAAGATAGAATAGGGAATGACATGTCTCAAAAAAGATTGTTACATTTTGATGTCTCTTTTTATTTAGAATAACATAAATATTTTTCTATCAATTTGGAACATTGTGCATTAACTAAATCTGAGGTGTGATTTAACACTACAATAAAAACTGTAAACTTTTATAAATGATGATTGATGTACTGAAAACCAAAGCAGGAAAGCCCCCCAAAACAATTGAATATAATTACTGGAGTAAACAACTATTTCAAATGTCTAAATTGTATTCATTCAGAAAAATACACTAATGATTTTGTGGTTTTGATCAATGAAAATCACATTCTTCATTATTGAAATACTTTCTCTGGTAACAAGAGTTTTTTCCGTGTATTTTTGTATAATTTTAGTATTTTTGTAAACCAAAAGACTGAAGATCAAGTGTAGGTTACATTTAGATGACACATTTAAGTTTCTATCATTGTATGACAGAATACGAAGTTATGGAGATCCACTTGCTACTTAGGACACTTTGGTGTATTTCTAAGGTAAATATGTTTACTTTCTTCTGCCAGTGATTTAATAGACAAACATAATTTCTGGAAATTTATAGAATGTGAATTCAAGTCCAGAGCTTTACTCAGAAAGCAACCCTTTAAGACACATCCCTTTGTTCAGCTTCATGAAATTTTGCTGTTTGCTGTTCTTCAGATAATTCCTTTCCTTGTCCCTAGTATAAGTTTTAATGAAGGTTATTCATATGAAGATAATTTGCCAAATCCTTTTTAGGAAGTGAATACTAGAAACAGTAATAAACTGAACCTTAATGATAGAAAAGGAAAGTGATTACAAGAAAAATGGTGAAACAAAGCAGAAGGGGAAAATGGCATGGGAGGAGAAATACTGGTTAGGAAATAGTTTATATTAGTCGATAAAGTGAGCAAATAGAGAAACTTGTGATCAACTGAAGAAAGAAAACATGGTAAGAAATTTAGAACTTTCTAATAATTAAGCACTCAAGGATGCTTAATGATTTTCAGCAGCTGTTCACAAACACTGTGCACTTTGCTGTACTGTTATCTGTTCATGCAAGAGATGGATTCTTGTTTTACAAATACATGCTGCTGCATTTGTTACCCCAGGGAAGAGAGAGACTGAACCTAGCAGAAAAATCCATCTGTAAATGCATATTCTAGTGATCCATTAGTAATGAACCTGCTCCATTCAATAATTTTAACCAAAGCAATCAATGTCTGAACCATTTTTTCTGTAATCGTGACATATCTCATGGAGAAGCCTGAGGGTATTCTGTTGTCTGAATTTAGACTAAGGTTCTAAGCTAGGTTTTGTTTTGCCAGTGTCCATTAATAATTCAATTCTTTAATGACCTAGGCATTTCAATATAATTGTTAACAAGAGTTTCAACCATAGGAATTATATTTTCTGATTTTATAGCAGTCCATAAAAACACAATCTAAACACTATATAATTTTACCTGTGTACAATTAACGCTGACAATATTCACCAGAGTTCCTAATCCAGGCATCTATTTTATATTTTCTAGTCAGATCTAAATGTTCTGTTTTATAAAGTTGAGTCTTATCTTTCCAGAGAGTGTGCCAATTTCTTAAGGAAGTAGATTTTTAAGCATTCTAAACCTTTGTTTGAGTTAAAATGCCAATACAAGGTACCCCCACCCTTTTAAGAGATGTGTTAACAAAGACACTATGTTTCACTAGTCAGTCTATATCTTTGATTTCTAAACAGAATTAATAATAAAAATCGTAATTTATATTGCAGGAAAGCACTTGCTGAGGTACTAAATTATGTCTTCCCTTTTTCTACTTCTCTTTTCTCACAATCATGAAATTCATCCTACTGTTCTGTCCCAGGTGTTTCATCATTTGTAACAGTAGGTTGTAAACCCTTCAGGCTGGTTCTCTGGGCATCTTCTCATGCAGGAACTTGCAAGGCACTCACCATTGCCCTAGATCTGCTTCTGTTGGTACTGAAAGCTTCACTGACTTTAGAGCAGCAGTGTTAGGTCAGAGACTTCTGAAATATCCCAGTGAACATTAACTTGGCATGGACCTAACACAGTTTTTGATGCAGGTAAATCATAAATAATGGTGAAAAATAAATAGTGACTTTTCAATTTACAGCTCATTCTTCTGCATATATGAAAGGGGAAGACTTTCTCATACGCCTTGCCCTTACTTTTAACTCTAACAGGCCATCAGTCTGTTGATTTGTACTACCTGAAATTGTGTTTGTTACATCTTATAAATAGAAGACCTTGGCATACATGATGCATGAAGCACACATAATGCAGCAACCTGTGACCATCTGCACAGGCCAAGGGCACTAGTCTGACATGGCCCTCAAGACAGAATGGCAGGCACTCACCTGAGAGCAAAGGCTGCAGCTCCAACTGGAGAGTCTGCACCACCTACCCCAGTGGTGGCTAAGCTACTATCCATTGTATTTGAGTAGTCGTGGCAGTCCAGTGAATTTCTCACTGACTGGAAAAGGGAAGAATAACCCACAGTTTTAAAATGGGAAAAAAGGAATACCTACGGAACTATAGGCAAATCATTTTCACCTCTGTACCCAAAAGGATCATGGAGCAGATCCTCCTGGAAGCTATGGTAATGAACATGAAAAATAAGGATTGATGACAGTTTACGAGGATTCACTAAGAGTAAATCATGCCTCATGAAATCGAGGCCTACAACAGGGTTACAGCATTGGTAGATAAGGTAAGAACAACTGATACCGTCTACCTGGACTTGTGTGAAGCATTTGACATTGCCCTGCAAAATATTCCTTGTCCCTAAATTGGAGAGGCAGGGACATGACAAGTGGCATTCCTCAGGGATCAGTATTGGGTCTGGAGCTCTTTAACATCTTTGTCAGTTCCCTGGATGATGGGATTGAGTGCACCCTTAACAAGTTTGCTGACAACACCAAGCTGTGTGGTGAACTTGATACACTGGAGAGAAGGGATGCTATCCAGAGGGACCTTGACAGGCTTGACAGCTGGGCCTGTGTAAATGTCATCAATTTTAACAAGGCCAAGTGTAAAGATCTATGCCTGGGTCAGGGCAATCCCAAGCACAAATACAGGCTGGGTAAAGAATGGATTGAGAGCTGCCCTCTGAAGAAAGACTTGGGGGTTTTGAATGAGAACCTTCACATGACCTGGTAATGTATTCTTGTAGCCCAGAAAGCCACTGTGTCTTGAGCTGCATCAAAAGAAGTATGGCCAGCAGATGGAGGGAGGGGGCTCCTCCCCTCCTTGCCACTCTCCTGGGGCCTGACTTGGAGTACTGTGTCCAGCCCTGGGCCACCCAAGGTGGATGTGGAACTATCAGAGGAGGGCCAGAAGTATGATCAGAGCACCTCTCCTGTGAAGGCAGGCTAAGAGACTTGGGGTTGTTCAGCCTGCAGAAGAGAAAGCTCAAGGGAGATCTAACAGCAACCTTTCTGTACATAAAGGGGGACTACAGGAGAGCTTGAGAGGGGCTTTTCAAAAGGGCATGTAGTGATAGGACAACAGGGTTTAGTTTAGGTACCAGAAAAAATTCTTTACTCTGAGGGTGGTGATGCACTGGAACAGGTAGCCCATAGAAATTGTGGATGCCCTATTCCTGGAAGTGTTCAAGGCCAGGCTGGATAGTCTTTGAGCAACCTGTTCTAGTGGGAGGTTCCCTCCCCATGGCACGGGGTGAAACTAGATGATCTTTAAAGTATTTTTCAACCGCAGACATTCAGTTTTTCCATGTGAGTCATGATGCCTTACACAATGGAAAGAAATGGACTGCTACTATTACAATATTAACACCATGATTTTAAATACTGGTGATGCCAATATTATTTTGCAGCAGTATCATTAGAAGAGTACTGTGGTTCTGGGAACAGCACCTACCACTCAGTGCTGTTGTGATGTGTCTTTGGTTTCCATCTAGCTCTTCCCCCTGCCTCTACTAGTTCAGTCCTTTGAAACACACCTTTGGGGAGCAGAGATGACTATTTTTCATTTTGAATAATAATAATAAACAAGTATAAACTGAGGGGTGGTATAACTAGAAGAAGTATTTATTACCAGCCTAAATTGAGGAGGCTCATGTCAACAATTATGAGTCTTGCAAAAGTGATGCTTTTTAATCAGCCGTGGGAATTGATCAAAAATTCTTACAATACTAATGACTACTTAAAATGATAATTCTTAAATTATCATTGTCTTTATATATTTGGTACATTCTTAATGATAATAAAACTTATTTTTTGTGTTTTGAAAAACTTCATTTATACATATAAAATTTTCTTTTACCCGTGTTCCATACTGGCTACTTCTGTCATGAGATAAATCTTGGTTTTTATTTTGCAATTTTATTTTATAGTTAATTAAGCAGTATTTGGACGTGAACACAAAAGTTATAAAATTTAAGATTAAATGAAAAGAAAATGAAGTTTATAAAGACATATAATTAAATTTTTGGAGTAACAGCATTTATGATGCTTGTCCATTTTAAATTTTGTCATATTTAAATTAACACCATGATACAGTTTTTAAATCACATGGTCAAAAAGATTATTTCTACATGGACAAAACTGAATTTGTAGCAAATTCCAAGAGAAGATGTTAATACATGCTAAATAAGGCTGTGAAATAATCTCATGGATGTAAAATAATCCACTGAACTGGATATTGTATTAGCACTTATGACAAAATTCCTGTGCAATGCTTAGTGAAAATGATTTCACATCTTGGCAATAAATGTGGATCCCTTTTTTTCTAAACACTGAACTGGTTTTGTAGAATGTGTGACTTGATTTGTAGAATCATTGAGTACTTACAAGTTCCTCTTGCTGGGAAATAAGAGCTTACTTCACAGTAGTGTTAGAAAGATAAATCAAGTGATGTTTGCAAAACACTAGAGTATTGGAAGAAGACCATAGGAAATCCAAAATGAAATTATTAGTTCTCCAAAAAGCTCAAGATTTTGATGACATGCAATCAGTAAAGCCCAAGATCACACACTTAAAGAAAAAAAAAACCTCCCAGACCATATTCAGAGCATTAAGACAGCTATCTTAAAGAGATATAAGGAATGAAACAAAAATTGAATCAGAACATGTATTTTGAGGTATATTGCAGAAGAGTTAAATAAAATAAAAATATATAGAGATAATTACGATCAGAAATAATTATTATTCCTCAGTGTTAGTAAAATCCTTTCTTTTAATTTTTTTCGGAAGCTTCAAGTGCATTAGTAAGTACCACACACATGTGAAAATGAGTATTTAGGTGAAAAAGGTTGAGGCAGATATGTGGCACCAATTTCATCATTATGTATAGATTGAAAGAAGCAACAGCTGTTGCTCTGTTTTGTTTTGATCTATCAGTTCAGGCTCTTAGGAACATCAGACATGCACATACTTACTTGTAGCCATCCATACTTAGGAGTAAGAATAGCTAGTGAGCTTGGGATATACTTTTAGCCTTGCTAAGACTAAACCCCGCAACACATGCAACAAGAATTTCAGTTAGCTAGAGTTCTTTTAGATTAAAACATGAGGAACTTGCACCATTTGGGCATTTCCAGGTTTAAGAATCAACTGAGAAGGCACTTTAAAGGTTTCAGTCTTACATTTGTGTTGTTATTATATTTAACTTTATTCTTTTTACATGTATATTTCTCAAAATACAACAAACCATTCTCTAACATGCAAACACTATGGAGGTGAATTATACATAGTGGAATTCATAGTGAAGAAATAGATGGTCTCAATCCAAAGAAGAACATTAATGTAGTGGCTGCTGGAATAATAGAAATATTAATGATCCTGCATTCTTCTGCTGGAGGCAGTTATCTCTTGATATTCAGAGAATCAAACCCAATTATGTGAAGTTGTTGTGTGATAGTTTATTGTAAATCAGTTTTCAATTTTCAGCACTCAAGATGTAACGGAAAATTAACATAACAACCAAAATGTGGCTCTCATTAATGAAAATCAGCTGAAACGAATATAGTTTAAATTTTTCTGTATGCTTTTGAAAATCAATGTTGATTTTAGAAGCTTTCAGATACAGAATAATCTTTGGGGCTTTTTTTCCTGCCAATATTGTCTGTGAAAAACTGTAAAATTAATAAAAGAAATTACTCTGAATTTTAAGAGATAAAATTAAAACAACAAATATTAGGATAAAAATAACTGATAGATACAGATAAACCTGTCCTATCTCACATTACAAAATGATAGAAAATTAGTATAAAGCTTGTCCAGGTGGCAAAGATGGAAGAATTCAATTCTGTTTCCTCATACTATAAGCAATTTATAAAATTAGCTTGGATTACATTTGATATTTCTCATTGTAGTCACAGATCTGCTAGAGCTGCTAGGCTTTTTTAACGTACTACAACATAGAAACAATACTCTCACTAGGACACTGTATCCTGATATATCTAAACCAATCTACTATTGGTATCTCTATGTAACTTTAAAATATAGTGTCACACACGACAGCATGCTTTATCATTCTCTGAATGTTAATCAATTGTTATTACTACCCTTAGGGTTTTCAAAGGTTGCTTTAATTCCTAAGTAATTTCATTCCAAACTTATATGCCTAGATTACAAAAAAAACTGTAAGTAGGAAACAGGGTATATACATTTTTGGTTTGGTTTTATTTCTTTTTTCAGGATCAGACCACTGTGAATTCTGCAACCTGTCAATATGAACACAAAAGGTATTTAGGTGAGTAGAGATAAATGGTGGCTGTCTTCTAAGTTCACTGTAGGTTTGTTTTCTAGATATGTACTGTCACATTCAGTATGATTGGGAAAAGTACTGTAGTTTTTAAGAGAAAAAATGCTTTGCATAGATATTTCACATGTGGAACTGAAGGAAAAAAGGCCACACTACAGCAAAGGCCATGGTGTGAAGAGCCTGAAAACTGATAGCGCACAGCTGTAGGAGTATTGATGAGCTCTACATCACCCTTTCAGCAGGATGGATGTGAGTGGAAGTGTTGACAGCTGCCTCTTGTATGAGTGTGTCTCTTGTATGAGGGTGTCTCTTGCATGAGGAGGGTGTCTCTTGTATGAGTGTGTCTCTTGTATGAGGGTGTCTCTTGCATGAGGGTGTCTCTTGTATGAGGGTGTCTCTTGTAGTATGAGCATGTCTCTTGTAGTATGAGGGTGTCTCTTGTATGAGGGTGTCTCTAGGTGCCAGGGCTGCCGCGGCCCAGCGCGGGAGCTGCAGGGACGCCCCAGCCAAGCAGTGGGATGGGGCAGGGCCTGCCCGGCCTCCCCAGCCAGGAGGTGCTGGAGGGCAGCCCCACAGCACCCCCTGGGCCCACCCCGGGGATGGGGATGGGGACGGGCTGCCATGTGTGCTGGTGGCAGGGCCTGGCTCTGCGGGGAGCATGGCCGGACAGGTCGGGGCTGTGTGGAGGTGCAGACCAGCCCTGCTGCAGCCTCACGGGCCGCTGGTCCCGGTCAGCGGCTGAAATGGGCTCCTGGGCCTGGCCAGAGCCACAGTGAGGGGTCGGCCAAGACATATGGGTGTCCTCAAAGTCCTGCCTTGATAAAAGTAACCTTGAAGAAGGTAAATAAACATAATGAAACATGGTAATTCCTGACTAGCAGAGGACCACGACTCAATGCAGCGTATCTGTAGAGAAACTATGCTCTCCTCTACACATAGTTCATTGCAATGATTATATTGTATTTTGTTCTTTCAACATCTTTTTCTAATCTGATTTTTTTACAAGTCTTCAAATCAATACAATTTATTTAATTCACTCGATTTCTCAGGCTTTGTACTATTTTTGTTTATTTATAACAAGGTTAGGTCCTCATAGAATGGAGCTGCTCCTCTAAAACAAAGATCAAGGGGTCATACCGAAGACATATAGATCACGCTTGGTGTGGCTTTCTTTCATTTTCCAGTCCTTATTTTCTTAAGTGTTTTCTCATTTTTCTATTATTACAGGGTCTAAATCTGTGGCATGATCAAATATCTTGAGTTTGAAAGGTCTAATTAGATGATTATACCTCATGACAAATGCATTTTGCTACATAATCAAATTTAAGCTGTTTTCATAGTTTCATTTGTTTAATGAGATGTAAAACAGTTGAAGATATATCTCCCACTCTTGTGCTAAGACATGAATTTGAGGCTGAGGGAGCAGAGAGATTCAGGTCTAACATATTTTCACAAAAGCTTATGTAACCCAAACTAAAAAGTAATCATCCTATAGATCAGAGACGGACGTTTGCGTTGTAGTAAAAATTTAAGATGTTTAAGATGTCACAACATTTAGGGATTTCAATAGATTTTTTGTACACAATAGCCACATATAAAATAGCCACATATTAAAATAAACTTAGAGAAATGCCAAAATGAAATAATAAATATCTCTCTAGCAGGGAAATTATTTGTTATGATAGGTCTGAATACTTACTGAACTATAAAATAGTTTTTCACAATTAATGGTATTTTGGAAATGAGATACTTCAGATGAGTGCTTTTTGTTGTGTTTTGTCACTGACTCTAGTCAGATTTTAAAAAGTCAGTATTATATGTACACTATACAAGTAAAATAATGAATTTTATTATCAGACATATTGTCTATAATGCCAGGCAAACTCTTAGAATCTGAGTATCCATCAAACTTGCCCTATTCAGAATTCTAGTGTATATAGAAACAAGCCACGTAGTAAATGAACTTCTAATTGTGGAAACTTTAACTTAAATAGATTGGATTACTTATCCTGTTTTAATTTTATTTGGGCATGGAATACCACATTTAGCTATTGGAAAAAAAATATTGTTCATCTCTATACTAATAAGATTTACCTAAAATATTATATTTCTACAGTTCCAGCAAAAAGTAATGAAAGTATATTGAGCTATTTCTTTAATTTAATAAACAGCAAATACATAGTGTTTTGCATTATTTTCACAGGAATTCAGCTCTGTAGTTCAGAATTTTTCAACTGTGAAAGACGGAAGAAAATAGTAATGGGAAATAAATAGACTTTTTGATTATCAATAAGCCCGTTTCATTTTAAAAGAATATGTAAATAAAGTCTAGTGCAACACATATCTCAGAACAACATCCGTAGTACAGCAAAGGTACTCGTTTGTCACATATTTTTGTTCCTTACTCACAGGTAATAGTGTGCCACTCAACACACAGTAAAGAAATTGAGAATAAGTTTTTCCTCTTCCTTGGGCTGTGAAACAAACCTCATATTCATATCTTGTAAAGTTTTTATTTTTTTCCATTTTCTTTTTCTCTGGATGATTGACTGAGGGTATACTCATACATTTCCAGATGTTCTGCAGAAAGAACAACTTATTTTTATAAACCATGGTTTGTTGTAAAAACCACTTATCATACATGTTTATGATCCAGTCTGCAAGGTTTATTTGTAATGTATTTTAGAATATATTTTCAGAAAGATTCCTTAGGATCATGATTTTTTTTTTCCAGTTTTGAGATTCAAATGGTAACACTAAGCTTTATTTCTGACCTAACCTGTAGAGTCAAATCACATAAGGGTGACAATAATAGGATGTCTAGGAAAGAAACACTTTTTTATACATATGTTTACTGGGATGGAAATGTATTATGAGATAAGCTTTTGTTATGCTTCAGTTACTTCTTGAGTGTCAACAGTTAACTATATTTCATCTGGTAGTGTAAATGTGAAACCTGAGACTTGAAACATAATCATACATCCCCTTACTCTACAGTTTCTCTTTGTCTGTTTCTTTTCTGGGCTTATATAGAGTAATTGAAGGGAAAACTGAGTGGAGATAATACAATTTCTAATCCCTCCCGTGTTTATCAGTGTAACAGTGGAAATATGTACAAGATTTATCAATTTTGTACAGTTTTAATGGAATTAATTTTTTTTCTATTTTGAGAGGGACAAGTTTCTCTTATTTCAATTTACCTCAAAGTACTAATTTCCAGCATTCCTATATTCATTAAAATACTTTATCTTGAATCTGAATGAATCAACTAATGTAAAAAAGACTAACAGGTCAGTTGATGAAAACTGAAGGATGCAGTATATCCTGACATCTCTGCTCTACTTGTCTTCTGAATGCAGCTGTACAATATGGAGATGGGTATGCTGATCTTGCAAGAGAATTCCCCTCTGAAATATTTTTGCAGCTTATACACAAATCTAATGTGAGTACTCTAACAACCCCAGTTGTAGAAATTGAAGTGAATGAGCATGGTAGGTCAAAGTTAAAGAGTTAAATCTACTGTAATACAAGAATACCATGGAAAATCACAAGACAGAAATCTCTTTGGGCAATGAACATGAGGAAGTTTTCAATCACATGATACTTCATTAATTTATTTATTCATGTATTTGAGTCTGGATTGGTTTTGAAATTACTTTTTATTATCCTTTTACTTAATGTTACTGCTTATATTTTTGAAATAATAAGGTTCTTCTCATTCCATCTCCAGACAATTCACAAATGTCTTGATAAATTCATGCTATGGAGACTAAAAACTGTATATATGTCCATTAGATAAAGTACTTTATTACCAAGCTTTCATTTAAGTATTAGGAAACAGTTTCTCCTGAAATATTTCTTTTTTTTTATTTAGGAGTAAACAGCATCATTATTATGTGTACCTTAACATTCTTCCAAAACATATTAACTGGACAATTTATGAAATTACAAAGGACCGTATACACTCAACAGTTCAGAGTTACATATTAGATTACAGATCAAATAAACTCTGATAAAATAAAACTCTGATCAAATAAAATCTGATAAACTCTAAATTAAAACCAACATGGTGAGAAAAATGCACAAAACCTACAGAAGCTATAGTACTGAAAGATAAGTATTAAAAATGTTGGGCTGTTTGGGTTTTGTTTTTTCTGTAATTCCTGAGCAAAATTCTCAACCATTTTCAGACTGGGATTTCCATTTGCATTAGTGTAGAAAAAATACTTGTTTAATGCTAGCTGGCCAGGAAAGGGCAGGAAAACCAAGCTCTACCATGTGTTGAGCACTCCATGGTAAGCTAAAGGCCTGAAGGAAGTCTATCCTTCTAAGTGACAATTTGTTCTTTGCTCAGCTGCTGGGGAAGTGCCACATATTCTGCTCATTACACGAAGAAGATTTTATTGCTGTAACAGGGCACATTGAATTTAATGTTCACTGAGGACATCATGCAGTTCAGAAGAGCGAGTCACACAAACTGTAGTCATTCTAGCCTTTTTTTGAGTAAACTAGATAAAAGGAAAAAAAAATCTTCAGATACATGCTAGATCTTAGACTTACATAAAGGGGAACTCAGAAAAAAAAAGCAAACAAAAACCCACCCTCTTAGAAAGGAACTTGGAACTGAAAGAAATACAGTCAAATTCATGGATTAATGAGAAGAGAACATTCAGGATCTTGTCACTCAAGTTTTCTAGCTGAGTACCATTCCTTATTGTATCAACTGCTATGAACTGAAAAATGTGCTAGGAAAGTACTGAACTCACTGGGATCCTTCCTTTTGAGCTGCACTTACAGTAGTGACTGATGACAGATACTGGTTCAGCACCATGAAAAATTTTCATTTTGAAGGACTAGCAAACTCAGGGAAATTCAATTTATATGGAAGTCTTCTGGTCAGGTTTAATTCATGTGTGTCTGACAGGCTGTGTCTGCACATTATTGTGGTACCTCAGGCATTTTTTCTAAATACTTCTGGGATTTTTAGAAAGGGAAGGTAGGCAATCATGCAGTAAAGAAATATTAAGCAATTGCTCATCAGGCAGTATAACCTTCAGAATGTGATCAAAAGCATTCCTTCTGGTTTGCTCTTGCATGTTCTCTTTATTTTAACCTGTGATAAAAAGGACAAAATGCAATCCAATAAATGCTCTCTAATTAAGTGCAAATACTTTTTCCCAGTAAGAGTCAGGCATCACTGAACTGTTTAATATTAAATAATACTTTCAACTAAATATTATGCTCTCAAATGTAAAAGAATAAATAATATGAAAAAAATTTAAGTTCTCTGACCCTCTGAGGTGAAACATCCAGGATCTCAGGATACTGTTCATTGGTATCAGTAACTCTACATCAGTGTAAAAAGCACAGAGGAGTACTCAATAATAAGATGTGAATGCACTAACAAAGCAAGTGCAAAAATGCAGTGATGATATTTGAGTATCCTAATTCTTTTTTTCTGTTGCTAAATGTATTCCATGGAAAAAGACAATGCCTTTCTCTCTGGTCCTAGTTATATGTTGAGAAAGTAAAGTGTAAGTTCCCTGCTATGTAATTTTTTTTAGTTTGTCTGTATCCAAATACAAACATAAGATTTAGTAATATTTTATTTATTAATTTTTTTACATTAAAGTAGTCAATTAACCAAATACTCAAGTCAATAAACAGA
Organism: Daphoenositta chrysoptera; assembly: GCA_013397915.1. Classification (NCBI taxonomy): domain Eukaryota; kingdom Metazoa; phylum Chordata; class Aves; order Passeriformes; genus Daphoenositta; species Daphoenositta chrysoptera. The sequence goes on from VZRO01005380.1 coordinate 179,849, forward strand.
AAGTCAGCCTCACAATTAGTCTAATTATTTATAATAATATCTCCTTTCTCTTTGCTTTGTCTAACCCTACGTTTGTGACTCTTTCTATTAACTCTGTATGTCCTTAAGCAGTAAATTCTATCAGAGATGTTTTATCTCAGGCCTATTGCAAATCTGTGGTTGCTACTTAGTCACCTGCTTAGGAATCATGCACTGGTCAGGAAATAAGCATTCCACCATTATAATGGTTTCATGTGTATAAGGCACAGTTTATCTCAAGTACTGGTACATGGAAACAAGTCCTCAGATAATCCACACTCTCGATACATCATTTGGATTTTTATTATATACTGATTACAGGAGAGTGCAGATGTCATTCCTATCTTCTCAGCAACAAGCCTGATTTAATTCTTCACAGTTCTTTCCATGCATTCCCAATGTTTCCTTAATGCAAAAGAGAAATCTGAACACTACAAAGATTCTTCTGATTATTTTATCATGGGTGTGACATTCTCAATGATTAGATAGGCAATACAAAATCACAACTGAATTGAGATTCCAATTCTATAGAAAGAAAATGTCCTACTAGTACTGTGACTTTCAGCCTTTCCACTTATCAGGGGGTATAGGGTTTTGTCTTTTCAGAGTCAAAGGACAGTAGGGTATCAATTATGAGATGACATCTGGAACTGACAAAAGCAAAACATTTCAAAATAAAAGTATTTCCACAAAAAAACCACCACAACAAAAACAAACAACCAAACCCCCCAAACAAACAAACAAAAACCACAGCCCCTCCTGCCCCCAAAACCAGAAAAAAACAAGTTTGTGAAATTTTAAACCAAAGAAGGTGTCCAAATAAGAGAAGAATATTTAGTTTAAAATGTAAGACAGCTTTATTGCAGGAGGTAGATGATGAATATTTAGGAAAGCAGACTGTGATATCATGTGTATTCTATATATATATATTGTACTGTAGCTATTATACTAGTTAATAACTCTTAAAAAAATACAATATAAAAAAGGTAAGTTCTATGACAAAGTTTAACTGCATTTATAGTGAAATAATATATCTTTTAAAGGACACTGGCAGAAATCCTCAGAAATAAAGAATGTGCTGCTCTACCCCCTACTTCTTTTCTCCGGGATGTCTTAAGAACAAATTTCTTCACTGAAGGAGGCTGAGAAGAAAGAATCAGAAAGGTGTAAAACATGCTCATTGCTCCTAGCAGTCATTGTAAAATCATGCAAAAAAAACCATAGGGGGCACACTCCTGAAACTGCAAATAAAAGTAAAGAGAGAAAAAGCTGTGATTCGTTTTAAAATAGTGCAATGCATATGTTCTTTATACTCATTGTGGATTCTTAGAAATGGGATGCATCAGTACTATAATGCAGTATTAGTATCCAGTATAGGATGTTTCATCATCTCTACATCGTAAAAATGGTAATATTATGGATGACAATTCTTTGGTTCCCCTATTAAGCCTGAGCAATGACACAATTTCATTTGATTTTCTGCCCTAAATCTATGTCTAGGGTGACTACTTAAATGAAATGCTTGCTGTATTTCCTGTGGAGGAAGGTTAGAGTGATGCAACATATGGCTGAGGCATATTAGTGACATGTTCAGATATAATGGAATTTAGTTCATTATTCTGTCCTGAATGACCATCACAACGGAAAAAGTTTAAGTCAAGAACTAAATGAACTGAATGGACATTTGAATGGGGATAGGCATTGGACTAACAGAATATTACCTGTGTATATGTCAAAGGACAGAAAAGGGGTTTGATGTGGCTGATAAAAATATATTGAATAATGTAGGGCCCAAGCATTATGTAAATTATATGGAAAAAAGCATAGAGATTGTAATAAATTTGGCTGGGAGGAAGTTAATTTTCTTCATAGCAATCTGTATTTAGATTGGTAGTTTAGTTTTTTAGATTGGTGAACAAAACTGTTGCTAGCACACCAGTTTTACTCATTCCTGAACAGTGCTTGCACAGGGTTAAGACATTATCTGTTTCTTTCTCTGCCTCTGCCAGCAAGTATGCTAGGGGTGGACAAGAAACTGCAAGTTCCAGTGAACTGTGTCTGGCCCATGGCAGTGGGGTTGGAACTAGGTGATCTCTAAGGTCCCTTCCAAACCACACCACTCTATGATTTCATGATTGCAAAGAGATACAGCCAGGGCACCTGAAGCCAGCCGACCAAAGGGACATTTCATACTCTATGATGTCATGGTAAGCAATAAAACTGGGGCTGGGGTATTTCCAAAGTAGCTGCTGCCCAAGGACTGGCTGGCCATTGTTCTGCAGGTGGCAATGACTGCTTTTGCACCTCTTGGGTTTGTGGGTTTCTTTTTGTTTGCTTGTTTGGGGGTTTTGTTTTGGTTTGGTTTTTTCCCCATAATGTATTAGACTGGCTTTACCTCAACCCAGAAATGTGGGTTGTTCCCCCTTGCATTTGCATTTCCAATTCTCTCCCTCATCCAACTGGTGGGGTCTTACATGCCACCTGGTAACACATCATATATAGGAAATGGAAGTATAAATGCAATTAAGATTGGTAATAGCCCCTTTGTTTCTACCCCCTTTTCTGGTGCTGGGCTCCCACTTACTGTACTCCTCTGTGTTCAAAGGCTGATGGCTGTGGGAAGATGGTGGGGACAGAGGTGTATTATAGGAAGTTGTCAGCATCTGCAGTCACCTGTTGGAGAAATACCATGTTCATTTTAATGTGGTTTTTTTTCTGCTCCAGGAACAGCATTCACATGTTTGATAATACAGTTTTATAACTCTGATCTTTCTTCATTAGTCTGCAGCTACACATTACACCAAATTTACGATATATGTGCCTTTTATGTCTTTTAGATAGTTTTGCCCAGACCTGTGTTTCTTTAATTGACTGTGGATGAGCTGATTATAGCCCTGAGGTCTTTTGTGCCAGACCTAAACCCCATCCCTTACCCCATACCTGCACTCTTCTACAGTGTCTCCTTTGTCTTCACTTCTGAAAGCACCTGCTATTCAATTAAACTAGTAATTCTCTACTCTACATTGTCATTTTAGGGTTATAAATATCTCATTCTGGATAGAATAGTAACTACCTTTTACTAATGCCTATTTAAAACTTGTGTTATATCATACACAGATAAATAAAAGTCAAATAAAATAGTCATAGATGGCTGGTCTCTTAAAGAAAATGCTGATAGAGCTAAACCAAGCAAAAACAAAGCTACAGTTGAGAAAAATTCCCACAGAGCAAATCTGAAAAATATCAGTTGTAACACCTTTGACTTCAGTTCGAGGCTCACAACCTGATATTGGTAATATAGGGCTACATGTTAAAATTAGCACAAAGAGAAAGAAAATCATAGCTAATATTTCTGAAATAAAATTATGAACTTTCAGTGAGAGGCAAAGGGATGGCATTGGTAAACTTTGCTTTTCAGTAGAAATTAAATGTTTCATGATTAGTGTCAAGTACCTGAAAGCAGAGTGGCAAGTGCCCGCTTCCATTTCTTATTGCAGGCTAGGTTCCAGTATTCATGGGTTATTTCTTTATATAGAACTGTATTCACAGCAGGTATTCAAAAATATTCAAGGAGGATTTTCTATTAATTTCTTCTGAATATACAGCTGCTTTTAACTGCAGCTTATTCAGGTAGCAGTGAAAATATTTCTATTTGCATGCAGATAAATGCAACCTACCTAACATGCCTACCTAACAAAACCTTCAGCAACTTATGGTCCGAGTTTTATTCTATGTAATTAAGATAGGGTTGCTATTACTGTAGTCAAATACTTGAAAGAGTTAGTTCAATTTGACAAAAGTGGGAAAACCAGTGAGCAAGTGCAAGTGCAAGTGTCTTTGGATGGATTTTTGAGAAATAGTGATACTTATTTTGTGACCCAAAGTCAGGGTGGTTGTCTCTGAGGACATCAGTATGGAGTAAGCTAAATCAGAGACTAATAATAGAGGTTTATAAAGTTTTATTTGTTCGTTTGACTGTTGCTGTTGAAGCCAGAAAGACCGAACTGGAATAAAACCCAAAACTAAATTAATCTCATTAATTTTTCAAATACCCAGCAATTTCTAAAGTACATTATATAACCAACTATTTAGGTTCCTACTTTAGGCTCAGAGTTCTCAAAATCTTGGCTTGACTGTGAGTAAGAATCATATAATAATGGATTGTTATGAGATGTAATCTGCCAGTTCAATTTAAATTTTTTTTTCCTTTTTTATCCTTTTTTTATTTCAAAAGAGAATAGAATGTCTCATAACTTTAGATGGAAAGAATTGGGTATAATACTAAAAATAATACACTGGTTTCTGAAAGCAATTTAGGTTTTTGCTTGATGCTTCAAACTTGGTGGATGTGTTTCGTATTTAGAAACAAGTGAAGATAAAGTGAAGCCTAAGGGAAAATATTTGGAATGATAAAGAAGTGAGCAGAAGAGTGAGAGGAAAGAAAAGCAGCTTGAGGAGCAGTGGCAATACAAAGATCAAGAAGCTAATTAACCAAGAAAGGATTAAAAATAAGATTACTTCATTTATTCCTTTGGGAGACGTAAGAGTTGTTAATTCCTACTTCCTTTAGACAATTGACTGTTGGTTAACAGCCTAAGAGGAAGTAAATCACCCAGCGGTCACAGAAAGTGCTCTCCAGGCTGCAGATTCCCTCTTCCACCCCAGAAGTATCCTCCTGACTGAGTAAATCCCTGTTGCTGACACATGACCACTGGTGCTTGTATGCCACTGATCCATGAACCTCACTGCACAATTGCACTGTCTTGCCATCAGGAGGAAAGGACTGAATCATAGCAGCACAAAATGCTCCAAGGAAACAAGGGACATAGAGAACTCTCAAGTAATTCAACGTGTCATACTCTGTTTTCAGGCCGAAGTAAATCTAGTAAAGGCCAAATGCACAAACTAGATTTATACTTCAGACTTTAATTCAATATGAATAACTCAATATGAATAATGTTATTTAGCACCATGCTTGAAATTTGTAATGCTGTATGATGTGGTTTGTTCTTTAGAGTACGATACCAGAACATCACCAAGTTTGGTTCCTTTTTGTTTGAATTGTTTTAAACCATCTCTAAAAATCAATGATATTTACAAAAATAAGCAACGGGAAAATATAGATGAAAATAATTAGAATTGTAATATTATCTTTATAGTTTTACAGGTAAAAGAAAGTAGAAGAAAATAGTAAATGCCATATACATTAGTTGTAAACATCAACACTGATTGGGATTGATCTGCTGTTTGTATTTTTATGCAAATCTTTCCATTCATGGTTAATCTTTAGAAAACATAGATAAAATAGGTGGATTTATTAGCTTCCATACAGAAGTTTAACAGAGACTGAAAATATTATTGTATCCCAAATGTTTCTGAAAAAACGTAGACAACTTAAAAGAAAAAAAACAACAACCAAACAAAAAACAATTAACAGGGATATTAGATGCTGTATTGGGGGGAAAAAAAATGTACCTGCCTCCTACATGTCTCATAACTAAATACATAACTTCAAAAACACAGGGTATACGTGACGCTACCAGTTTACTATGGCAATCAGGAAGTATAAAAGCAACTGTATTTCCTATAAAAGATCTGAAGCTTTCAAAATTCACCACTTGCTTTTGTAACTGCCACTAGCTCTAGGAAAATTCCATCCATTTTTAATAACTAAGAATGTGAATTTAGTATTAGTTTCTGTATATTCCATTATAAAGAAAATTTAGGTTATCTGAACTATTAGCTATGTTAACAGTATGAATAGTCATATATGTAAGTTTTAGTTTTATGATTTACATATATTAAAAGCCATTTTCATTTACAGAGTTTTGACAATACTTTTAATAACCATGCATAAAATACAGAAAATAAACCTCTGCAACAATAGAAAGGTAAATTAAAAGTAGATGTTGCATAATATTTGTTTTCATTTTCATGATTGCTATTTTGTCACTTGTTTGTGTTGCTGTTGTTGAAACAAACAAGACAACACTGTCTAAGTTGTTAGGCTAGGATTTGGATGCTATTAAGAGATTTCCAGCAAGATTTTAAATCACATGATTTTTATTATGTTCATATGAACACATTCTGTTTCTCTTCTACCAGAGTCCCCAGCTCTGTATGACTCTTCTGTTATACTACCCCAAACAGGTTCTTTTAGGTAGTCCACATGGAGTGTGTAGTGTTTAATAACAAATTTACTAATGAAAGATACTTGAGGTTGAATGAGATGTACAAATTAGTAGTGTGATGCAAACTATATTGCATAGCATAAGAGGAATCAATTCCTTCTGAAATAAGAATGTAAATTACATCTAACAGAATATGTAGCAATTGCAACACACAGTTCAATGCCATTTCTGGGCGTGTGCGGCTCGAGGGTTCAGCCCTCGCCAGGACCTTGGAGGGAGAGCCCTCGACCACCCACACCCAGTAATGAGTGAAGGCGGGAGAGATCCCGAAGGCTGCAGGCAGGAAGAGCCTCTGGCCAGAGCTCCACAGTGAAGCGGCAGCGCCGGCAGGGTGAAGCCGTAGGAGCAGAGGGTGGCAGGAGCACACCAGCGGGACAAGCAGAGCAACAAAGAGGCAGAGATCTGGTTTGCATTCTGAGAGAGTTTAATCTTGGGAGAAACCAGGGATGGTTTTTTCAAATCCAACTCTGAGGAATTGCACAGGTTTTTTAAAGGGGGGAGGTACAATGGGCGGGTAACTTTAAACAACCAATAATAGAGCATCATGGGAGTGTCCAGGGGATAACAGGCAGTATATAACCCAATCATGAGGGTCCAGGTGGGAGGGTTAACAACAACAGCAAATGGGGTGTCGAGTGAGGGAGAACTTTCTGGAAACGGGGCAGGGTAACTGGGAGAGTGACAACTGGAGTGACAGGGCAAAAGGCGGGGAGTGGAGTCCAGGGAGAAACCAACTGGGGATAGGGGAAACCGGGGGCAAGCCACTTACAAAATCATACAAAAATACACAATAAATGAACCAAACAAAAGCGTGCACCGCAACAGCCATTGATGCCTTTTCCTGGTCTTAAAATTAAGAGCTAAACACGGTTAGAAAGGAAAAAGGGGTTTTTACCTTGGTATTTGTTTTAAGGATCCTTAGGTGCAGCACATCCAGGTGGAATGCGCCGAAGAGCCCACTGGAATGTACACACATGAAAAATCGGGTATAGTATTATAAGTTTTACAAATCAGTATATTTATCAAAGATTCCCCAATGGGAGGCTCGAGTGAACTCCCCACTTCTGAGGAACTTTCCCTTGGAAGGGTTTATCTTAGTTTACAGAATGTGTTTTATGAGGTCTTTGGTGTCTGGAGCTTTCTGACTTTTAACTACAAGGCTTCCAAGATGTTCAGTCTCTTGGCTTAACAAAATATTAGGTCTAAGAATGTGGGTTAGAAGTACTAAGAATATAGAAAAAGTATATAAAAGGGGTATAAAAGAAAAAAAAAAGGGAAAAATCATCATGGGATCACCATTGTCATTCTCAAAATCAGTGTCTATAATGTGCTCACCGCCACAAGGCTGAGCACCCCCAGCCCCCAAAAAGAAATACATGAGTTGAAGCCATCTGAAGTCTATTACTCCCTTCAAAATACTTTTGATTTTCTCTAGTTTCCATAGTCTGTATTGGGCTGAGCCACATATTCACTCCTCCCCCTCCATGCCCCCATACTTGCCTAGGTAAATTAGGGGTACACCCGCACAGTTTTAATGAACTCACGGGTAAACATTTACACTACTTGTTGATCCACTCCAGAGCCCTGTGCCCTGAGGTACAAACACCTTCTGAAACAGCTGTGGGCAGCCACAGCCTGCATTACTCCCAGAGCTTCATAGGCTCATCTCCCTCACCATTCTCCTCTGAGCATTGTTCCATTGTAGGGCTTATTGGTCAGATATAGCTTCTTTCTCAAAATAATTTGATGTAAGGGACAGAAATTTTTGCTAATAGGACAAGGCTAAAGAAATTCTCTTTGTACTTGAAGGAAAAATTGATGAGATCTGAAGTTAACTTATCATGATGGATAAGGTAAAAAATGTAAAGCTGCTTAGTGCAGCTATTATTGGCAACTCACTTTTATTAGTATTTGTATTTTGAATGCTATAAATAGTATTTATATTTTTGTTTGATATTTCAATATATCTGGAATATTAAACACACCTTGAATTTATAGCTCTTAACCTGTCTTGATAGCTATCTGTATAGCTTTTAACTGAAGAGCCCCTCTTGTGTGGCCAGCATTATCAGTGTCACCATTCTTGGCAGGATATAATGTCGAGTGTTGTTTTCACACCCAAACCAATTCAAGCTGTTACAGGTAAAGAGAATTTTTACATATTAAAATCTATTCTTCCGAGAAGCAAGATACATGCAGTGTTAGTGAACTATGTTTGTCATGAGACTATACACCCCACGAGTAAATTTCTGAGATGTGCATTTATAAATGTTTCCAGAAAATTGATGATAAATACATTTTTCCTAGCTATGGATATTATGAATGTTTCCACTTTGAAAATATTTGTAAGAGGTTCAGATGGTTGGGATTGACAGAGTTTGTTACATATTTCTTTAGTTCACAGGTAAGTTGTCTTCGAAATATTTAGCTCTGCTTTCCTTTTCTAACTATCTAGCTAGCATCCACTGTGTACTCTGTTATTCCTGTTTTGTTTACATTTTCAGTAATTTGAATTTCTATTTAAATGCCTGTAACAGAGATACAGTGTGTGGATGCATAATTTCCCATTTCATTTATGTGCTTGGCTCATAATTGCATAAACAAACAAAGAGGAAAAAAAAAAAAAAACCAAAACAAACAAAAAAAAACCCTGAGCACTTTTATCCTGTTTTTTGGATCCTTTATCTTGTGGGCTATTAGGAATATTCCTTAGTTTCACTTTTTCATGGTAAACTGACAGCTACATTTAACATTCTTTGTCTAAATCATGACTAAAACATTCCAGCCATAAAGGGTAATTAACAATTGCATATAAAAATAGAATAGCAAAAGCAAAGCATGCAGAGGCTGCAGTATGAAATAAATGTACAAACTTGAAAAATATATAGATAGTGAAATGTGGGACGCTCCATCTAAGTATCAGGGAATAGTTTTTTATAGCACTAGCACGTGTTGCCCACAGAGGCTGCAGAATATTAGATGGTAGAGGAGTGGAGGTTGTACAGCATGGAGATCAGTGGAAGATACTCAAAAGTCATTTGGACATGGTCCTGGGCAATATATTGCAACTGACCCTGCCTGAGTAGGGGGACTAGACTAGGTGACCACCACATGTCTCTTCCAACCCCAACCATCCTTGATTCTTTAAGTTTCCTTTCAGACGTAATTTATAACAGGAGAGGGAAGGCAATGAATTTGACATTGTTAGCAAAGCTCTGATGAACCCGACAGAAAAGATTACAACAATCTATTAAATCTATGTAGTAGTAAAAGTGATTTTACTGATAAACAGTGAGCTCACTTCTTAGAATTTCTTTCTCTGTGTTACAGCTTTATGCACCAGGGTTTTTAAATATAGAACTCAGTCTTGTCATGTTGCCTGTTCTATTCCACTGGGACAGATTTTGTGGTGTTTCAGGTTACACTCTACAGAAGACATTCAAATCCATTTCTTTATCCTCAACTTTATACTGTGACGCACAGTCCCTTTTCCAGTTCTTAGCTGAGGCTCTAAAGATTGACATAATGCCAGAAGGAATTTTCACAGTCAAGAGTTGTATCTACAAAACTGTAGGTAAATCATTTAATGGTACAGTGACCATCTGTGTTGGGTCCCTCTGACATCAGAAAAAGAAGTAGCTTGTGGTACAGTTTTGTCTAGACCATTAGTTAATTTGTTGTTGAAACAAAAATCTATTATGCATTCAATTATCTGAGTCTGCTTTAATTATGTATGCTGTTGCTCTAGAGTTCTGTGAGAGTTTTACAATGCAAGTAGATAGAAGCATGTAAGGCATATGAATATTAAAATCCTGCATTTGGCAGGATTTTACCATAACCTGGAGTTATGGTAGTAAATATTTATTTGTAGCAGGGAGAGCTAGATTTACCCATAAAGAAAAACATGTAGTAACTATCTGTATGTGACCTGTCATGCCATTTTTTTCTGAAGTAATTGAAAGGTTACATTATTTTCTTTTACATATGATTCAGAATCATGTCACTAAGAAAAGGAATCTGTAACTGTGAAAATTCTAATAGAGCTTATAGCAAAGTATCTTTTCAGAAGATCTTGAAATATTTTAAAATGAGACCGAAATGATTTGGAAGCTATAAACCAAATTTATAGGTATTTTTCATTAGTGTTAAACTGAATATAAACTCCATTACATTTGGTCTTAAGTATGGAAACCATACTTAGAATCTAACAGACATTTTGTATGGACCATAAAGAAAATTAAGATAATTATGACTCAAATAAATAGCCATGTGTGTGAGCAAAGAGCAGTTCTTTCAGATGCTTTCAGTGTTCACAAATTTTTCAAGAGTTCTGAGGAAGCCTAATCAATTTACTGCTACTGAAGTGCAAGAGTTAGAAGGTCTAGCTGACATAATTATTTACAGAAAAAATTATTTATTCCCAGTTTTGATGATTACTCTTTTGAAAAAGAACCAGTAAGCCTGGCAGCAGATCTTTTTTAAGTGTAAAAAAAATTTACTCATTATTTTGAAATGAAACAAACAAAAAAATCTACCTCAGAATTAAAAAAGAAACCAAAACCAAACAATAAACAAACAAAACACCAAAAAGCCTCAAATAATAATTCATAATATATTTGGAATTTATTAATTTAAAATCCCACCACATCAGATTAAAATTGCATATGCTAGACAGCCACCTGAATAGAAATGGAGGAAAGAAAATACTTATAGTCTATGCTAGAGAAAAAAAAAGACTAACAGTCAACTTGCATATGTGGGAAAAGAAATAAGAAATGGAGTAAATTACCTACACTTTATGATATATAGCTAGAGAATGCTGGTAAATAATGTTGACTGAACAGCTAAATTTTCAATGGAAAAATCAAGTTTATTACAAAAAAGTCAAATAGCAAGCCTAAATTTATTTGAGCACGCAGTACAATGAAACAAGGATTTTGCACAAACCTAACATCTGCTCAAAACAAAGATGTAGTTACTTATAGGAAAAATAAAAAGAAAGCTAAGTAAGTAACCCTGTTAAACATTACTCTCTGCTAAACATGATACCTGGATAAATAAAAACTCCTCCTGAGTTTGGATTTAGATTTGAAAGCACTGCTTCCAGTTATATTTAAAAGTTTAAGAATGTACTGGCCTTTCATTACCTGAAAATTAGATTTTTGACATTACTTAGCTGAACTCAATTGCAAAAATTATTTATCAGGAGTTAGTGTTCTGCCATCATTCTCTAATAGTGGTAAATGTAAGATCATATGTTTTAGATGCAGAAAAACCCCACGACCAGATATTGAAAATAAAAATGGTGCAAAATCCCAGTTGATTTGGATGCAGTGACTTGCCTCTAGAAACAATGCATACTTCTGATAGAAATAAATGCTGATTAAAAATATGGGGATCAGAGCCAAGGCAAAATGATCACAAAATAATTAAAATAGGATGAAATCATAATCAAAGTAGAGGAAGCTAAAGGATGTGCTGCAGAACATGTAAAGTGCAACTTCTCTCCTAGTGCTCTTCCTGAGATATATGCCAGTGCATTTGTGTGCCTTGATAAGGACAAGTAAAGAATTTTTACAAATTTGCTCCTGTACTGTTATTTTTCAATATATACTGCTTTACTTCTGGAATAAAAAAGAGACAGAAAAAAATTTTAAGAATAAAATCTCATTCAATGCTGTATGCATCATAAAGACAGTCACCAACATAGTGAAAAAAATAACAAACAAACATAATTACCCTCTTATTATAGAGGGTACAAATGAAATTGAGGTAAATTTGCATGCACAAAGCTTTATTAGTTGGGTTTATAGCTGATGGCATGCTCTGACTTCAAAGCTGCTTTAGAAAAAAAGATTTAAAAGATGACAGAGTTCTTTCTCCCAAATTCATGTATCCTTTTTTGATGTACTAATAACAGTTGTCTGTTATGTTACCTACTAGGTCTTTAAGTTACAAACTGAAACATATGGAGTTAGACAATAATATCTACAAGGCAAGGGTGAGTAGGCAGAAGAAGAGTGTTTTTAACAATAATGACATTCACTTTATACAAGGAACTTGATCTAACATAACTATGCTTCAGGGTCTGACACTGTAAGATGGTGAGGATAGCAGCACCTGAGGTACTGGATAAAGACACTGTCAGAGCAGCTTCAAGATGTGTAATGAAAGGTTGCAAGAGTATAAATGTGCAGCAGGCTACAGAATTGAAAGAGGAAGGTCCTCAGTATAACAAAAGTTAAAGCATGTAGAACACTGTGCAATACAGTAGAAATTCTATTGGCACAGAAAGTTCTCTAAATTAGCCTCTAAATTTGATGATCCTGCCTGTGTTTTTTATTGTTTAGCTATCTCAGTGGGTTGGTTGCTCCAAATTAATAGTGAATCCTGGGAAATTCTGCACTCATGACAACAGTTTCAGATTTTGCAAAATAAGCAGGCAGTAGTTTTGTCTGTCTTTATACACTGGACTGATTCTGCATTAATACTGTCACCCTATTCTGCATACAGAGTACCTCTCTATGGTGCATTATCAGTAAGCAAACTTATTTTGAGCATATTAGAATTACTGGGTATCTGACAGAGAAGAAAATTTGGGTAGAAACATGCAATTCGTGACCTTCATTAACTCATACACTTTAATAATGGCTAAAAAATAGTCAATGAATATTAAGTAGCTATTTTCTTTTTCCTTTCAAGGATGTTTGTAGTATTTAAAAACATGTGTGATAAAAGTTGTGTGGCAGTATGTTTAGTGCATAAAAAAAGTTAAACATGGAATTTGCCAGGAAACATTGTAATTGTAGTTGAGAAACTTTTTCAGTCATTGGATCTTCAGAGTCATAGCATGAACTGTTGTGCCAGGTTTACATGCAGTATTATACTAACAGCATGTAATGGTCACGTAACATCAGAGATTCTATGAGGTTATGGAAGTTAACATTAGAATTACTTCAAAATAATTAAAATAGGACATTAATAAGTACAGCACCTACACAGATAAAGAGCAGTTTTGCTTTAGTTGCTTACAAAACATTGCAGAGTCCTAGCAGAAGGATATTAAGGAGTTACAGAGCCAAAACCTTAAAATGTTAGGAAAAGCTACGACTAATATAATTAATCATAACATTAATAAGACCTGTTTATGTGCACACCTTCTGTTACAGTTTTACTGACGACCCACCTTTTATACTATAAAATATATACCCATCCTGGTCCTTCAAGTTTATGAAACATGATTCTGAGAATAAATCCCAGTTCTTAGAGGAAAATATTTCATGCTGGATTTGACAGCCTGAGAGAGGCAAGGCTGCTAGAGTTCCTTGCCCCCATGTCTAACTTGAAGCGAGGCTGAAAATACGTTCCCGATGGACACATAGAGACAGAGAACGTTTATATACCACATATATACACACTTATGTGCAGGGCTGTCCACACAGATCCCAGAGACACACACAAACACAGCATTCACATGAACAGACAGCATCAACAGGCTCATCCTGCTGCCCTTTCTGGTTGAGCCAGAATAGAGTTCATTAGTGGAAATACATACACCTATGAAATATGTTTATCCCTGCTGGGTTCAGACACCCAGAGGCTGTGCCTGGATCCCAGCATCCCCAGTTGCTGGTATCTCCCCCGTGCTCCTCTGGTGTTGCAGAGATGGGCCTTTGGCGGGCTGATGGCTCTTCTGTGATGTGATGGGAGCTGCCAGGTATGATATACTTTGCCCAGTCTAACCCACAGCCTGCCGTTTTCTCTCTGTGCTCCCTTTAGCCACGCATCCTAAACCTGGACAAATAAGGGAGACTGGCTCTCTGCAGGATCCTGCTTCAATTGTTCTAAAGATGGGAAGGCATTAAGTAAATGAGGCAGAGGCCTGCAGGATTCATGGAGAAGGCAGCAGAGAAATGCCCAGAGAAATGATCAGGTTTGAGGTCTCTGCTCAGTTTTCCCATGTAAATCTGGATCAGTCCCTTAAAGCACATTATCACAGGTGGACAATGATTATGTATTCTTCATTTTCTGGGTGACCAACTTTATTCCCTATGGTCTGATTTGCAAAACAACTGGGTACTCATAACTGCAGCATAAGCTAGTTAGAGTTGTGCTTTGAATACATAAATTGTAAGATACAATTATGTTCTTTAAAAATCAGGTCCAGGTTATGTGAAATTAGGCACATAAAATTAGTGACTCTTTTTGACCTTATTATCTCAATGTCTTTGTTCTCAACCTATGTTTTATTAATGAAATAGGACATAAATAATAATGATATCCTTCCTCATATAATGGTGCTACAAAAATCAGTTTGTATTGGTTAAGCTGCCAGTTAGTGTTACTATTAAGTCTCCTGTGTTGCTGATATGAAAACAAAATGCTTTGTGATGGAATAAAATACCATAGGAGCATTCTTCACATATCTTTTCTTATCCTTCATTTTCTAATACAACAGGTATTACTTATGCTACCTCATTTTAGGGATTCCCCTTTCTAAAAGATCTCAGGAAATTGTGTCCCTCTGTACAACATCCTGACCTTGTTCCTAAAGCTGTTTGGGTATATGGCCTGTCAGTGATGAATGTCTATGTGTAGTAGTGTTGCTACATCACATATTAGCAAATGTTGTTGAAATTAATACCATAGAGAAGTTGGTGAACACAAGTTTTGTAATCAGAGAAGGTTTATAACATTGTAGAACACAATGATAGAGGAAACAACTGTAAACTCTACGGACTCCATGCATTCCACATAGTGGAAAAGTATTTACAATGTGATTCTAATGTAATATTGAATACTGTTTCAATGCATCTGCATAACACAGTGAGATTAATCCCTCAATATTATTTCTGCTGGTTATTCAGCTTTGCAAACTTAACAACGTTAAAGTTTTCCTTGTGTTTAATAAATAAAGGTGCATAAGATTCTCATTAAGACTCACAATTGAATATACTTTAATCTGCTGTTGAAAAACTGTCAGCTTTTAGAAAAAGAGACAGATGTTAAGAAAATTGTCTATACTAGGTAACGCTGATTTAACTATGTGAATGAAATGAACAAATATGCAGCTGATTTTTACGTTTTTTGAGATATGATAACAATAAAAACTAATGAGTCATATATAATAACAAGAAAAACAAGGATAGAGGCAAAAATGATAAAATTAAAATTGAAAATGTGTTTTTACAATATTATTTAAGCAGAAATTCTTTTGTATAGAATCTGTGTAGAATGTGCTTTTATTATTTTCTTGAAACTCTATTGCAAAATAACTTAGGAATAGATTGAAATCACTTACTATGATTGGTATTGAAAGATGGAAGCATTTTTGTAAGCCAATATTGAAATTTAGAAAATAATTTTATTTTCATTCTGATCTTCATTATTTTTTCAAACATATCCAAGAATACCAGTACTCTCTTTAATTCATATTGTACTTTCCAGGAATAAGAAAAAAAACCCCAGCTTTGGTCAGCTATAATTTTCCAGCAAAAGTGTTTGACCATCTAAAAGAAAAAAAAATTACATACATATCTAACATACAATAAATAGCAGTTTTCAGGTACTGCATAGTTCTATTGATGCAATAAAATGTACTACACAGAGTCGTCCTTTAGCAGTGTAGGGATAAGTAAGAAGACTCTGAGATGTCTCTTGGTCTGATATTATTTTAATGAGGCAGGGTAGGGTCCAAGAGGTGTTTATCACTACTGTAACTTACTTTTGCTGTCCATTTCTATATATTTAGGAGGTATTTTTGAGACATGTATGATGTAATATTTGGAAGCTAGTAAATACTGAAAAATCCTGTAGGAAACATTATCTTTTTTGGAGTGCTACTCAGTGCTCTGTGATGAATTTATGAAAAATCTTTCCTTAGGCATGGAAATTCCTCTTCTTTTCAACTTAATTTCATACATGAGTTATTCATAACAAAGACCCATGTTCAAACTCCCAATGCATCCCTATATTGTCTCCCATAATTCTTGCTTTACTCTGTCCAGCTCTATTAGTCCCATCCCAGTTCACTTTTGGAAATTGTTTACCCATTAGGTTGTGTAAGTCCTACTTCTTTTAGCAAAACCTTCTGTTCCATGGCTCTGCCATTTAATTTATACACTCTTGATAAATAACAATAAATAGGTATATAACATTATTAAACAGGCTTTTCAGTGTTTGTTGTGCCTGCAATAATGTAAGTGAAATTACTTTAATTCATAAGAAAAACATCTGAATTGTCACTTTTACTTAGTTAAGTCATGTTGTCAAGGAAACAAGGATGACCTTCTCAGAGAGAAAAAGTATTTTATGTTTATGAGGATTTCAGTAGTTCATCTGTATTTTTTTTCATTAAAAGAGACTAATTTTAATCCCTACAGCATGCAGTAATACAGATTAAACTTCTACAGTCAATTTGCATCAGATAAAAGAAATAAATTTTTAATGATTCGCAGCTCATTTGATAGTGGTTGTTTTATATTTGATTAAGAGAAGTAAAACTTTTTTGTCACCTACTTTACAAAGCTTTTCTACCCACAAACAGCCATAATGCTTGAATTTTACTTTTCTACTTCACGCAGTTTTTATGTTCCTTTTAAGAATGTCTGTAAAGAGTTTGTCAGTGTGCCCTGGATCTTATGAGCATCCTTGTAGCCAATGAACTTGGAAGCCTTGCCTGTAACTGAAAATTACATCCTACTTGATGAGTGATGTGGGCAGACTGTGGAATACATTAAGTTTATGCAACAGCCACAAAATTCTATGTAAATTCAATATTTTTATATTTCTGAATTCCCAAGCCTTTTTCACCTTTTGTCTGAGTTTAAAAAGAGATGTGAAAACAAATATGGTGCAAAGACTAGATGACATGGTCAAGGACTATCATGTTAATTCTGTAGCTGTTCTTCATCAGACTGCAAGGTGGATACTTTTATTTAATCTTGTGATAATAATCTTCCCTACTTTGACCTAAATTACTCTAGTATAAAAACTAATAGTGCTGAAATTTGCTTTGGATTTAACCCTACATTTTTGCTGCAGTAAAAGTTGTACAGTCACAACTGGCTAGAAAAACTGCTTAATGGCTCAGACATCTCGTCAGTCTACATATGCCATCTGCAGTTATGATCAGGAGAAATGTCTAACAATTAGCTCAATGAATATAGTTAACTCAGAGCTTTTTATCTGGCCCCCTCTGTAGACCATCTCAAATTTTAAAGTTTGCCTATTCAAGAAAAAGCCCAGAAAAAGAAACAAGAGCTGAACTGTTAGGAGGACTAAGAGGACAAATCAAAATTCTTTGATTCAAAGCAACTCTCAAGAAGGCCAGCACATTAAAAGAAAGCTTTTGTTACTATGTTCTTAGCATTAGCAGCTGATATAAAGTAGAGGTTTTTTGAAGACAGAAGTGCCAAATGAAAATAAATAGTGGAAGTAGATGTAGATTAACGTATAAAAATATAGAAGGGTGAAAACTTCAGAATCTTTTCTCTGTCTCCTAAGGAAATGCTTAAATGTTCCGATGTTCATATCTATATCTTGACAGCATTTTGGGACAAAAACTGTGTGATATTACTTTTCATGTTTTTTTTTTCCTTGGGAAATATGGTTGTACAAATTTTCTGTCTGAAATAACAAAAATGGGAATAGAAGAAATTGAAAGAGGGGAAATGGATATCAGCTCTTCCCTTTCCTAAATTACCTTGAAGCCCAGAAATAGCACAAAGCATCAGGCATTCCTTTCATTTCGGTAAGAGCTCTCTTAGGTTTCATACCTTGGGAATCCTAATCTCACAGTTTGGACAAACACTTTCTGTGACATCACTGTCCCAATGGAGAGAAAGTTCAGCTCCATTACAGGTCATCCCACAGCTCTGTGAAACTGCTGACTAAGAGCAGAAAGTTGGCTGTTGCATCCATTTGACCATTATGAAGTTTCTTCTGAGGAAGTGGTGGGTAGAAGTTGTAAAATATCTACTCAAGTTATGAAAAGAAAATTAATTCAATCCCAGTAATTCACTTTCTGGAAGGGAATATTTCTCAGTTTCTCTTCACAGTATTGAACAGCACCCAAATAATCTACATAGTGTGAACACTGGATAGAGTTAAGATTGAAGAGTATGACAAAATATGGATGAATAGGCATCCTGAGATATCAGGTTGACCTGACATAATATAAAGGAGATTCGTTATTTTCATGAATATAGAATCATAGAGTCATTAAGGTTGAAAAAGACCTCCAAGATCATCAAGTCCAACCTCTGACTGAAAACCAGGCTTATTTCTTTAATATAATATCTTTTGTAACCTGTTTATTAGACCTGAATTTACCTTTGTTTCTATCTTCTCATAATAGTACCTCTACCTTGACTACTGTTCTGGGTTAGATTTCTTTTCCAATGCACTTTTGTTGCATTTAACTAAGTACCTGTGGAGGCAGGTGTATTTGACTGTGTGTGCCCATGTGCATTCATACACATTGTATGTGCTCACATATGTGGAAATATTACAAATGTCTAAATATGCAAACATGTTTCTGCTTATTAGAATATCAACGTTACTGGTTTGCTACACAAAGTATAAACAAGCTATTACTTTAATTAACATGGTTGTTGCTCAGTCTCTTGCAGTTCATTTTTCTATTCCTTTTTCTTTACCTTCGCCCATCTTACTTTCCTTTTCCTGTGCACCTGTCTTCTCCAAACATTTCTTTCCTTTTTTTCCTTCTTCTTCTATTGTTGCGGTGCGTTATGGCCATTTCCACGTCCAGCATACCCCCATAAGTAGCCACTGCCATCTCACCCCGGTTTCCCTGTGTTTGGCTCCTCCTTCAAGAGAGATTTCTCTTCTCCCACGGTATTCCTCCCCTCCCACAATGCTCCCTATTGGTTTGTACCCTTGCCCGCGAGAATTCAAACCCCGCATCCCTGCACCATTGGATGTTCTGTATTCTCTCCTCCCACTCTGTAAAAGATAAAACACCTGCGTAACGGCTCTTCGGGGCTTCTCTGCGCGGCCATGACACTCGAATAAACCTTCTACCCTGAGAAGCCCCTCTGCCTCCCTCCCTCCTTCTCTCCAGCGCGCCCGTACCACCGGTGGGTCTGGTGAAACACCTGCGTAACGGCTCTTCGGGGCTTCTCTACGTGGCCCTGGTGCCCAAATAAACCTTCTACCACGAGAAGCCCCTCCCCTCCGCCTCCCTCCCTCCTTCTTTCCAGTGCTCCCGCACCACCGGTGGGTCTGGTGAACCTGAACTGGGACTTCGCCCACCCTCCCGAGCCCGCGAGCAGCCTCCGCCATCCTCTCCCATCCGGGCGGGTGCCAGGCACTGGCGAACACAGCTGGCCGGACAGCCAGTGTCGCGGCATTCTATCTCTTTATTTGCCATCCTACCCAACTGTCAGACCTACCTGCATGTTTCTTAGATATTGATAGAGATTAATGCCTTCATTAAGACTGCATCTCTTTGTTTCTACTAATGAGTTGCAAATAATGTCATACAAATACTGTGTGATAAGATTTATTGTGGTTAAAACTTGGCAACAAATACTGTTTGCCTTTGAAAATTATGTTTTATATTTCTGTTTTCATCATTCTGAACCTTCAGTGCAGACAGGCACTTCAAATTGATTGTTTTTGAACAATAACAAAAAGAAAATATATATACTAATGATTCATAGTTCAGTAAACTGGCCTTAGAAAGATTGTTTCAGGGTGACCTCTGATTTTTCACACACAATTAGCTACCAAACAGAAAATGTAATGAAAGAACTTACAGGAATTGTAACTTTTAAGCCCATTATTTTTCTCTCTGCCATCACAAGATCATTATTATTTGCAAAACAATGTTTATCAGGAAGCAGGATGGTATTTTTTGATCATAAACATTTTTAATGTATTTGATAGATTTCTCTCTTCAGCCTCTTTAGTTGAAAACAGTATTTTTATTGCTCTACTATAAAATAATACTTTTCCTAAGCAAATCTCTAGTTAGTAAGAGGAGAATCCCAGTTTTAACTGAGTAATTCTACTAAATAGAACAAGCAATTTTTACACTAATGGTAGTCCATTCATAAGAAAGACATCTTAGCAATTATACACTTTAGATTGATAGAAATTGTTTTTGTCAGAGACTTGCTTATATGTTTAAACAGCATCTTTTGTCTTAAGCTCCTTCCTTAATTGTGCAGCTGCTGTGGACTTTAAGAATTATAGCCTTAATGTTTTACTCCATTAACTTTTATAGAGCTAAAGACACTAACATTGAGGATTGTCTCCTATGTACTTTTGTCTCACAAAGTACACTTAAAACTGCAATAAACAGGCAACTAAAATTTGTCCCAGTTTGGAAGGGTTTGTAATTATCAATACAAACACACACCTATCAATGGGATTTACTTTATTTATTTTACTTATAGATCTCCATAATTTATTCCATTATTAAAAGAAACCTCAACAGAGGCTTAAAGGAAACTGTAATTTTTCATGTTTGACTAGAGTCACTAATTTTTATCTCAAAAAACATCCTAATTTATAACAGTGTTTGTATTAGTTTAGCATAGCAGAAGTACTTTTGGTGAAAGCGAGTTTACTTTTCATCTCAATGTGTTGACTGATAGGGAATAAATAAAAATCAGTGAGTATCTAGAGATTCTGATTGATGTTTGTATGGTAGGCTGAAAAGTCTTCTCTGTAGTTTGCGTGATATATTCCAATGTAACATGAGTCTAGCAATGTAAGGAAAACAAATGTTAAAAATTCAGCTTTTTTTTTTTTTTTAATGTGACTCAGAAATTATATACATATCCATAATAAGGCAGGATGATGAAAATATTGGGGAACACTGATGAAGATATTGAGAAATATTGAGGAACTTGTTAGAGGTATTAAATAATAATAAATATCAATAAATAATAACACTTTTAAAACCATCATCAAATTAGTGTTTTTCAGAGAACAAGCAATGGGGAGAAATATAATTGCAGTCTCTTTTCATGTCAAAGTCATACTGCAAAAAAGACAATATGATACCAGAAATATTAATTTAATTCTTTGTATGGATGTAGAATGTGGAAAAGCTAAGGTATATTCCTGCATCAAAACCTTCATAAGTCATCGGTCTGAAGTGACATGATGAAGCTTTAGAAGAGTTTGATACAGTGAGAAAAAATAAGATGCTAGAATTCAGATATAGAACTCCTGGATGAGTTTTTGCATGTAATTTATTGTCTGAATCAGCCTCCTCACCAGATACAAGTCAAGTGCCAACAGTGATAACAAAATAAGAAGGAACATGTAAGCAAGTCAGAGATATGTATATTGTGCCTCAAAGATCTCTTGAAGTTTTTCAAAGGAGTCAATGAGTTGATAGAGGTATCCAGGTATCCCATCCTTCTTCAAAGACTTAGGTTAATTTCTTTAAGTTGTTATAGGGTAAAAAGAAAGCCTTATAAATTACTACTGTCAGTGAAATGTAGTAAGTGAAGGGTAACCATATGGATCAGGTTTCGCAATGGCTGGTGGTCACCGATGGAACCTCTTACAAATCAGTCATGGAATTAGAATTGCTGCAAAAAGTCATAAACTATCTGTAAGGAGTGTGAATAGTGAACTTTGCTACCAATATAAAGTATTTGGGGCTCTACAAAAATAAAATGAACAGAGGAGAATTAGAGCAAGATCTCACATAAGAGTAATTGCTCAGTGAAGCAGTAGATGAAATTCAGTGTTCTGAAGTAAAGTGTGGGGGAAAAAAGCCAGTCCTTGACGTGGGCATACAGTGGCTAGCATGAAATTAGGTATTTCTTCTCGAGCATAATATTATTAAATCATTGCAGATAGATCATTGAAATCCACACCTCAATGTCCAGGCACAGTCAAACACAAGTAGAATCTAGGAAATTAAAAGTGAAATTAAAAAAAAAAAAAACAAACCAAAAAAAGAACCCAAACAAAAACAAACCAGGCGCACTACAGGAGGTTTAAATGCACTAAGACCAAAACTGTCTCTTAGTAAGGTGGTGACTGAGGTAAGTCCAGGGATGAGAGTTAGATCGAACTGTGCAGGGGGTCCCTGAGCTTAGGGACACCTGAGCAGCAACCCCGAGCCCTGCCTGGACCTGGAAGCTCTCGAGAGCTGATCAGATGAGGGGTAGGTGCAGCTGGGATCAGCGTGGGAGATGTAAACGGCTCCAGGGAGTGTGGTGAACAGGGCAGGAACACTGTGCATGGAGAGGCATCTTGCTCCTGTGGGGAGGGTGTGCAATCTGCAAGTAGGCCCACAGCTCAGGTGAACGCTGAGTGCTCTGGGTCTCTGCCCTCATGGTGGGCACCTGCCTCAGACCCCAAACTCAGTGACTCCTGACTCCCTGAGAAGTGTGTTGCTTCCTCCCAGATGCAACTGCTCAGGAAGGAGACTTCAGTAGAGGTGGTGGCTTGCAGTGGAAGCCCATGTTGGAGCAGGCTCCTGGCCAGACCTGTGGGAGCCCACACTGGAGCAGGTTTGCTGGCAGGACCTGTGAGCCCGTGGGGGACCCACTCTGGAGCAGGCTGTGCCTGAAGGACTGCACACCACGGAAGAAACCCACGTTGCAGCAGTTCATGATTAACTGCAGCCCATGGGAAGGATTCAGACTGAAGAAATTAACGGAGGACTGCCTCCTGTGGGAGGGACCTTGGGCTGGAGCACGGGAAGGAGTCCTCCCTCTGAGGGGAGGTGGCAGAAACAATGTGTGATCTGATTGTAACCCCTATTACCATCTTCTGGCACCACTGAGGGGAAGGAGGTAGAGAATCAGGAATAAATTTAAGCTGGGAAGCAGAGAGGAGTGGGAGAAAGGTGTTACTAAGATTTGAGTTTACTCCTCATTATCATACTCTGATATGGTTGGCAACAAATTCAAGGAATTTCCCAAAGTGCTTTACAATTATGATAGTTTTTGTGTGTCTCTTCCTCTCCTTATCTCAACCCATGAGACTTTTAGTATGTTTTGTCTCTCCTGTCCAGCTGAGGAGGAGAGTTGTAAAGTGACTTTGTTAGGCATCTGGCATCCAGCCAGCATCAAACCACATCACAAAGACAAAAATATAGTATCTCCAATGTGGAGAACTGAATTCAAAGTGGTAGTTTTCCGATTTACTAATTTCCATATGCAACCCCCTTCTGCAGTTTTCAGGTTAATGCCAAGATCCTTCAACTTTTAATGTGAAAAATTCTGTTCAAACAAGTAAGAAGCTTATTTGTTTGGGGATTTTTTTTTTTTTTTTTTTTTTTGGGGGGGGGGGGGTAAAAAAAAATTTT
>VZRO01005380.1:203417-215450 GCA_013397915.1 Daphoenositta chrysoptera
TATACAACTATATATAACTATATATAACTTTGAGGGGTTTGGGGTTTTTTCTTCAGGGAGTCAGGGAGAGGTGGTAGCTTCCCAAGCATGCCCAACTAAGTTATGCATACCTAAGGCAAAAAAGTACATTTTGGGTTCTCTTACAAATCAGAATTATTTTCCTACATGTAATGGATTACATCGTTTATCATGAGCAGATAACAGCTGAGAGCTGTAGTTCTTGTGCAGACTCACACCACATAATTATATATGCTGCAGGTGCTGTTCCGTGTCACATTGTGTCACAATGTCTTTACACTCACTGTTGAGGCTTAACATAATGGATCTCATATATTTCTTTCCTTTTCAGAAGAAATGCAATAAAAAACCATGCAAGTGATAAATGTGTCAGACCTGAATGTAATTTTTTCGGTAGTTTCTCACCATATGTAAAGCTGTTCTCAGTCTTTTCCGGTTTTGGACTACCACAGTCACCAACAGTTCAGTTGTTGTCCCTCCTACATATCATTGCAGATGTGTCATATGTCACATTGTATTTCATGCCCAATCCATGGGGAAATTTAAAAAAAACTAAAACCTGGTTTCATTTCAGAATTGCTATAATTCCCACATTTTGTCAATCCATCCAATTTTGTATTGATGTTACTCAAAAATGGTAAACAATTACAACAGTTGCATTTCTAAATCTCTGATGCTGGACTTTTTATGAGGTTTTTAGGAAAAGCCACCTTCTTTATTTCTTAGTTGTGTAACTAAATATAATCCTCAAATTCTATTGTAGGTCTTATGACAGTACTTCACTAGAATAATAGCTATTTGCACTATGTTTCTAAAATTCACAGATGTGAGGCATGAGGTAGCTTTTAGACAAATAGGTAACCAGAACAATTGTGTATAAGAATATCAGCAAAGACAGAAGGCCACTGTTTAAATAAACACTATTTACTCTAGTGTATTACGCTGAAAAAAGAATTGTAACCTAGTCAGAAAAACTTCGATCAAGTATTATGGGATATCTACCATATTAGATTAACTATGATAGCTACTCTTTCATTACTTGGATTTTTTTAGGGAAGAAATTGTAGAAGATTTTTTAGGAAAGTTGTCAAGATATACAGGGTGAGGAAATTAAAATTATGAATAATTTAGTACAGAAACTTAGTGTTTTCAATTTAGATTGTTACACTTACTATATGATATCCATAACAGTTCAAACACTGCTTTACAGTTTTTCCAACACTAGAGTGAAAATTCCTACTTGTATTACTAAAGTAAGGAATATCTATTTTCATTCTGTTTGTGACTCAGCTAGATCTTTACTGAAGATCAATATGATCTATAAGTGCATCAAGTAGTTGTTGTAGATGACCTTTCATAGGTATTGAAATCCTGTACTTTGTTCTAATTATATGAAGTCTGCATAGTGCTGGGAATGTACGCATACAGTCTCCCATGCAGTCGTAAGAATGTGCAAGAAACCAAATTTGGTATTCAATTGCTCAACCAATTATCCCATTGAGTCTAAATTTTTTTGCAGAAGGTAGTAGAAAAATGAGCCAATTTAGCTGAAAAAGTCCTAAAAATATTAAAATTTTAAATTATATTATAATGTTTGTTTAGTTTTTTCAGCTGTCCTATCACTAGTCTTTTTTTTAAGTTAATAACCTTCTCCATACATACAAAACACACACACACCTGAAATAACAATAAAAGTAAAACACATTCCTCCTATACAGAAAAAACCCACAAATCATAAGAGGCAAATAAAGTCTATATATGCAAACTTTTATTGAATAAATTCAAAACTATAATACAAAACACAGTATTGCTTTATATCTGCTTATTTCTGGTACCTCCATTTGAGAAATTTCTTCAGCTTTTTTTTTCTGGACATGACAGTCACTGACAAATCAGCTGGGCAATAAGATGTTTTGGGATTCAGAAAACACAGTTAGTTGAATCTATATTCCTAGACTGTATAAAATAACAAAGTGTGTTATGCTCTCCAGTAGCATTCAAAGTTAAAGGCATCTTGAGCCATAATGTCAGCAGCAGTACCATCCTGTCATTTTAACAGCATATGAGCTGAATAACTTATAGCCATGTACTATAATTTGAAGACCTGTTAAAATTTGCTTCATGGTTGAGTGCCCTGGAAAATACTTAAAAGTAAACAGGAGGGATGATAGTTATCACAAGAAAGGAACAAACTAGTTAATGTTTAAATGTTTCCACTTTCAAGATACACATTTATTTAGGCTTGCAGGTCTCAAAAGTCTACTGGATTGCTTTCTATTTCCAGGTTTTTTCCTTTTTTTTTCCTTCTTTTAAGTTGTAAGAATGGAGAAGAAGGGAAGAGATCTATTTGATCTATATTTAAGACTAGGTGGGTGTTAATGAGTGGAAGATTGGTGGCTAGTGGTCAAACTGGACACATTAAATATCTGGCTTTCAAGTATGAACAATTGCTCTTAGCCCCCTATGTGACCTTTATATTTTGTTGTTATTTCATATCATCATTAAGCTGAATGATCTTCCACTGTGATATATTCTGAACTGAGAAAATATAATTACAAGTTTATTAAAATATACTTGTGGTATAACTTTTACAGATGGATGAAATTAATTTGGACATGTGTGCAAGAAGAGTCCAAGCTGAGGGTTAATATCATGTGAAATTTGCTCATATCCTTCCTGTTTTGACCCTCTGTACCAAGGACGCTTCTTATTGTTATCAAGCAAAAAAAACATCAGCAGATAAAAAGTGGACACAAAGGGGCACATTTTCAAGAGTAGCAGGGAGATCAGCACTGAAGCATGAAAAGGGAAAAAAAAAACCCAAAGCCAGAAAGTATAATCTGATCTGAAGCCTGTGAGTATCTTAACAAAATTACTTAATTGCTTAATAAAAATCTCAAGCATAGGAAAAGACTGCATAAACTGATAATACATTAGGAAGCAGTGGGTAGCAGAGTAAGATATTTATCTCCATTTTAATTGTCCTAATATTTGCATGCTTACATATAAAAGCTGTTAACTGAGCTGGGACTTTTGGAATTTAAACCAGATGTATTTTTTTCATCAAGGCTTTTAGCAGATTATGTGTCTCAGTATCTTGACTGTCCTGTCAGATCATCAAGCCTGAGGCAAGCACATACAGCTATACAATTTCACCAGTTTAAAAACCAGGAATTAAATAAATAAATTGATAAATAAATAAATAAATATCAGAATCACTTTGAAACCTCTTTCGTTTTCTTCCAAATCCATTTTTGACCTAATACAGTTCAGAAGAAAATATCTTTCCAGAGGGCATTTAGCAAAGTGCCTTGGCAGTGGAAAAGACCTCTCACGCTCCATTGTTTTCCATTTTGGAAAATAGTTAATGTATTGCTTCTATTTGTGCTTGGTTTTTGTTTATTTCTTGACACTAGGGTAATATACTGAGTGTGCATTCTCCTTATCCTGTTTTTCTGCCATTTGTAAAAGGCCAACTATTTTAAGTAGCTATTACAGATGTTATTTGAGTTGCATTGGGCATTGCTAATGAAAACTGCTGAGTTACAATGTTTTTGACATTTCTGGCAGACCACATTGAACAAAAGCTGCTTTTAAACCACTAATCAAAATATCTACTTTTTTTCCCCCAAATTTATATGATGACTTTCCATTAACTGGTTGGGTTTTTTTTAACTGAAGTAAACATGGGCTTTACTAGGATTGATGCTACATTTTAGTTCATGAGTTGTATTTAACTTCCAGCCTTTAAACAGAAAATACTCTTTCTAGCAAGTTTCTAAATCTATTTCTCTGAGACAGTTCTAATTTGTTAGTTCTATTTGTTGATGCAAATAAGCTGCTGAGTAGTTCATTATGTTACTTTTTCTACAGATGGATTATATGTCCATTATATTATGTGTATATTGTATCTGTGGCTCACAAATTCTAGCGTCTACCATCTCATTATTTGTGTTCAGATACAGTATTAATCAGATTATTTTTGTTCAGATGCAGTATTAAGCAGATTTGTTATTTTCTTAGCATTCATGCAGCAGATACAGTGTGTGAAAGCTGGAAAATTTTACCAGAACTTCCAGTATTGTCAGTGGTTGTGTGATGGTATTTCTGACAGCTCTGGCACTTACTTGATGAATAAGTTATACCACTAAAAAGCTAATAAAAAACATATTACAACAAATATATATTTGAATATGTAGCTTAAACAAAGATTTTTTAATCCTAAAAGCAGGGAAGTTTGGAATAGGGCTAAAATAGAGCAGGATTTACTACGCAAAGGGTTTGCTGCAAAAAAAGTCAATTCTTTTGAGAAGTGCTGAGCTGAGTGTAAGGGACAAGCTTTGGGGCATAAAGCCATTTAATCTATTGTGACAAAGCAGGAAAAGAACTTCTTAAGCAACAAAAGGCCAGGCCACAGGTTTGGCATTTCAGGATAAGAAGCAAAGGATAACATTTCCCACTTCAGAACTTTGCCCTTTAGATTCATAAGAGCTCTTTTTTTTGTTTCACTGACAATAAAGTTCAGTGCAAGCCAAGGGGGAGATGTTACCACTTTTCAGGTGCTAATAAAATCGCACTCTTGTATTTGTGATTAGAAATCCGTCAAAGATTTGTTTCAGTATAACACTTTTCTAAGCTTAGTTTAGACTAATTTAGTTTCTTGATTACTACCTAAATTAATGCTTCTGGCCCAATAAGGATCTCTTACATTGCTTAAAATTTAGTAGAGATTTCCTCTTCTTTTATGTGCACACATTCAACACTGCATTAGCAACATGCTACTTTACTAAATTAGTACGAAGTTATTTCATGATCCCTTTCTTAATTCCAAACTCCACATATCTGTATAATGCTTAATCCATATAGACAATGCTACAGGAAAATGTAGAGTTCACATTTTCAAATGGAAATAGGATATATATACCCTTATAGTCTTATAGATACAGAAATAACCTTGCAGTCTTATGGAAAGGCAACTTGATTGAGATCTAAACTCAAACAGGTTCTTATGCAGTCTTACATTTTGTCTACCTACACGACAAAAAAAAAGAGCAACAGCAAAAAATCCTTACTTAAACCCATGTTCTTTCCAGTGCCATTCACACCAAGAAAAAATCTTTATGTTTTTAAAAACACTTGAGCATTCAGTCTCTCACTGTCTAACATCTTTGTTGACTCACTTGTTGTATTTTCAGACTTCATGTCTACATTTCTTCCCTTCGTGTTTGCCTAGCAGGCATATGCCCACACCCCCACCTCTCTCACAAGGAGCTAGCTTGTGTCTGGTGTATTCCAGCAGTTGTGGTAGCTTTGGGAATAGCTCTGATGGAAATAGCTGTGAAAAACAGGACTTCTTGTGGATTTTATGCAGTTCCATACACCATTTTCTTTCTTGACAGTTAGATTTCACCATACAAGAGCAGTCTGCATTTCATGAAATTCAGAATTTCAGAAGTGGTTTTTTGCATAGAGATGAGGGAAAAAAAAAGGCATTCCTACGTATGTAGGGAGATGTCTGTAATTACACTGACTATCAATTTAATGAAGTTAGCAACAAACAATGTATTCATAGATCATGTTACTTTTCTCATTTATTTCTTTGTTCAGTGTTACTTAGCATAATTTTACCACTTGGTAATATTTTGGTCAAGTAAATGAGCTGTGTTAAGAAAAATTAAATCTGAAGCTATTAGTAAAATACAAAAATCTCATACTAATTTTAATCTATGATTTATATCCCAGAAAATGATCAGCCAATATTTCACAATCTTGGAATTTTTGAGTTATTTGATACCTGATGAGACCACTGTTTGAGTTGACTCATTCTTTGTCAACCTGGAAAAGACCATCTCTTAACTCTAAACCCTTTCTTTGGTTGCTCCTAAGTGCTATGGAAATAAAGAAAGAATTTAAATCTTCAGTTACATTTTTACAGGTTTTCAATTTTAATTTACCTATGCTGTTATATCTGAAAAGGCAGATACAAATATGTTTAACTCATTTCTTTGCCAATCTCTATCTAATTTGCAAAATACTGCGAACACTTATTTCATTTATTAATCCTAGAATCAAGGACTCATTAAGGTTGGAAAAGATCTCCAAGATCAAGTCCAACCTTTGACTGATCATCATCTTGTCACGTAGACTATAGCATCAAGTGCCACGTCCACTCATTTCTTGAACACCTCCAGGGATGTTAACTATACCACTGCTATTGGACAGCCCATTTCAATGCTTAACAACCCTTTTAGTGAAGAAATTCTTCCTGATGTCCAATCTGAACCTCCCCTGGCACAGCTCGAGGTTATGTCCCTGTCCTACCACTTGTTACCTGGGACAAGAGGCTGACCCCCATCTTGCTACAGCCTCCTTTCAGGTGTTTGTACAGAGTGATAAGGTCTCCCCTGACCCTTTTCTTTTCCAGACCAAACAACCCTAGCTCCCTCAGCCGTTCCTCATAGGACTTGCTCTCCAGAGCCTTCACCAGCTCCATTTCCCTTCTCTGGACTTGTCAGTGGGATGCCGACTGTAGGTGTCTGAGACTGCTATGCATACCTGTCAAAGGTGCAGAACCCTTGCTGAACAGATGCAACCTACAAGCCCATTTTAATACTCCCTAATATTTTACTACACAAAGCTCTTATTCTATCACAAAATATTTAGAAAATCTGTCATTTGAAAAAAAAAAATCACTTGTATTTGAATATACACATGTTAGCTGTGAATAAAAATGGACCTTCTGTTTTTCTGTTAATGTCATACATGATGAGAGTAGGAAAGAAGGCAACCTTATGAGTTCAAAGAGAAACTCTTCACACTAAAATATATAGCTCAATAATATGAACCTTTGTGTTAAATATAATACAGACAGGTGTGTATCTCTAAGTCTGAGGTCTGAACAATTAGTAGAATAATGGTAAAAGTTTAAAGGCAACATCATTATGCAAGTTGGTCCAGGGTGAATTTAATCTAAAACTTTTTTAAGAGAAGAGTTATTGACCTGATTCTTCAATACCCCATAGACTCTTCTCTAAAGCTTAGTTTCTATATTACCTTTTGAAGTTGTTGAAGGATAGGTGAGCGATTTGCACTACCAAC
Source organism: Daphoenositta chrysoptera (assembly GCA_013397915.1). Taxonomy (NCBI): domain Eukaryota; kingdom Metazoa; phylum Chordata; class Aves; order Passeriformes; genus Daphoenositta; species Daphoenositta chrysoptera. The sequence goes on from VZRO01005380.1 coordinate 210,534, forward strand.
AACCTAATTAGGAAGAATGATGTCCCTTGGGACAGGAAAACCTTCTTCATATTCAATCATCCAGTCCAAAAATATACAGGGTGGGGTAATGAGTCTTAAAAGTGCCAATTTAGTGAGTTTCTAATCACAGATACTTCATCAGCTGACAAAATAAAAACCTCAGTAGGTATAGCACTTCAAAATCTGGGACAATTTACATGTAATTTCAAGAATCAGCAGGGATACACAGCTGGATAAAAATAAAAAGCTTGCTGTAATTGAAAATTGCCTAGCAGCTTATTTGTGATTAAAATTAAGTTTGGTTCCTTGAAATCTTGTTTAGCAATTAAATCTGTTTTACTTAGGCAATGAAATATTGTCTATTGTCCTTGAATGATAAAACCAGTACAGGCATGCTTTAATATTTCATGCTAATTGAACATGTGTGCATACAAAAAATTTCTGAAGTCCACGTTCAATACCTTGGCTCTTATTTGAACATATCCAAGAAATTTTTTCTCTCACCAGAAGAGGCAGTGGTCATCTATATTATTTATAAAGAATCCCACTGACAGACTCCTGTGTTTTGCACCAAAAAAACCCTCTGCACTCTTTACATTTAGTGCAGAAGTTCTCTCCAAAAGCCAGGGTGATAACTTTACATACAACGTGATTTTTAAAGGTTGACTTCAATTTAGAGTCAACCTATAATAAGAATTCTTGTTTCTTTGTATTTTCAATTTTTGTGTATGTTTGCTTGGTGTGTTGAATAGGTCAAGGAGTGTGAGAGCTGATTCTCTTACAATAAAACAGCCTTCAAGAGACTTTAAGTCTTTTATTTGCTTGGGTTTTTTTTGTTTATTTTCTTAAATGATTTTATTAGTTTTTGAGTTAAAATAATATTAAGAAACAGTTGTAAATGAAACTTGAGATCTTACAATTCTTCAAGCCATTTTCAACATAAGGTTTCATCTGTTTTGTTTCTTTTTGTTTTACATTCAGATGTAATGAGTCCCCAGTTCTCACTAATTTTACGTAGGAGAAATAAAACTTGAATTAATAAGGTAAAAAATTATATAATAATTACAATTATTGAATCAGAAAGAAAACATTTTTAGCATTATAAAAACAAAACCCCACAAAAGCCACAGGGAAATTAATAATGTAACTTCTAATCCTCAGCAGACAAATCACCTTCCTTATGCATATCCTATCCTAAAATATGCACATAGACATATTCATACCCCAACACTAATTATATTATTTTTCTTAAGCGCATTTCTTCAGTATGTGCTTTCAATAATTAGGACTTAGCTAATACTAGAATTTAAATAAGGTATATATTTGGAAGATAGAAATAATATTGAAATGATTTAAAGTATTTAAATTTGTAATTGAATTAGTAGATATAAAGTTGGGTTTTTTTCAACCTTTTGTTTGAATCCATTTCAAGCATGTATCTAGCTCCAGATAATTGACATATCATTTTCATACTTCTTCAGAGTGAATGAACCAAATGATCCACCCATAAAGGAGAGTTTCCTGGCAAAGAACAGTTGACCTATGCTACTGCTACACTAGCTGAACCAATAAAAATTACCTGAGAGGACAAGGCAGAGTTTTTGTATCTTAAAGACAGTAAATTTTCACTCCAAACTTGGAATTAGGAAAAAAAAAAGTCAAAGAAGTGTGTAAAGGTTATTCAAAACAGCCCAATTTAACTGCACTCTAAGAGGTGCTGAAGTCACTTGACATACTCAAGTAAGAAACAGGGATGCTAAGGGAGACTAAATTAGAAAAGAGAAATCACTTATTTCATCAAAACTGGGATGAGAAAAAATATTTAAAGAATTATCTGAAAAGGAAGATACAGAAAAGAGAGAAAAATAGAGGAGCTTTAAAAAAATAAGGAGGAGATTTAAAAAAAAAAAAGAGTATATACACATCCAAAAAGTAATTGGGGAAAAAAGTTCACTGGCTAAAACACAAAGCATCCATTTCCACCATATTAAAAAATATGCAAACAAACAAAACCCAAATCTAACCATCAAAAAACTGCCTCAAATAAACAAACAAAAACCCCAAACAAACAAAAAAACTCCAACAAAAACCAAACTATGTTTTTTATCTAGAGTTCTCCTTTCTGGGCAATTTGAGAAAAAAGGTCTGCAATCCTAAATCTAATGAGTTGCACTGAACATACACATTAGTATGTACTCGTAGCACAAATAAAATGTGAAAATTGATGAGTGACCATGCTAATTAATACTTATTTTCTTAATAGCTGTTCGTTCTTAAATTTGAAAAAAAAATTCCTTCTCTAATGAGCTTTTGGTAAGAATAACAAATATAAGGAATGGTTCTAAGAATCACACTAAGCCAAAAAAAGATGAATTCTAAAGAGTACATCTAGATCTAGAAAAATTTCAGGCTATTGAGGGACTCTCAGCTGATATTTGGATATATGATGAGGCATGCTAGCCTCANCAGATGTAAAAAGTTATTTTTTTTTTTTTTTTTTTTTTTTTTTTTTTTTTTTTTTTTTTTTTTTTTTTTTTGGTGTATATATATATATATACCAAAAAAAATTGGAAAAAAAAAATTATTTTCATAACAAAAGCATGAGGCTATGTTCCTAGATGTACCAGAGAGACATTGCTCCAGGAAACAACTCTTTGGGGTTTTTTTATTATATGATGTGCTGGGACCAAAACTAATCCTTTGGTGTGAGGTAACAAATTTTTGCAGCTGCAGTGGAGCAGGGAATCTCAGCTTTTAATATAATGGTTCAGATCTTCAAAATATGTTTAAAATATTCTCTAGTTCTGCAAGAGTTTCGGTAGCTGTATATAGAATATATTCTCTTTGGTATTTTTTAACAGTGATTGTCCTTTTAATGTTCAACAGTTTTTACTCTGCTCATGTCAGCAGCCTATTCCCAAAGCTGATAAAAGCATGCAATATTATATCTTGAAAATTACTAATTATACATTTAATTTTACATTTCATATATAGTATTTACACAGTTTTGAAAATACCGCATTTGTTCAGATCTGAAGGGAAGTTTGAATATTAACCATTTTTTTTTCTGTAAGGTACTGAAAAGAAAGCTAAAGGACTGTGTTTATATGCATTTGTGAGAATTGGTGGGGAAAAGGCATGGCATGGGTGGAATTCGTGTACAGAAGAACCAACATTCATAGGATAAGTAAGCCATGACCAGAATCTCATAGACAGCATGAGGTCCTGACTTATTTGAAGGTGAGGAGACTTATATTTGACTTCCAAAATTGTCTGGTGCCGGGAGAGAAGGAGAAGCATTCTGAATGGTCTCTAAAACAGCAGCAAAGCATGTGGTAGTTTTCAAACAGCATATTGGAAGCCCAGAAGTGCTGTTTGTAAGAAAATACTAATCATTAATCACAATAACATGCCACTGGATTAACTTTTCTGCCTCAGCTGTTGCAATCATCTATTTTAGTATTGTAGCATTCTCTGTCTAGATGTAACTCCTGAGGATGGATTCCACCATCGAGGTATTAGAATGCAGGAAGATTCCTTGTTGAATCTCCTTGTTGAAGATTGATATGGTGAGGGTATTTCATCCTCAGAAAGGTATAATCTGGTAGATATGGTGTAGTGGAAGGTGAGGGAGATATATGAGAAAGGGAACAGCCTTCTTAGCATCAAGAATGATAAACAATACAAAAAAAAAGAACATTCACAAAGGCTCTGCAGTGACAAGAGTCTAGTATGGGTGATGTGAAGTTTGGTATGGCCACTGTTGAACTGGAAAAGAGAGGACATGAACTGCCCAATGCATGGAAGCTGGCAGCTTGGGATTTGTGGCTGTAGAAGCAAGGCTTCATCTCCCTGTACAAGTGTTTAAGACCATGTCATGGTCTTGACATGAAGGTACAAAGAATAAATTCAGACATGAGGATTCTGGGCCAGACTTCAAGTAAGGATCAGTCCATAGAAAAGGAAGTGAAAGGTGCTAGTGATTGCTGACTTCCTCTTGCCTGGGACAAAAGCATTCATTTGCCAGACATGTCTAGCACCACTTGAAGCAGCAAGGTATCTCCATCAGGACATGTAGCATTGCATAAGACACTGAGTTTCATGTGCTTCTGACTCCTCTAGCTTTTTTCTCAACCGTGGCACAAATGATACAATCAGAGAAAGTCCCAACGTGACCATAGTTGTGTCAGGGACTTTGTAGGAGAGAGTAGGGGTAAAGAGGCCCCAGTAATGCTTTCATCAGCCCTCCTGATCAAGATAAAACAAAAGGCAGGTGAATCCAAGTGCTTGACTACGCATCTAATGTCACAACTAACTTTTTTTTATTTTTTCCATTATAGTACCTAGTTTAGAATGAAGAGCCTAATCATGATTATAGGGTATGATATGATTGACGTCATGAAGACTTGGAGGGACAACACAAGTTTTTGGAGCAGGGCTATTTAAATAGGTGTGTTTCAACCGACCCAAGAACTAAGTCCCATATGGCCACTTGCTCACATTCCTCTGGTAGGACTGGGGAGTGAATAAAAAGAGTAAAAAGGGGTAAACTTGTGGTTTGTGATAAAGTCAGTTTAATAGGTAAATAGGTAAAAGCCATATGTGCAAGCAAAGCAAAACAAGGAATTCATTCACTACTTCACATAGTCAGGAAAATGCTCAGCCACTTTCAGGAAAACAGTGCTTTGTCATGTNCTTTTGGTAAGAATAACAAATATAAGGAATGGTTCTAAGAATCACACTAAGCCAAAAAAAGATGAATTCTAAAGAGTACATCTAGATCTAGAAAAATTTCAGGCTATTGAGGGACTCTCAGCTGATATTTGGATATATGATGAGGCATGCTAGCCTCATCTGAATTTACCTGATGAAAACGTAATGTTTCATATTTTTATCTTTTTTTTTTCTTTTCTTTTT
>VZRO01005380.1:217162-277669 GCA_013397915.1 Daphoenositta chrysoptera
CGCAGTCAGAGGCTCTGTCTGCCTGGCCGCTCCCTGTGGCGCTTGGGGCTCCCAAGTAGCTGGACGGGACGACGGAGGGTAACTACCCTCACGAATCCGAGCGAGGGCTGGTTCCTCACACTGCCGCGCGTCCAGAGAAAAGGAAGTGAAAGGTGCTAGTGATTGCTGACTACCTCTTGCCTGGGACAAAAGCATTCATTTGCCAGACATGTCTAGCACCACTTGAAGCAGCAAGGTATCTCCATCAGGACATGTAGCATTGCATAAGACACTGAGTTTCATGTGCTTCTGACTCCTCTAGCTTTTTTCTCAACCGTGGCACAAATGATACAATCAGAGAAAGTCCCAACGTGACCATAGTTGTGTCAGGGACTTTGTAGGAGAGAGTAGGGGTAAAGAGGCCCCAGTAATGCTTTCATCAGCCCTCCTGATCAAGATAAAACAAAAGGCAGGTGAATCCAAGTGCTTGACTACGCATCTAATGTCACAACTAACTTTTTTTTATTTTTTCCATTATAGTACCTAGTTTAGAATGAAGAGCCTAATCATGATTATAGGGTATGATATGATTGACGTCATGAAGACTTGGAGGGACAACACAAGTTTTTGGAGCAGGGCTATTTAAATAGGTGTGTTTCAACCGACCCAAGAACTAAGTCCCATATGGCCACTTGCTCACATTCCTCTGGTAGGACTGGGGAGTGAATAAAAAGAGTAAAAAGGGGTAAACTTGTGGTTTGTGATAAAGTCAGTTTAATAGGTAAATAGGTAAAAGCCATATGTGCAAGCAAAGCAAAACAAGGAATTCATTCACTACTTCACATAGTCAGGAAAATGCTCAGCCACTTTCAGGAAAACAGTGCTTTGTCATGTGAAAGAGCACTTTGGAAGACAAACACCATCCCTGCAAATGTCCCCCATTTCTTCCTTCTCTCCCCAGCTTTATATACTGAGCACAAACCCATACTATATGGGATATCCTTTGGGTCAGCTGCAGTCAGCTGTCCTGGCTGTGTCCCCTTCCAACTCCTTGTGCACCCCCAGCCTCCTGCCTGGTGTATTGGAGTGGGGTGTGGAGCAGAAAAGCCTTGACTCTGTGTCAGCACGGCTCAGCAATAACAAAAACATCCCTGTGTTATCAGCACTGTTTTCTACACAAACCCAGAACACAGCCCCATACTAGCTACTGTGAAGAAAATTAACTCTATCACAGTCAAAAACAGCACAACAGGAAAGACAGAGAGAATGGATCTCAGCACTCTTTCACTATGCAGAATTAAATATGATGTCAGAGATATGGTCTCTTGAACCTCTCCAAATCATAGTCAGAAGGGGAAAAAACAGTTGGGAGGTCATAGCAGATCATCTGAGCAGGAAAAGGTAGGAGGAGATAGTACGTGAGACTTTCTAGAAATAAGTAGCAAAAGGCTTCCACTCAAAGGAATTAATTTTTATAGGGTGTTTGGTTGGCATATACTTTTCCTGTGCAATGAAGCTGTAGTGCTCTAGATACCATTGGTGGTGGTTTCTTAATGTAAATGCTGCTGAGATTGACCAGGGAAAATGGTCTGTTTGATTCTGCTCACAAATAGAGATGAACTGACTGAGAATGTGGCCACAAACGGCTGAGCTACAATTGCAAGATGACAGAGTTCAAGATCCACACCAAGACTGAAAAGGCAACCTGGAGAATAAGGACTCTGGACTTGTGGAGAAAAGACTTTAGCTTATTCAGGGAATTGATAGGCAGAATACCTTTGCCAAGCTTTAATGAAGATTAAAGAAGCCTAGCAAGTAGCTTCCTGATGATTTAAAATGCAAAAAATGAAGGACTTTTACAAGAAATCGGGTAAATAGGCAAGAAAATATATGAAAACTGCTCGAGCACTGAGTAACAAAAACAGAAAGGTCAACGTTCTAGCTAAAACTAGCAAAAGATAAGAATAATTATTTTGTTTTGATTTTTTCTTGGGGAAAAAATAATCCCAGTAACCTGCATTGGTATAACAGTTTGTTAATCATACATTAGTCTCACTATGCCAGGTTCCTAGACATCTTAAAGGGTAACTAAGTTTTTTAGTCTGTGGTAAAGTATTGTAACATGACATTTCTAGATAGATTATTGAACACAAGAAGACGATCAATAGGAAAAAATAGGGTTATGGTAACAATTACGTAGTATTAATTAATTCCTTTAAGGAATTAATGAACCTGCCCATAAGCTTATCCTATTTGATATTGAGCAAAACTAATCTTAAGGATAGACAATCCCATGGGCTACCTTCCTACTTTTTCTCAGTATCTATTTAGCTAAGCTGAGAGAAAGGGCTCAGCATTGAGAATAGTCGCTGATATGCCTGAATGCTTGTCTGGCATTATTAAAAAGTGTGAGTTTTAGCTCATCTGCAGTGCATTTTAGGACTTTATTAGGCACTCAGCAAATTTTCAGTGCTAGTTTTGAGCTAAAAATAATGTTGCATGGCAGGTTAAAGCTGAAAGTTTAAGTTCGTTGAAGAATACAAGTTCCTGAAAAACAAGTCTGCTTGTAACAGACTCAGGAAAATTGCTGTTCTCAGTTTGTAAAATGGAGTACCTGGGTAATGCAAGAGATAATGCATTTCTCCTTGTAATGCTAGTACACTACCCAGAAATGCAAACCCTGATTATTCCTGATTCAGTTAATGAGCTTTATTTCTTGTCTGGTCTCATTAGGGAGCTATCAACTCTGATGGAAAACAGTTCTCCCAGCATTTTCCTTGACTCCACTTTGCATAAATAACAAGTAGATGTCTGTTGGGTTCATTTCTAAGCTGGTACTGTGAACTAAAGTACCACTACGTAAACTAAGCTAGAAAAAGGAATAATGCATTCTTTACTGAAGTTAGTTTTCTGGCTTTTAGGGAAAATTGTCTTATTCTTGTGGAATTAAAATTTCTTGGAGACTAACAAGGTGATTGCAAACTTTTCAGGTGTTTATCAATAATCTTCAGTGATAGCTCAAGAATTAGGCTTATGTATAGTTATAAGTAGGTCTAAGTGACCAGTAATTTTTAATACCAGTGAGGAAAACAAAGAGTGGTGATGTTTTTCAAAATACTCATTTCCCTAGAGAAATATTTTCTGTGTGTCTTGCCTTCATGTAATTAGAGTTATACTGAGGACAGACACAGACTTGAGTAGTGCTTTCCAAATAATATGTTGAAGTCTAAATGGGTTTGGGCTGTGGACATGTAGTGTGGCATAAGAGGACACATATGAAAAAATCAAAGGAGAGAAATGATGTTGTTTTTAAAATATTCATCTCTTCTATAATGGACAAGTGTTTTCTGAATAAAATGACAAAACATATTGTCCTGGGTTACAGTGTATTCTGTTACCATCTACATGAACTGTTGAAACCAGGTGGGTGGTGTTGCTTGCCATCTCCCTCCGAACTATCTTCTGTTAATGGGTTTCGCCACATGACTCATAGATAACCCCTTCCAGACAATATTCTGTTAATTGCCAATCAAGGCCTTACCACATGACTGACAAAATTACATCATCCCATTGTGGGATGCTCCGCCCAGAGGGAGGAACCAAGCATTCCATCCTGGATATAAGCTGAGATTTCGAACACCACAGGCAGCCTTTCCACTGGATTCCCAGAGGATGAGACCCACATAGCCACCGCTGAACCTTCTGAGACCAGACCCCTCTACAGGATCACTGCTCCCAACAGGACCACCTCATCAGGACTGCTACCAACACCCCGACCAACAGGGTGTCAGGTTGTATTCTCACTCTGTCAGTTTTTTTCCTACTATTGCGTTTATTTTACTTTTTTCCCCCTCTTACTATTAAAATTGTATTTCTGACTTGCAGTCTTTCACTGGTTTGTTTTCAAACCTTCACACATATCAAAGTCAACATACTCATTCTTTGCAACATTATATATGTTAAACGCGAAATGGATAACCTAAAATGCAGCTTCCAAGAGGGAGCACTGTACAGTATTGTAACATGACTGGATAAAAATAAACTTTTGCATGAATAATTATAAGGATATTTTCATTACCGTTCTGTGTCTTTTGCAAATATCCTGTTTCTAATTTTGATAATTTAGTGTCATAAATGGATAGAATTCAATCCCAAAACAACTGATAAAATAACATTTGAAAAATAAAAATTCGATCACACAGTTTAATTCTTAAAAAATGAGTAGGGCCATTTAAAATTCTTTTTCCTGAACATAATTTCCCAGCTAATTACAGGTTTCTGATACTCCCTTTGAAGTGGAAGCAACTCCAGGTACAACAGTGTGTTCATTAAGAGCTTAAGGTTGCTCTGAAACTATTAAGAAATCCTATATACTATTCTAGTTTATTGCAGTTTTTTTCTATGTGATTACATTATTTTGAAATATCAGAAAACGTGAAGGCTCCCTTTCAGGCACCTCTGGATTTTTCTTATTTCCGGATTCACACATTGCACAAAGGATGCCTCACATACAGGACAGATCAATTAGCCCCCTTTGCAATCATGACATCTGTGGACAGACTGGGGTAAGGATTACTGGTAGTCTTTTTTTTTTGGTCTTGCTGAAAGAAGAAAGATAGAAGTTATAACAGTAGTCCTTATGTTAAAAGCTGTGATTAATAGTTGGTGGTAAGACACTAAATGCTGAACACAGATCCTTTTAATGTACGTATTTTAAAAACCATTTTATTAAGACAGAAAGCATCAGACTCTTTGTATGAATTAATTTTCTGGGGACTAGTACTCCAAAGCAAATTTAGTAACTGTGGTGATGTTGTCTAAGGAGGGAAATGAGGAAGAAAGAGAAGAAGAACAGAAGAATGCTATGTGTAATTCTTAAAAGTAGCACATAATATTGACAATGTATTTGGCTTCCAAAATGGTCCACACAATTTGTATTGCTATTAAAAATTGTGACGTATGGAAACAGAGTTAATTTACCCATGCAAAATGCATTTGTCGGTAGAGTCTGCTGTGCTGATGTGATGTTCCGGTATTATAGTTTTTGTAACTATTGAGGTTTCCAGAAGACTGTAAATTATTTCTCACAATGTGAAATTTCTACTGAATTTCTAAAACTGAAGGTCATTCTCTGAAAGCACATAGTAAACGACTGGGATTTTTATTTTGGTTTGGGTTTTTTTTTTTGAAAAAATATGTGGGTCATACTAAGGGAGTTCTGTATGTATTCAAAATGAGAAAAATAATTTTGAAAACTTGAATTTAAGTACATAGGTTAGTAAGCATTTTATTTTTCAGTAAATCTCACATTCTCCCTGAAATGTATCAGAAGGCGAGTATTAGCTAAAAAATATATTTTTCTTTTAAATTTGGATATTTGTTTTGATTTTATTCTGCTTTTTTTTTTTCAGTTAACTGAGCAACAGTATATACCTTTTCTTTTTTCCTAACATTTTTGTTTTCAAAGGTAAAAATCACATAGATGCAACTAGAGTCAGTTGTAGTTATCTAAATTTTGCATTTTTAACATCTTCTAAATTCCAGAGATTGACTAAAAATAAGATGGTTTGGCTTAATCTCAAAGGATATTCAGTGTATTTTGTCAATTCTAGAAATATCTTGCTTGAAAAACCATTTGAACAGCTGTTAAAGAGAACAGCCCTCTGCATCTCCTTTGAAATATTTAATTTATTAATATAAGCCTAAAAGCAGTCAAAAAACATTTTAGAAAGCACAATTCGGCAATGCAAAGGTCTGAAAGTAAGGAATATCTGAAATAGCAGTGCACTGTTCCTTATATCTTTCTTATTTTCAATATTGACTATGTAGGTATGCTCTCAGTTCAGCAATACACTGTCTTTGTAACAATTGACTACCAGAGGAAGGTTTATTCTTTGATTAAAAAAATGGGATAAGAATGAACAGATGTTGATACCATTGCTAGCCCTTTCTTAGACTTTATTACATTACCTTGTTCAAGACAATGTAATTATAATATAGATATGCATATAGTATCTACTTCAAAGGTGACACACATCTTCTTTCACTGATGATAGGATCTTCACCTCATCATCATATCGACTCCTTTAGAGAATACTACCACAAGACAACAACCCTTTTTGACTTCTGGTGGGCAATGAAATAATGTTTTGAATTATACAGAACTGATTTTTATAGATGAAAATGTCTTCTTTTACCTAAAAGTTTTCAGATTGTATGAAAACTATAGAACTGTAAACCTTTCAAAAAACATTTCTAGGATTTTTTTTTTTTTTCAGAAAGACAGCAAGCTCAATTACCTTTGCCATATTGCAAGAGTTTTGTTGCCCAGAACTCTAAACTAATAATAGTTTACCATGGGGTAAAATGCCTGGCTAGTTACAATTTGTTCCAAATAATCCTAATACATTCAGAGGTTGAAATTTTTTACATACATAAAATTTGAAAACAGGGGTTAGGAAAGATTTTAATTGTCGAACTGACCTGAATTTCAACCCAATTTAGCTAACAGTAAGTCTGACAAGCTTTCTAAACTATGCCACAAAGGCATAAGCAACATTCTACTTTCTCAACAATTATATTGGTCTTTCAAATCTGATTATGGCATATTTTGCACCCGTATGGTGTGGGAGTTCTATGACAGCTGTCATACTTGACACTCACAGCTATTACAAAGCTGCACAATTCTGAATCCAAAAATTATGCCCAGGTAGAGTTCTCTGCAATCAATTTATAAACATATTTTTAAAATTCAGTGTAGATACCAATTTCATTTCCTAATGCCAATGCAAATATTGAGAATACTACTAAAAAATCCCCTAAAGATTTAGTTTAAAACAATTAGATCACTAAAAAAAAAGAAAAAAAAAAAAAAGGAAAAGACTATTTATTTTGTTCTTTTCAAACTCACTGTCAGAATTATTTGGAAATTTTATCCATAGCTCAATCTGATGCCTTAAGAGGCCACCTATAAACAGAGACCAGACAGGAGCAAGGGAATAAAGGTGGGTATTTATTTGAAGGGCCTTCAAGGGACACCCCGGGAGCCAGAGGCTGTTGCCAACATGGACCCCAAGATGGACAACAGGTCACGAGTTCTTTACACCTTTATAGGTTTGGTTCATTTGCATAGCCAGGGTTAACTCTCCAATTAAAGCTTCAGTTTAATGATGTAATTCCCCTCAGCTTGCCCCCCTTTCAGAGGCTTTTAGTTTACACTTTTTGGGCCTAGGACAGTCTAGGTGTCCTTGAAGAGCAGGCCCAGAGAGGCTTTGTTATGACTACTCAGCACGAGAGAACAGAAATTAACAGGCTACAAGAAACCTCAGAGCTACACACTAAGCAGTACAGGATTTTGAAAAATACAAAAGTTAAAATCTAAGGCATCAAATCCACTATAAATTATCCTATTGATCCTTATATTTCTTAAATATCAACAACATCAGAATATCAGTGAGGCACAGAAAGATTGAATGTTAATTCAATTAGTTACAAGTGTGGATATAATTAAAGTCAAGTAGCTATAAGTGTCTGGGATTTTTCCTTTGCTGTGAATTGTATCTCAAACCGGAACTTCAGAGAAACCAGCTGTTTATCAGAATGAGAGTGGATAGTTCATGCACTGCAAGGATTCAATAAATAGAAAGTCACCTGAGATGATTTCAGCTGTTTAAGTGAAATTATGATTTCAATTGATAAAGGGGAAATAATTAAATATTTAATTTTAATAATTTTATTATTAATTATTTAGCAAATTAATAAATACTGAGTTTTCAAAACAATGCTTGGATATACAATCATTTCACTTCTAATTTTTGTTGCATGCTTATGAAAAATACTTAAAGATTAGTTTTATGCTTAATTTATTAACATATGGAATAGGTAGCCCTTTTAAAATAATGTTGTATGTTGTACAACATTTCAACTCCCTTTTATATTTCTCTCTCTTACGTGACATTTATAGAGAAAGTATTATTACAGCTCTCCATTTTCTTTTGAGAAACAAACACTTAGGCTGAGTTTTAAATAAGTTTTTGATAATGGGGCTCAGTAAATATTTGCAACGCTTTAGGTGAACTATCCTAAAAGGCATATAATTAACTAAAGAGACATTGCAATTCTGCTGTAATGATTACCAGTAATTGCATATTAATATTGTATAATTAATATTAATAGGGATTAATAAAAACCAACCAAACAACACTTTTTTTTTACTAAACTTTAATCTGGATTCCAAAATGATTGAATTTTATCAAAAAAAAAGTATTTTTACCTGTAGATTCTTCTATAAATTCTCTACAATTCATTTAAACCCACAACTGATGAATGAAGTCTAATGAAGACTAATCCTATTGGAGTTTTATAAAATATTAATAAACTTTTCATAATCATTGCATAAGGGGGACATGAATATAGGAAAGGAATTTACTTTGTGAGATAGGAAACAAAAAATGTTCACATTACTACTGTTATATACAGGTTGCAGAATACAGGGCAAAATGTTAGTTAATTTGCATTAACCTGGTGCTATTGTTTTCCATAATTATATTGAATAAGTGGAGATATAAGACTGTTAACATCTGCACGCATATGTTTGTACTTACACACACACATTTTGCAAAGAGCAAAGAGCTTCTGAGACAGACAGAACCATGCAAAATATTAGGAACACCTGACTGCTGTGATTTTCCATAAGGATGCATTTTTAGGTATATAATTTGTATATAAATATGTATTTACATACACCTATAACTGCAGTTTCTTTTTAGAGTTTTAATTAGCATTTATGCTGAGAATTATAAAACAAATGAGAAAGACGTGTCTCACTTTTCCTTACACCAAGAAAAGACTGTAGAACAGTAAAAGATAACATCTCACAACACGCCCTTTCAAACACAATTGTTGGAAAACTCATAACATTTCATTTGCTGTTGTCATGAGTCAGCAAGAGCCACTCCAGAAGTTTACAAAATAAAGGATTTAAAATTAAGAGAGCACTTGTCTGCATTTTTTTGCTGAAGAGAATTGCATAATTGATAGAAAGAACTGTTCCTATTATAAATTCAAAATTTTTTAGATAGAGGATATGAGGTCTCATTATTCCTATAGTAATTGGCATTGATCTAATCTCACTTCTAATAGAATGGAATTAAAATAAATTTCATCAAAGCCCTATAAGTCATTTGGGTTTCCGTTTCTCCATATTTCTTTTCTTGTTCTTTGTATCACAGAATCAGTCTTCAGCCTCTCTGTAGTTATCTGATGTCACACACAGAAACATGACATTCCAGGCTCATCCAACTTAGAAGGCACGTCAGGAGGACTCTACTCCTACCTCTTGCTCAAAGCAGGTCAGTTGTGAGATCAGACCAGGTTGCCCAGGGTTTTGTTCAGTCAGGTCTCAAAAACTCCCAAGGACAAAGACTGCACCACCTTTCTGAAGCCACCTATTCGAGTTCATGACTGTCTTCATGAGGAAAAATGCTTCTCCTATGTGGGGACCTGTGTGGTGGCCTATAAGGCCAAAGAGCAAAAGCCTCAATCTCCTCCTGAAAGGCAGCAGCCAGGAGATCTCTCTTGGTTAGGGTGAGTGGATTGGCTCCTCCCAAGATCCTTTGTTCCCTCATCATTATGTAAGCACCTTTCATTACTGCTATTGGTTTTGTATCTGTCCTCCCCTTTTCTACCCTATATGTCTCCCCTTCCAGATTGTTCTCCCTTCCCCGCTCTCCCATCGCTCCCCGTTCCTGGCCACTCCTTCGGGTTTTCCCTGTTGGCCCCTGTACCCCAACCCCGCCCATGCACCGCCCCTGTGCCCTGAGACCATTGGCCCTCGTGCTCTCCCTGCCCTCCTCGTCCCCATACAAAATCCCACGACCCTGCTGTGTCTTTGTCTTTGCCTCTGGGAACATTTCACACCATGTAAATTAAAGTTCTTCTGTGGAACCTCATACAGGGACTGTCCCTTGCCTCCTTTATCGCCGCCAGGCTGTGGGGCCGTGTTCTCAGGGAAGGTTGCGGATTGCTACGCCACGCTTAAAAAGGTACCTCAACACTCCTATATGCAGGTAAGATGTCTATTGTTTAAGCTTACGGTCACTATGTTTTATCCTCCTGCCCTGCATCTGTGATGAGATGACTCCATTTTTCCTTCAGCAAGGTGTGTTACTGCTAGGTTCCCTCAAATTCTGCTCTTCTCCAGGTTGAACCAGCCCCACTCCACCACCAGCTTACTGGTTCCCTGCTGAATATACTCCAGTTAATCAGTATCTTTTCTGAGTAAAGGGTGACTAAAATGACAGCCTAATGACCAGCGAGGAGAGGGGAATAACCATTCCTCTGCACCTCCTGACCACGCTAGCACAGCCCAGGTTGCTCTTGGCTGCTTTGCTTTCAGGGCACACTGCTGGCTCATGCCCAACCTGCTATCAAGCAACATCCCCTGAGAGCCCTCTCTGCCAAGCTGCCCCCCAGCTGGTGTAGTCCTAGACCACATCATGCCCAGAGCAAGAACTGGCATTTGTTCTTGATGAACTTCATGAGGTTCCTGGCAGCCCATTCCTCCTCTATCTTGTCCAGGTCCCTCTGGTTTGCAGCTGTAGCAGAAAGTATCAACTGTTCTGTGTCGCTTGATGCCATCTGCAAACTCAATCAAAGTGAATGTTGTTACATTCTCAACTAATGCTCTTTGTTGAACAGTCAGAGGAAAAAGCTTACTCAGAGTAGAAGTGAAGATTGTATCTGCTTATTGTTCTTTCATGCTCATGTTTATGGGGTATTTATATTTTGATCGGCCTGGGGAATGTTCTTCTGATTATTTTTCTTGCAGAATGTTGCAGCAAAACAGTCTCTATACTAATTATTTTGCTATAAAATTCAATATGTTTGTATATTTGACAGAAGAGTCTTCTAAACATTAATCAGAAAACTATGTAACAATATTATCTCTGATGAAAATATGTCTTTTTGCCTTAATGAGTTAACATTTAGGTTCATGGATCAAATTTTTAATCATCTATTTCAGCACTTGAGTGGCACAAGTAATTGTGTTGCAGTTAAGTCTATATCTCTTTATATCATCTAGATCTATATGGGTATTTATCTACATCAGTGATTTAGATATCAGTGTGATGAGAGTGTTTAGAAGACTGGTAACACAGGCCAGTCTTTGCTTTAAAATGATGCTTTATTAATTCCATTAATTAACGACACACTTCATGATAATATTTGGTTTTTATGTATTATGAATCACTATCACTACAAATACAAAGCTGTAAGTCTTCAAAAAAACTTTAAAAATAGTAATTTAGCTGTGAGCTACTGCTGACATATGGTTAGTATTGATGTCTGTAGTCCTTGATAATGTTCCGTATGGATGTCAAGGTGATCAGATTTGACAGATCCTCTGCTAGAATGATTGGAGCTGAAACAGACTTGTCTTCTTTCTTCTCCATTGCATCATGTTTGATATTCTTATGATGTTTTCCTCCTCTTGAAAGGGGGATCTGTTTTTCATGATACTGCTTCTCTTGGTTTCAGTTCACTTGAATAAGATGAATTGAAATAAAATTTTATGTCATGCAAGAATCTCTTAATTTTTATATAGTGAATAGGTTGCTTATTAAGTTATATGTATATATTTTTTTATAGCACACCTATGTTTTGTTATTTGGTATTAATATAAAATTCACAGCCTGTAAAAAGGAAAGTGCATTAAAAAAAGGGGAGAAATATTTTTAACATTGTGATTCGGCACAGGCCATGGTGCTTTTCACTATGGATTCATGCCATTATCAAGCACCTTTTCTTTCTTGTCATGTTTGTTCTTGTTAAGTTTACAAAAGCTGTATGATACTGATGTATTCCTCCAGAGGTACTGACAAGTACATGTTTTTTTCAGCTACTCAAAAGTTAAAAAATCTCACATTGCTGCGTCCAGATGTGATACAGTGTCATTGATTTAAGCTTAAACCTGTGAGGAGGGGTTTAGTGATCTGATTTCTACTACTTTTTTCTTACCAGCTGGTGTAATAATGCCAGAATCAAAGCTAATTTAAATGTAAAACTTCCAAAATTTAGAGGTAGACATATATTCTTTCAGTATCTAGAATAATTCAAAAAAATTTTAGTAGGCTTTTCACAGAAAAAAACAAATTCAAAGTTCTGTAGCAAACCCTTTTTTCCCTTTTTTTGTCATGCTTAGGGATATTTTCTATACTCTAAATGTAGGAAAGTGTGCTACAAAGCCAACCATTCTCATCTTAGTGTATCTTCCAGGTAGAAAAATTTAAAAATTGAAGTTCTTGTATTCACTACTTTAAAGTCAAGTCAGTTTGCATTCTAACTTCTTTTCTTTTTTCTTGACTTAAATTTTGGTCCATCATGTGTCTTTACATATGTAGATCAATTTTAATCTGATATAGCATAAAATTTGCTTGTTCTCAAGATGATCCTTAGTTGGATTATTGTAAGATATAGAATTATATTTCTGTCACTGTAGCTGTAAATTAAGTTTCACCCCTTTATTATTATCCTGGAATTAATACAAACTGAACAGTAGATAACCTTGTTGAATGTATATAAAACAGATTTAGCAGTATGAAAAATAAACTTAGTTAATGGGTTTGAAGGTCGAAGTCAAGCTAATATATCTCTTAAATTATTTTGGAAGTTTTGTTCTGAAACTTTTTCAGGCATTAGGTACTCCATAGTTCCAGTTCAGGCATAAATGGAAATATAGCAGTAGGCTTTAAAGTATGTTTTTAAGCATTTCAATGTACTTTCCCTAATTTTGAGGCACCTTGGCTGTCTAAAAATCCTATTGAAATCAACACAAGTTGGAGAGATGGAAAGGTGAAGAACAACAGAAATTTAATTCTAGATATTTAAAATTTTACTTCCTTCCCACTGTTATCGCTATTAATTAAGGACTGCATAGTCCTAATGAGTTGGTTGTTAAATATGGGATAAAATATTGGAACACTTACAGAAGAGCATTTCTACTAAATATTTTCCATGATAAATCTGTGTAAGTTTTTTCTGCATTTATAATAATATTTATGTCTAGTTCATAAAATGAGCCCTATATATACACTGACATTTCATATGAAATTATTTTCAGTGAGAGAGGTCAGATTTTTTAACATTGTCCCCATACTGAATTAAAACAAGCCTTCAAAACACAAGTGTCTTGTTTATTGGCTTGTGCTGTTAATAAGATGAAGCCAGAAGTCTCTAAGCAACAAAAGTTCAGTCACTCATAACTTTATTCATTAGTGGTTGTAAGGTAATTCCTAACTTAGCTCAGGAGGCTTTATCAGTGTTAATCTACTATTCCATCTATTCAGCTTGCAGTGTATTGAGAAATTCTAATGTGTGTTAATTAACCTCTTGAGTATTGCGATTTCCAGGTAACCAGATTAATTCACCCAACACATCTACCAGAAGTTTACCTTTCAGTGTGGTGGTGGTTTTTCAGTTGGTTTTTTTGTTTTGTTTTTTTTACTTTTTAATGGCTTTTAGGATTGTGGAAACAGTAAAACTTTGATGATATTATGACATTCAGTAAAAATGAGGTTGCTGGATTTTTCTCAGGTTAATTCATGCAGAATTATGCCAAAGTCAAGAACTAAAAAATGTATTACAACTGAAATAAGAATATGTTGTAAAAAAAAAAAACTTTCCACAATATTTTTCATGAGTTGACTGTTTTAAAATAAAACTTTGCATGAGATGCAGACAAGATTGATTTCAGATTATGTTTATTTTACAGGATCCAGAAGTTTAGTAATAGAACTAGATTCACATGAAGACAAAAGGCCTTATGTCTTTGTATTTTGCGCAGGGGGAAATAATTACACAGTTAGTACCACCTGAACACAAGGTAGGAGATAATGACTGAAATCACCTTTGAATTAAGCACCAGGAGACCAAAGGAATGCACAGATCAGAATGAAAATAAGGTGCCTGACAGATAATTAAAATATGGATTAGAATTCTTCTGTACATAGAGAAAAATGCACCTTATAATAGTCTAAACTTAAACTGAAGTCATAGATAAAAACTAGACTGTGCTTAACAAAAAAATGCAGTTAAAAGAATTGTATAACAAACTTCCATAAAAATTCTTGATCATTGCATTCTTACACAATAGCTTTTCAATATCACAATTATTATGTTGATTAGAAACATTTTATATCATAGGAGTATGGACGACATCCATATTAAAATTTTAAGATCTTCTTGAATCCAGACCCCCTGAAAAATATAATTATAAGTAAAATATTGAACTATTTGAGAGTTTGTATTATCCACATAATACAAACTGCTGGTCTCAACAGCAATAATGAAAAGGAATGGAAATGTACGTTTTCAACAATTCTTCGATATAATTTCTTTGTGGAAAATTTCAGCCATATTCCAGTGTTTCAACTGAAAGATCCTTCTTAAAAAAAGTAGCCAAGTATTAATTTATCTTACTGTACTATACAAGTGCTGCACCAAAAACTAGTTAAACTGATGTGCGCTAACAAGATATTGCATCACCTTGCCAAGTTCAGAAAATATCACCAAAGAGATTTGTTCTACACATGGGTGCAGCATTAATAGATAGTTACAATGACAAATCATTTGTCATTCAGAAAGTCTTTTATACTACCGGGTACCTTTGCAATTTTTCAAATTGATCAAAAGTTGCCATTTGCAACATTGATGAAGTTCTTAGGTCCCCAAATCATTCCTATTCAACCTTTTCCTCCAGGAATATATTTGCCCAAAGGCAATATTAAATCAAGCTGTCTTTTCTTAGACAACCCATATTATTTTCTATTCATATAAATCTTATGATACATTATTTTACTGGTGTGTGGAGTTTTAGATTGCAGTTATCATAGTTTCTATTCTCATTAGAACTTCTGCACATAATTAAAAAAAAAAAAATAAAAAATTTGTTGAGCCCATATAAGCATATCCCTTGATAATAAGACATTACTGAGAATGTTAAAACTCTACACTATACGGAAATGTTATATATTAAAAAAAAATTCTGTAGAGAAATAACCAAGGATTACAACTGAATTATCCTTTTCTTTAATTTTTATTTATATATTTCTGGTTGTGTTTGTATTAAAATCATGTTTGTCTACTGATGACATAAATTTATTATGAGGTGTAAGAGATAAACTGTGAAGGCAGTGCCTTATTATTGGTAGGTTTGTGACATTCCCTGTCATGATATCTGCTACCTTTCATCAGCAGTGTGTTGAAACAGATAGAAATATCAGAGTGCTCTGCTTACACCCAAAATGTCAGGAAAGGGAATATTATTGTTATTTGAGGAAATTATATTTAATCCTGTAATTTACTGTCTTTATTGAAAGATTTCACAGCCACCAATTATTCTCTGGCTTTTATCCTTAACATTTCTTATTAGATACACTGTAGTTACCATCCACAGCATTTCTTGGCACAGATCTGAACATAAACTTTTCCTTACATAAGTGGTACAGTTTTTATGGTCTCTGCAAAAGAATCATAAAGTGATACAAACACAGTCTGTGGTATTTTATTTTTAGTTATTTTCTAAATCATCAGTTTACCTATACTGTTCACTACTCAGTAACGATAGATAGAAAGGTAACACCTTCCTGGTAAAAAAAGATAAAAAATTGTACACTTGTATTCTAATGCAGTTATTCAGAAGATTCGTACTTTCTTTCTTTGTCTTCCTATCCAGAAATGTGTATAAACAATTGCTTTCTCTGAGTATTGTGGTATTTGGTCAGATGTCTCAAGAACAGGTTTAAGTCTTGCCTAAAAGCAGGACAAAGAATGTTCAAAGTCTATGAAAATTTTTCACGTTGATTTGATACAGGACTTCCCTACGAGAAAATTTACACTAACTTGTTCTCTCTTGGTGGGGTTTGTGTGTGCGTGTGTGTATTTGCTTTTTCTCCCTTTTTTCCCGGTAGCAAACATAATTACCTGGTGACAACACTATTTCTTTTTTGGTGCTTTGTCATGCAAGGCATTTGTGGTACTAGGAGCTTAATTTATACTACATCACACCAATTTCTATTGTGGAAAATCATTACTGTTTGCATTTCTCTTAATTTTCTTCAGTTAATTACTGGTAAATGAAGTTAGTTTATAAGAAACATAAAATTAAAAAGAAAACAGCAATATTCATAATTATTTTAATACATAGTGTCTCTATTTAAAGTAGGAAAAAGGAAACAAATATATAACTTGTTAAACTTGTTTTTCATACTCTATGCTTTCTTGGATCAGTTTATATATTTTTAAATTCTCTGTATTTGATGTAAACAAAGAAATATATATATAATAAATGCAAGAAATTGGCTCACATAATTCCAATAACTCTTTCAAACTCAAGAAAGAATTCAGCTTTCCAGTAACTGTAAAACTATAAATATATTGTTATAACTTGTTTTACTGTACCATTAATCACACAGCCATAAGTTTCTTTCTCTACAATTTTTCAAGATGAATCAGTTTAACTGAAATTAACTGTATCTCCAATTCCATTCCTTTCTGTTGTGCAATTACTGTATATTTTCTTGCTGCACCTGAACTGAAAAAACAAAATAAGTTAAATAAATACAAAAATAAGACTAATAATATCACTCTAATCTCAAATGGAAAAGGAATTTACATAGATGTTACACTGGAGGAATCACTATATTCACTTTATAGATTACAAAGTTGCAGTAAAAGGCTAGAAGTCAAGAATGCAATTAAGAAATTCTGAGTTCTGTTTCAGACAATTTTCTATTGCTAAATATTGCTTGAAGATGTCATTTGCATGATATATAAATATAAGCAATATACGCTATCATAAAAATGTCTAAATACTAATAAGCAACTTTGCCTCTGCACGTACAGAAATATTTCTCATTATAAAGATGAGGTGGTTTCTAACAATGGTTCTCATCTTAGAGACATAGCATTAGGAAGAAAAGTAACAAAGGGCCATTTACTACTGCTTTGGGCTACAACCAAATGGTCCCTTTTTTTAAACAGTCTAGCTTCTTCCTGTAAACCAGTAATATTTCTAGACACGCCTTCAGAGTCTGGTAACCTGCAAATATTCAAAACCAAAAATTTAGTTTAGTGTGGTCTTAGTTTAGGAAATTTTCCCAATTATGTCTTAAATATATGCACTTTCATTTTATGCTCACTTTTCTTCCCACCCCTTAGTTTAAATACTTATGCCACTCTCAAGAGGAACAAATCCTACAGTAAGCACATCGTTGTTACAGTATGTGTGCTTTCATTTTATATTCAGACTTCAAGCTCTTGTAACTATTCTTTGTGTCAAAGCTTGTTCAGATGATGTTTTTCTCCATTCATGTGCACTATTGGTGTCATGTGGAATTATCTTTAGTCACAAATTTACAGATCCACTGAATATTCTGCATTGGATGGGGCCCACAAGTATCATACATTCCAATCAGCTAACAAGATTCTTCTTGCTGAAAAGCAAAACAAAATTTAGTTTAGGGCCTGCATCTTGATTGTCTTGAAACTATACCTTGCATATTTCATTCCTGTTTTCCTCCCTGTTCCCTCCCTTCAGAGCTAAAAAGTACTGTGCAGCCTTTGTTGCTGGTTAGTCCACTTCCCCTTCCTTTGTTAGTTCTCCTCTGATTCCCAATATCCTTCCTAATTGTGACCATTTCTCTATTTTTGTTTGTGGATTGTTTTCTCCTGGATTAATTCCTCCTCATTTTATCTTGGTGGAAATTTCAAAAGTATTTTTGCTTTTGTCCTACATTTTTTGCTTCAGCTAAAATATTATTCAATTCCTTAAGCAGTGCTTTTCATTTTGCATGTATGCCATTTGGAAAAGAAAGGCCTGTTTTCAGCAGACTTTTAACAGTTTGGGTTATACACTTAACTCACTTTGCTGCACCTGTTCCCTTGCATTTAGCTTACATTTATTGTAACAGAGTGTCTTTTGTTAGCCAAATATCTGTTAAAATTCAAAAATAAGAGAATTTCTCATGTCTCTCTGACTCTATTTTAGTGAACCTGTATTTAATTAAGCATAAATTCCACTGTTTGAGCCTGAAAGGAGTCATGAACAATGATGGGGTGATGCTTGTGAACACTAGATGACCTGAAAAGCTGCATCATTAACAGCCTGTACCTACAACCCCAACTGCACTCTCATAATACGCAAAATATTTATGCAGTGGTATTCCAAGCAGCATGTATCCTCACGGTAGAATAAAATATTCATATTTTTCTGCAATACTGGTGCACACTAATTTCTTAAATTCAAAGAACTGTGAAAACAAATATAATGTTTTTTTTATGAATCTCTATTAAGTGTACAAAGAATTGAACTTTAATCATCCTTATAGGTTCAGGCACATTGACTTCTTTAGGTGCTATAGGGTTTAATGTCCCAAAACATACGTTTTGTATCCAGCTTTTAGTCTACTAAAACGCTTTCTCTCTGGGATCGATGTACAAAAGTCTGACAAACATGACAAGCATAACTTTTTTATTACATTATAGATTGTGGGTTTCATATATCTTACAGACTCCCTATCTTTTCCCCCTACTGCTGGGTCAATTAAGGCTCTTGTTTTCTTATACCATTATTATATGTAGTCATTTTAATTTGAAGCAGTTAATCTGTTTCTGCTTCAAATTTACTGTTTTCTCTACCTAACTTCATTTTATCCAGACAGTATTTCCTGACCTTTCTTAATCTGAAATCTAAACCTTAAACTCTCTTCAAGGATTTGATGAGCTGTCTCTATGAGCCATTGTGGTAATACAGCTAGAAAGCAGAGATCAGACTGGCAATTTTATTTAAGCTATCTACCCAGATGCACCCAAAATATGGTGGACTAAATGAGGTGAAAAGAAATATCTGAGGAGGAAACAATCGGAGAACGAGTTGTTAATTTTCTTTGTGCTTTATGTATTCTTATTAAAGTCAGGGGTAATTGCTCTTAGATTTGTAGTACTAATACTCCAAGATGCAGAATAATCCCTTTGCCACACTCTACCAAGTGCCTTTTAAAAATCAATAAAAACATTATGTAGTTCCCTTATCTTTATGCTCAAGTAATTTCTCAGTTAGTTGTCATAGAATAAACATCTGCTTGAGTCTCCTTGGCACAAACCCCCACTTGTTATTCTGCCAGTTGATTCCTGATGTGTGGTTTGAGTCCACACTGTATCACTCATAGGAATAATTTTGCTGGCATAGCTTAACAGATGCACAGTATTTAATGTTCTGGGGTTTTGTAGGTTTTTTATTAATAGATATTTCACAAAGACATAAAATAATAGAGTTCTCCAAGTTTCACCAGATGTGTCATGGATTTCTTGCTATTAGTATATTTTATCCTTACAGAGCACTAACTTCTGGGATCTTTGTATTACCAGACTATTATTTTTAAGAGGAATTAGTTTGTATCTCCTATTCTATCTTTATAGCTGTCTTCTGGGATTTATACTATTGCAGTTGAGAAAATATTTATATTTTATTCTAAAATATTTCTCATCTTGTAAGCTTCTACTTTTCAGACTTTGTTTTACTGATCTTTTCTACAGCAATATCTACACAAGTAAATTTCTTGCAGCCATTCTCTGTTTACAGAATCACAGAATCAATTAGGTTGGAAAAGACGTCTAAGATCAGCCTATGACCAAACACCACTATTTCAGCTAGACCGTGGCACTAAGTGCTATGTCCAGTCTTTCCCTGAACACCTCCAGGGATGGTGACTCCACCACCTACCTGGAAAGTCCATTCCAATGTCTAAACAGCCTTTCTGTGAAGAACTTCCTAATGTCCAACCTAAACATCCCTTGGTGCAGCTTAAGACTATATTCTTCCTGTCACTTGTTACCTGTGAGAAAAGACCAACCCACATCTGTCCACAACCTCTTTTCAGGTATTTGTAGAAAGTGAGAAGGTCTCCTCCAAGCCTCCTTTTCTCCAGGCTAAACAACCCCAGCTCCCTCAGCTTCTCCTTACAGGACTTAGGCTCCAGACCCTTCCCCAGCTCTGTTGCCCTTCTCTGGACACACTTCAGCACCTCAGTGTCCTTCTGGATGAGGGGTCCAGTACTGGACACAGGATTTGAGGTGTGGTGTCACCAGTGCCGAGTACAGGGGAAGAATCGCTTCCCTGACCCTGCTGGCCACACTGTTGCTGACACAGGCCAGGTGCCACTGGCCTTCTTGGCCACCTGGGCACAGCTGGCTCATGTTCAGTTGGCTGTCAACCAGCACCTCTAGGTCATTTTCTGCTGGACCACTTTCCAGCCACTCTTCCTCCAACCTCTATTCACTCATAATGTTAAGGTCATAGTGTTAAGAAATTATTAAATTGAAAAATCAGATGTTTCCCTTCAATATACAGAAAAATTAATTTCTGCAACATATTTCATCTATGTTTTGTAAAAAAATGTCTTCTTAGTGACAAGGAAATATAAGTACACTCTGCTTGCAAAAATTATTCTTAGAAAGAAAATCATTCTATTTTAGCTCACTTCATATGTGCAATACATATTTAAGCTTCAGTTTATTGAAAATAACAGGCATTTCAACACCCATGCATGTCATTAATGTGTACCTACACATATGCACCTAATGTGTAAGATCTTTTTTTCCTCCATTAGGATGTTTTAAGAAGTTTCATGCTGAAACCCACAAGGATATTAAAATCTACCTTTTCCCCTTCTTATCAGGATCCCCCTTACTTCAGATTCGTAGATTCTCACGAGCAAAAGTCAACAGATTTTGAAAGAGGGACACAATAGCACTCCAGTATCAAACAACTTCACTGTTAGAAAAACAGAATTTTCAAAGTAAGTATACTGATTGTGATGGAATTTGAACTATGATTCCAGGAATCTGCTTTCCTCATCAGACCAATTAGATTATGTAATTCAAAGAATTACAGTCAACAGGCTCTTCAGAGGCAACATGTGTCACTGCATGATAGAGACTGCATTTATCTTGTTGAACCTGGATAAGTTACTGAAGTACTGTTTTTTATTTATTTCTGTGTGCAAATAATTTATGAAATTTATCTTCCTCAGTTTAAACCCCCTAGAGTATTATTCAGACTACTAAATATCACCATCTCAGACAGGAATGGTAGTTTGGGGCAATACTGCATCTATAGTCCCGAGATCACACTTCTATAACAACCATTCATCTATCAGTTACTTAACTGGCAAAAACATATGAACATGAAAACTTGCATAAATATAGTTTTAGGATTATGTGCATTATGGTGCAGGTATCTTGGGCTTGGATTACCTAATAAATTTGAGCACAACTGTATTTGCAAAAATTAGAATGCGTGATGTATTGCTGAATGAGTCAAGAACTTAACAGTTTTGAAACACTACAACTGACACAATGGAAACTAATTGTTTCATATCTCGAAAGATATACACAGGCATAATTATAAATAGGAGAATGTTATATGAGATGAAGGTCCCTATATTATTACTAATGATCTAACTATTATTACTAATGATCTACTAACAGAAGGAAATCTTTCATTATATACGTCTTTGCTCTTGAAATTAAGTTCATCCTGATACCATTTGAAATGACAGTGGAGATGAAAGCTGTAAGTAGTCATTTTAGCTGATACATTGAATTTATTGTGCAAGTTAATGAATGTCTCCTGATTTAGTCCAGATTTTTGGTTTCTCATCATGCAAAAAAAAAGGAAGAAAAGTACCTGCAGTAATTGTACAGAATTTACCTCATTAGCCTGAAAAATCATCAGGGAGAATGTGTTTCCAAACCACATCTGATGCCTGATTCAGAACCACTCGCTCCAGAGGAAGTCTCAAAATATTTACGAATTTTCTGAGTACTGAATTTTTCATATTGTGGGAAAGATGTCCTATTAAAAGGACATGGAGGTGGACACGGAGATGTATGCATGGACTTATTCTCACAAGCAAAATGTCTTTATAGCTTGAGAGATTTTATAGAGGGTCTGTTTCTGGAAGAAATGCCAACATTTTATACGACCCTCTGAATGCTATTTCTGCTACTGACTTCTGTGGTGGAAACACCACTTTTCAAAGGATGGAATTATACAGAATAATAGTTGGTATTATGCAGAATCAAACAGGCTGATTTATTAGCTCATTCTGGTTTTAGAATCATCATGTTTTATAATTCAGGGTTATGTTCTAAAATCAATGAACTGTGGACTCATGATTTCAGTTGCAACATCACCTAGCTATAAAGGTACATTACCTGATTTTAAAAATTCTGTATGCTTAAATGCCAAAACCTCATAGTCCCGAAAGTGAATGGTTTTTGCCTCTCAAAGGATCTCCATTTCTTTTGTTTATCAAATGAGAAACTGAAAACAAAGTCAATTAGGTTTAGATTAATGAATTTTTGATCATTTTCCCTTCTGTGTTATTGAACCATTGGTCAGTATTTCCTAGTGGTGGACACTATTGAAAGGTATAACTGGGCTTAAAGACTTGCTCAGGCTCATTTACAGCTTTCCAGGATAAGAATTTTTATGTATAATGTTAATCTTGTATTCTCTGTTTTGTCAGTTTGCAATTTTCGTTATCTCCAGGGGTATACCATAGCAATTTATTATATTGTGCAAACACCTTGAAATAATACGTATGCATATATTTGATTTGGTTTTGCAAATCCAAATGTGCTATCGGAAACAAACCATGCTTTTAGAAACAGGAAGATATTTTGCCAGTCTTTTTACCTCACCTTACATTTAATTCATTCTAACATCAATATCCCAAACAAGATTTTATGCCTAGCTGCATCATTTAAATTGAATAGTAAATCAAACAGATTATTTGTACATCGTAGTTATGAAGCTAAATTGTTCATTACCAATCAACTACAAATGCAAGGTAAACTTTCATTGATTTTTTTGTTGCTGATGATTTTATTTAGGTTAGTAACTAGTGTGTTCTTGTGTAAACAGTATTATATTGCATTTTAGTTCTTGTCATTCTTTTAATCTTAAAACAAGCTTAGAAGTTATTATGTGTCAGAACAAACAAACAAACAAAACCCCCTAGAAAGTCAGGAAACAATTCTGACTAGCTGCAGAACCTAGAACAATGTTATTCATGTACAGTCTTCTGATAAGGTTACGTAATCTTCAGATTTAATACTTATTGAATGAGTCAAATATATTCACAATATCAGACACTCTAAGTGTAGACAGTTCTGAGTCTGACATTACAGGAAGCTTTATGAATCACATATTTTTAAACTGGTTTTGAGGTGTTTTAGAACCTTCAGGAACCCTAAACAGTAGGACTGTACTGACGTCTTGGATTGCCATCATGATGCGCTTATTGGATCAGCTGAGGTAGAGCTAAATTCTCTGGATACACGAATTATTTCTATATGTAAGAAGATATTTAGGCCTGTCAGCTGTTTTTTTCTTCTTTTTATGAAAATAATTTCAGACTGTGTTATAGATACTTTCTTAAAAGACAGAATAATCCTTTTTTATCGATCCATTTTAAAAAAAAGTGAGTTGAATTCTTGGAGGTCTATTTAGGAAAGACTGGATGGATTGTTAGGGAGATGATACTGAAGTGTCAATAAGGAACCTCAGAAGTCTTAAGGGTTTTATGTGGCAAGTGTGAGAAGCAGATTCTGGGGGAAAAATCAAAAGTAGTCATTGCTATTCTGTAGTGTTTAAAAGTTCTTGCTTTTAAATTCCAAGAATATATTATTTAACTGTATTCTTTGCAGTACAGTTTAATCAAAGCATGCTGGCCATGAGAAACATAAATAAATGGAAACGTTCACAGTGTTCATAATTTATCAATGTATTTAAATATGACATTTCCATTTGCTATTTTCTCTGCTAGACAAAAAAAATCATTTTCCAATGGTGAATGGTTTGTGAAAAAAATCTCCGTCATGACTTTGGAAACATTCTTTTTAAGTTCTGTTCAGACAAAAAACTATGACAAGCACTTACAACAGCATATATTAAGGACATGTTTGAATACCCTATCATTTGCTCATAGAACACTGCTTCAGGCAGGATAAAGGCTTTTGTGTAAGGGAAGTTACAACATTTTATAGTGCAACAGATATGCACTCCTGAGATTATGTAGATCTCAAATCAACCTCATAAGGTTACCTGCCAACAATGTCAACCTCTCAAAAATTTTTCTGTAGAGCATGTCCCCTAACAGAAGCTAAGACTAAATATACTCAATGTATTCTGCTTTTAAAAGGTGTATGGATGAATCTCAGATAAAGGACAGTTAAATGTGACATCATTTGAAGAATTTTATTTGTGAAGTCCAGATGTTCATAGTGACAGATTTTTTCTTAATGTGTCCAGAGCATAACAAGAAAGGTATGTTACCAAACAAGTAATATCTCTTTTAAAATAAAAAAGTCTATGCAGCATTGGGGGAAGATATTGGAAAGTTCTTTTAACTTTAGCACTATAGTGTTTGATCCCTATGTCTGTGATTAATGCTTAATTTTGTATCATAAAGTGTTTAGTACAAATGCCAGAGATTAATATAATTTTGAGTTAACACCCTACATCTGTGCCAGCAAGTAATTTCCTGTTTACTTATACAAGGGCTTAATATGTACAAGCAGATATCTTAGTTTTAGGAATAAAAACTTTGTGCCAGACCAAAGATGGTAAGAGACATACATAATGACGTGACCACATATTTGGTATATTCTCAAGCAGAAAATATTCATTAGAAGATTCACTACCATAAAAGAAAAAATTGAGGAATGGGAACATTCCTCAAATGATAACCAGGGACCCTCAAAAGACCCCTACTCATATCCAAAAAATTCCACAGAAATCACGAATATGTATGTATGTATTCAGGAAATGTAATGAATATGTACTAATTTCATTAGTTTAATGAATATAACCTGGTTTGTTAGGCTGCTGGGTGTGTGTATAGGGTGGAGCAGTTCCCTGTGCACCCAATGCTGCAATAAACTAATGTCGACTTTCTAACCTAGTGAACTGGTTGGAGAGTTTACTTCCTGGTTCTCGGTCACAGGTACATGAAAAGATTTTTTTCAGGAGAGAAGAAATGGTTCCAAACATTTATCAACTATGACTAGAAAGAGAAAGATGTCTTGCAGAATACTTTCATGCACTATTATAAAGATTTTGACTGTTTTAATGAACTGTAGTCTACAAGCTGTATTCTCATAACGTAGTATTTCACTTACTGTTAAAAAGAATCTTGAAAGATATTTATGATTTTATTTTTGCTTTTTTTGGGAAGAGAAGTTCTGCAGAGGGGGTGGGAAGCAAGGGAGAGACATGGTGCAGGGTTCTTTCTGGGTCCTGATTAGAAAGTTTCAACAACAAATGGTTTCATAAAAGGGCTTTTTTAATAAGATAGAATAAAAGGAGGAATATAGATACCATGTAAATCTTTCTTCAGATGGTGGGAACCCTGCTTCTGTGCCATTCTGGATGCACCCTAAATAGGTTATCCAATGGTATGCTGTACAGAACAGGTGGAGGGAGAAAAGGTCCTTCTTTTTCGTCACTCCAGCTATTATATAATTTTCTTAAAAGAAAATAATTCCATTCCTGAAGGCTGGTCTCACTTTTAGGTAAAGGCAAGGCCACATAGGTGGTGTAATTGCCAGTAACAAGTGGGAGATGTTTACAGGCTTCTTTTTTCCAACAAGCTGTCTGAGGTTGTCGTGTGGCCAAGTGATCTGTGCAGCAAAAGGCCATACTGAAAATGCAGCACAGCACAGCCCTGGGACTAATCACTTTGGCTAAATGCCATAGCATCAGAAACTCATGTACAGTGGTCTCCCAGTCAGGACCAATGCATTTCACCCCTTGATCCATGTGCAGCTTACTCTTCCCAAAGATACTATAAGTTAGCAGTTATAGTAGTATACAGATACAGATTTCTCATGCTATAAGTACAGCCCTAGTAGAGCACACATAGACTGATCAAGTTCATTGACTCCTTACATACAGTGTCTTCTGCATGATCCCAGTGCAGTATCATTGCATGGAAACAGTAAATTAATTTGCCATTTCTGAAAGATATGCTCACTGAATGTGTTGGGTTTGGCTGCAATAGAGTTAATTTTCTACAGTGGCTAGTGTGTGGCTATGTTTTGGATCTGATCACTGAGCATGCCTCTCTGAATAAAGAAATATTCTGAGTTGTTTCATGGCTCTATGATTTCAGTTAAGCTGAGGAATAGATACTGACATCAGACAAGAAGTTTATTGAATCAAAGGGAAAAACCAGAAACAAACAACACATTATGTTTTTCCCAGCCCAGACTACAGTTGAGGATCTACTATTACATAACTTCTAAGTCCTGATACTGAACTGTAAAGTTCTTATCAATTATATTTGATGAGACATGCAGATTCATCCCTATGTTACATAAATTCATACTAAAATAATATATAAAGTTTTCAGCAAGAAACATTGCCCATTGGTTAAATAGTAGTACATGTATATATATATAGTATCTATGTAGTCTGGTATAAACTTTTCTTTAATAATTCCCATTAAAATTCTATTTGATAATTTTGAAACACTGAGTAGGCCTTAAGACTTTAGGATATTCAAAGGTTTTTATTGTGGACTTACTGTATTTTCACTGCTAACAATGGTAAAACTCCCCCTGACTTCAATGCTAGATCAAAAGTCACTTGCCCTTAAAAAATCCCTCACTTGATGTTAATATCTAATTTAAAAACTCTTATTTCAGCATAGTAAAAATTTCGGCTAATTGCTACAGGTCATATATTAAAACTTCTAACTTGGATTCAAAGTTTTTGAGAATCTCTTTTCTCTAGGTCTTTGTTAAAAATTGTGAAACTTCAGTAGTTCTACTCTTCTGCAAAATGATTAAATGTACCACTCTGTAGACATTTTTTCTTTTTTTTTTTATGGATTTCCATTGTGGTGGTTACTCTTTTCACATTCTGCTATCGAGAAACAGTGGAGAAAGAGCTTGTGCTACTCTTTTACTTAGGTACCATCACTGCTGTGTGTTACCTGTTTCTCCTTTAGCACTCCATTTGTTTTTAATTTTCAGGAGGTTTTGCTCCACTCCAACTCTGTGCCTAAATTTCTCTGTGTCTTGTAATTTCTATTATTTTTGTTTGTTGGCCATGAATTTTGCCTGTAAAACTGATATTTAGGATTAAGAAGTCTATTATTTTATCCTATATTCAGATTTTAATGATGCAGCTGCACTGATAAAGATCCTTGAGTGCCTACACCAATTAATTTGGACAGGATAACCTTCAGGTTTTCTACAGATTTAACTACATCTGCTTAGAAGTTCACTTTTTGTTAGACAGGTTTCAGGTTTTACAACCTCAAAACCTCTGTGCTGTCTTTGAGTTTTATATCAATTTCCATTGATGTCTTTCAAAATCCAGAAGTAAGCCATGTGACAGCTTTATTTTTTTAAGTGATATTTAAGAAGTTATTTTTCTTCCAGTCTCCTAAGAAATAAATTTATTTGATGTGAATTCTCAAAGAAAGATGAATTACTCAATCTTTCTTCCAATTCTTATTTGCTCTCAAAACTGCACAATTTCTATTAAATTTCTATTATAAATTGTTGTCAGTAAGTGGACTTTCTCTATGTCTTAATTTTTTACTATAATTTTCCATTGATAAATAGTCTTCAAAAGACTCATTATGAAAGTAACAAGGACCATGAGGTTGTAATGTAATATTTCCTTTTTCAGTCATTGTTATTGCTCCTATTGGTTTAGAAAGAAAAATGCACCGTCATATGTACTGACTCTTCCCAGAAACCAGAGTTCCTCGTCACAGTATTTAAAGAATGTTGTGACTCAGATGTTGAAATGATCAAGTAACCTTTTATTTTATGGTATCTTTTATCCAAACAAACTTGGGGAAAAAATGTTTTCCAGTTCTACAGTTTCAATATCCAAAGAGGAAAAAAAGTAGACAGCTTTATTAATGTGAATTAATTTTCTTTGTCTCAAAAAAAAAAAAAGTAAAAAAAGAGTAAGAATATTAAAGCATATTTATTGCAGTTTGTCATTAAAAAAAGCAAAATCTAAACTTTGATATTTGAAAATACCCAGGAAACCAAAAATTAAGACACTGATTTCTCCAAAACTACTCAATAAATGTTCCACCCATTTATATCTGGCTACATTTTCAAGGACTTTTTTTGAAGACCAAAGATAGAATGCAATACTTACAGATAAAAAGCTTCAAAAATTCTCTGAATTTCACTTCAATAGCTTTCATATTTCCATGTTTGTTTTTTCCTTTGGCATAATATCTATGGCAATTACACTGTTTAGAGAAATTTACTGCTACAGAAACAGAAACCAAATACCAAACCTCAGGTGTTAACACATTAAAATGTAAGGATTTTCATAATGTCATAGTAGCTTCCAGGTTTCAAAATTCTAACCGAGGAACCTTTTGCAAAATGTTTTTCTTAGGCTTTCATTTCTACATAAACTAGAAAAAATAGTGAAGTCCATCCTGAAATAAATTATACAGTATTGCTTAGCAGATAACTGCTGTCTTATTTATGTCTCTTACTGTCTGTACTTTTGCTGTCGGTTTTCTGTCTCCTACTTATTGGACACGTGCACAAAGGATACCAGAGGTGAGTCATGTGCCATGGCTTCTTATATAATATATAATTATATGTTGTAATAATATATGTATTTATTATTGTTCCTCATGCATAATATTTTCAAATACTGCATTTTAAAATATTGCCTTTTAAAATAATGTTAAATATTATTTTATTTTTAAATAATACATCTCTTATTTTAAAATAATACTGGAACTATAGCTCAGTGTCTTGGCAAGGACTTAAATCACAGACAGCCTTCAAATTCTACTGACTAGGGTAAATGAATTTGACTTGGTAGAAATTATTACACAGCAATCCAGAAGTAGGTTTTACATCAAGAAAAATATATATGTGAATACACGGGGCTTTTTATGACATTAAGAACTGTGTAATTATACTGCTTGAGAGACCCTGAGCCTCATATTCAGTCCACAGATAGTCCTTTTCTCTTTCTTTACAGAAAGAAGGTAGTTCCAGAACTCAGTATTAGGAAACATCATGGTGCAAACATATTTGGAAACTACTTTTTAGAGTGACATGTCCAGGGAAAGATGCTATAAGAATGGCAGAGAAGTTAACGAAGTTTATTTTCTGTCATTCAGCAACAGCAATAATGTTGATTTCCCATTAATCTCAAAGCTTTGCATACAATGCTATGAGCTGCCTCAGGGTGGTTTGTTAGGTATCAGGAGGTTATAAAAAGGTAGGTAGAAAGCATTCTGTGAGGCTGAGCATGAGAGTGGCAAACAGGGTAGAAAAATCTTGAATGTTCCAAACACTGGGAGAAAAACATGCTTGTTCTGGGTTTTTTATGTTTTTTTCCCACTCTTGTTTAAGAAACGGGCATTTAGGCATTGTAAGGGGCAGGATACTGCTGATATGTGATCTCTGGCCTAGACCATTATTGCTGTTGTTATAGTGTCAGATTGTTAAGGCATTTTCAACAAAATATTTTTTACACTGCCAGTGTTTAAGGTTTTATTCCCACTGTAACAAACTC
The DNA here is from genome assembly GCA_013397915.1 of Daphoenositta chrysoptera. NCBI lineage: Eukaryota > Metazoa > Chordata > Aves > Passeriformes > Daphoenositta > Daphoenositta chrysoptera. The sequence goes on from VZRO01005380.1 coordinate 246,786, forward strand.
TGAATCTCACTGTGCAAGTCATACAAACTCAAAATCCTCTCCCTTTATTATCCTATAAATCTGCAGTGATCATGGAGGGGAAGAACAATAAATACAGATTTCATAGTCTACTATGCCTTTCTTAGATCGTATAATACAAACCTTGATTAAAATCCTAAATTAAGAAACTAAATATGGCAGTTCAAAATATTTCGAAAAGATGGGAAGATGAGAATATAAAAATCATTTTGCATGCTTATGGTCCTGATCCTTCTTTTGATTTTACTCAATGCTAATAATGTGCAGACTTCAACAGAAGCAGGATCAAGCCTCTCAAGAGCAGTGGCATTTTGATGTATTACACTAATACATCACCCTATGCAGCTCCTTGATGATGTATTGCCCTAGTGCTTTATCAAAGTGTCATTGCTCCCATGAAGGCATAGCACCTTCTAGCCGAGCCCTGGATAAGAAGTTATGTTGGAGAAGAGGTTATGTTATGTTATGTTATACCCTATGCTATACTAAGGTATGTTTTATGCTGGTATGAGGAACAATATCAGAAAAAGAGAGATGAGATTCCAGGATTAAGTGGCAGAGGTGGATACACCCAGCAATCAGACAAAATTCACACAAGTATGTTTCAATAGGACTTCGGGCTGATAATATAATGCTATTTGAAAATGTTGTCCTTTAATTTTTTTCAGTATCTTTATTTTTGATTATGCTAAAATAACCTAAAATATGAAAAGCAGTGTTGAATATTTTCCCTCAAAAATGGTGTCTTAAGTAAAGGAGAATCTTTACATTTGGCTCAATTCCTTACCCCAAACCATCATCAAGACACTTATTGATTGGAAAGACAGGTGAAACTGGCTGCACAAACTAGTTTGATAAAATTGTTTAATCCTCATCTCCATTCTCAACATAGTAAGAATTTTCTCAAATTTCTTTACTCGTACATAAAAATGTAAAAAAAAATTAAAAGATCCAGTAAGATAAACATCAAAGACAGCAAAATCATTCAGTATAGCTGTAAGCATATTTCTATTGCAATGGAAGTACCAAATAAACATTTAAATAATCACAAAATGCATGTGATAAAAATAGCATATTTTTATGAGAGATGCATTATAAATGTCTGATAACATCCCTATTGTTACAATTTAGAATTCAAAAGGAGGAAGGATGACTAATAATTAAGTTTTTTCAAAGTTTCAGTCCATCTGTATGATCACGTAAGACCTGATTCTGCCATCATGATGCACACTGATTTCTGCTTTATTTGAGCAGTATAAATCTATTAATTCTGGGTTTTTTACTGTTCTGTGAAAGTAATGCTGCTAATGCCTTCAGAAAGGATACAGTCAAGTATAAAAATAGTTGATAACTAGGTGATACTTTGCCTCAATTTGGATTAGTTGTTTGTGAGCTCTGTCTGCCTGAGCATCATGAAAATCAAATTTTGGGATACATTTTTTGCTCCTTGTATTTAGGACACCTCAATTATACTGCCTTACATATTATGAATGTGTTTGGGTCTCTGTATTCAACCTGCTTTTCCTGAGATGTAATGTTTTCTAAAGGAAACAAGATATAAACTGGATAAACTGTTACTGGACAGGCAGGACTTTGATTAAATCTTTTCTAAGAATACAGCTTAAAGATCTGCACCCAAGGATCTTGTCCATCATTCAGCAATGGCAGGCGAAATACAGGTACAAGAAAAGCGTGATCTACTCTCTTATTTATAAAGAATTTCCTTCAGATTTTGTTGAAAAAATAGGGCATTTCATGAAAAAGTGTTTCCTATCCCAGAAATACTACTGGTAGACTTGGATTGATTTAACTATTTACACATTACTTGGGGGAAAAAAGCGCTTAATGAAATCAAGTAAGTAAAAATTACTTATTATGTGTAGGTTGCAGTAAGCCTACCTTTCTTCTGCATTTGTAGGGTTTTGCTAAGAAATACTGTTCTAATGGCATCGGTCAGAGTAGAGTTTGGATATTATCCTCTTTGTGTATGTTGATGAACAGTGGATTTAGACTAATTTTGTCAGACTTCACAGGACTATTTAATCATATTTTTTCTTTTAATATCTGTTGTCTTACCTTCTAGCACTTATTTCTCATGTTATTAAGAAGTGATGTGAAAAGCCAAGAATGAGATTTGTAAGAGTACAGGGTAACGCTGTGATGTTATTAAGATCATTATTTTTACTGTACATCCCACAGACGTTAATAAAAATATGATGTGTTGAATGTTCCCAACTTTCTTTGAAATAACAGAACTTTAGAGAATTAATAGTTTTATTACAATGAAATACAAAAAATATGGTCTGTCAAAACAGCAAATTGGTTGTCTGTGGGTGGACACATCACACAGTTCCTATTATATTTCATTACTTCCACAACACATTTATAAATAGGTGAAAACTATAAAAAAATAAATAAGTGGCATTTATGATGGGCCCTATCAAGTTCAAATATGAGTGAACAGAGTGCACACTGTCATTTCATCCTTACAAAAATCAATTTCCTCTTCTACTGACAAGTACCATATAAATACCATTATGATCCAAAATTTGTAGCATTTATTAATTTTTGCTTGACATTTGTTGCAAACAATACTGCAAAACACTGATACATTTTATAGGTATAGTTAACTGCTCCTCCTTTTGCCATAGATCGATTATATTAGTTTATGTTGGCCATTATTTGTTAACAAGGTTCAGTAATAGCCTGAAAGACCTTCCTGTATTAACATAGCTACAAAAGCTAGTTCACTCAGTATGGCACAATAGTAAGTTAGATTGTAGTGTGTGTAAACTGTATTACATGCAATAATAAAAACTGATCTCAGTTTTCAATTTGTTTTATTAGGGTACTTGTATAAGAGACTGAAAGATCTCAGTTCTCTCAAACACTGTTAAGACCACTAAAGGGCTTTGCCCACTGTGGCAAACTGTGTAAAGAAGAAACTGCTCATGTCCAACTACCAAACCCCCTGAATATGCCTCTGTGAATTCCTGGAATTTGGACTGCAAATTAAGCGACCTGATGGGAACTTGAGATATGATAAAGGTGGTACCATTGTCCAATTAAATAAGGCCTAAGGAGAGGTAAGCAAGGCCAGGGGAGAAGAATGTATCATATCACTGCAAAGAATCCACAAGGAAGGCAATCTCAGTACCTGTGCTGAAAATCAGCTCTGACTGGGTCTGCCAGGGGGAAACCATAACTCACCAACTCAGAAGAAGAGATAGAATGGGACTTATTAGCATTGGAAGTGAGTCATGTAACCTATACAATGAGAGAACTGTGCAGCCAATGAGCAATAATTCCTTTGTTTGCTAAAATGTATAAATAGTGAAAAGTTTTAAATGTTTTGGGACCCTCACCACTGAGAAGCCCTGGGTGAAGAGGATCAAAGGGATGTCATCTGGATCCACGGGTGCTGATGTCTTTCTATTTAACCTGTCTCTCTCTCACTTTCTTCCTCTCCCTACTCCTCTCTATTTCCTATTTCTTTCCATCTCTATCTACCTCACATTTATTGTTAAATAAAATCTGCACTACTGACATATGGTCTTGTTTGCACCTTAATTTGGGCAGAGGTATCTCTCAATAACTGGATCTTAACAACTGGCTAACAGGAAAAGTGAGTCAACTGCTTTTCTTGTCCTCTACCCGAACTTCTTTTCTTTTACTCTTTCATTCTCTGAGTGGAAAGAAGATCCCCACTGCTACGTAATGTTATATTTTCTGTTCTGCCACAGGCCTTTCATTGCCACTGCACAGAAATTGCAATTGCATCTTATACTTCCTCTCCTGACTGTACCATTTGTCTTCTCATTATAAACCTGAGAAGAAAATAACACAAGACAGGTCTTTCCGCTGATAAATGTCTTTCAACTTACTATGTGTTTTGCAGTTTTAAACTCATTTTTATAGTAATAATTTTTCTTTGTGGGATTTTTTTTAAAATCTAAAATATAGTAAAATAAAATAAAAATCATGTTAATTATATGAAAACAACCATTTATCTCTGAAAACCTATGAGTTAGATATGGCAATTAAACTGTCATGTTTTTGCAAAGATTGTATTGATTCGGCTGTTGAGACATAATTTCATAAAAGAAGATTATTTTGACACTGAAACCAACATAATTGTGTAAATCAGATTCTGCAGTAACTGTTTTTCATTTGATGGGCTTGTGTTCCTGCGTGTATCAAGGAGCCTGTGTCAAGACTGTGACATGGCCAGAGACAGAGAGAGTGAAAGGCACAGCCCCAGGGGTGAGGGGCAGTCCAGGGTAAGGTGGGTCGTGGCTGTCAAGGCACTGGTGACCTCAGACCTGACATTTCCCAAGGATGCCTCACAAGAAGCAATACATTAAGAGTTTGCTTTTATGACAAGCTCCTGCTAATGCTCAGTCATCTGCAAAAAGACACCCCATTGCTGTCAGCTATCCAAGGGTGAGATCTGATTTACAAAAATTATCTCAGTAAAGACAAAACTACTTTGTGTAAATGTTTTCTCTACACCTGTAAACTACAATGCATTGACAGTGACCTCCCCTTCCCCACTAAGCTGATGGCTGTTTGCATATTTTTCCTCAGCCTACTTTTCACTTAAAAAAGGTAGTTGAGAGAGAAAGTCAGTAATTTGGGTTGTCTCTGTCAAGTTATGAAATGTAAGTGTTATCTAATATAGGAAAAGAGCAAATACGTATTTTTTATATACAAAATCACTTGGATTTTATGCTGACCCAAGCTGTCAGACAAGAGTGGTTATAGATATTTCTGTTTGTGTGTGAGCATAGATATTCTTTCTTATTAGGGTTGTGTAAGGTAATATCAGAACAACAATCATTGCTGCAAGTTATTCTAAAATTTTATTTATTGTAAGTTGAGAGACTATAAAACCATAAACAGTCATACACATGACTTGAATAATTCAGGTGATGGTGACTCCATGAATTTATTTCTATGTGATATAGGACTAGATCTTTTGGAAAAGTCTAATTTAACGCCCTCAAAATATGTTAATAGTTTAGGGTAACTTTTCCATTCACTAAAAGTTGTAGCCACTAATAAAGCTATTCATACCAAAAGATTTTATTTTTAGTGTTTGAAACCCTGATTTCTTTGCCTTACTTTTCTATTGTGCTCATTTCTTCCTACTTAGTAGGACTGGCTAAACTTCAGATGCAAATTTATTGTTTTGCATGTACGTATTGTTACGTCCTTCTACATAATATGAATCATGCAACACAAATGTTTTACATAACATAATACATTTATTTATCAACATATTATTTAACAGTTAAAACCATCATTTAAAAATGCTGGGCATTCCTACTTCAGAAAAAATTGCAATATTATGTGTCTACATGTGTTTAGAAGGCATGCAAATTTCAAATTAAATTAAAAAAAGGTCTTCAGAGATTAAAGAAATTAGAATTTTTTTCAATCTAATCTGACACTTCCCCTTTTTTTTCCTGAGTGCCAACATTTAGCTCTTATCACTGTTGAATTGATCTAGAATCATATTTTCTGGTTACTCAGAGCCCAGTGTCAACCCAGGTGCTGAGAGAACATGTCTGTAATAGGACATGAAGTTACTATACTTTGATCGTTTTGATGATAAATTTTACTTTTCTTTTCTGGAAACTTCTTGAAGTCATCTGTGTAATTCTTCAGAATCCATTCAGGATACTGAAGAACACATGGATCACTGCAGGCACAAAGTCTCCATGGTCATCCCACAGATTCTTACCATACTCATTACTACCAGAGAGAATCCATTACTGTTCCTCAAGAAATAAATTCCCTAAAGATTTTAAAGATAAAATAAAAGACATAGCAAAATGGGTAATTATTATAAAGAACTCAGAATGGTTGCTTTCATTCTCCAGATGGGGATTTGGTTCCAGTATGGGGAGGATTAAGTGAAATGGAGACTCAGATTCCTGTCCCTGAATATTCTCTACCCAAGAAAAAAAATAGAATTAAAGGAGGAGGAAATAATAATTTACATTTCATAGCTACAGTTTTAAATGCTAACATTTAAATGCTAACATTCAATTATAGCTTTCAACCCCCAAAACAAGGTTTTTATCAGTGTTTGCCACTTTTTCCTTACTCCCCCCATTAGATCTTGCCCAAGCCTTCATATGTTTATGTGCCTTGTGCAGTAAGGGTCCTTTTCTGGTACAGACCTTGATCAGAAAAATGCAATCTTTTTGCATATTTTTATCTACAAATACCAATATTTTTCTGAATTTACTGTTCTTTAGGGCCAATTTCTAACTTACCAAATTAAAAGAAGGATGACTACCTTTATAGTCTGACCATATACATATCCTGCCCATTTATTTTAGGATGTTTTGCTAACTGTTGTCAAAAATTATTTTGCAAGTTCATTGTCGAAGGCAGATGGACTCAAATCGCACCAAAACCCGTCCAAATTCCTTAAGAGCAAGTGGATAATTAACACAACAAAACACACAAGAAAATAGTACAAAATGAGAAAAAATATATTAGTACGTACAAAATAGATAAGTAGCTACTAAATTAATGAAGCAATATATAATCTAAGAGATTGTCTTGCCTCATAATACTTTACTCAATCTTTTGTGGCTGTACAACATTTCCATAGCAACCATTTATGATCTCACAAATAAAGATTTATAACTTAAGGGGAAATAAACCATGCATGAAGATTAATTTGAGAAAAAGAAATAATACTTTCACAAAAAATATGCGTAGTATACTAATAAAAATAGGAAAGAAAAATTAAAAACATGGGGAGCATTGCTCGGAATTTTATGCTTTCCTAGGCATTCTTTTTATTTTGACTTACAAATTCCTGGGTTTTAGAATTTATAGGGCACCTTTGAATTACAAAGAGGTAACTGTCAGTTGTAATGGTGAGTATGAAATGGTTGTTTATATATGGAAAATCCAAGCTCCAACATTTGTTACTAACCAAAATGGCTGATTCCATGGAGTTTGCTGCTTTGCATCTCTAATTGAGAAACATATACAAGTCTGGCAATGTGTAATTTGCTGTAGAATGTAAAAAAAGCATAAGCATACAACCTTTTTTGTATTGTGACCTGCTGATGTCTGGTACCCTGAAATTTCATTTTCTATTGTCATCTCTCAAACTTCATCTCTTCATGAAAAGACTGAACAGATAATACTTCTAGTGATTCCTTATGACATTTCAGTGTACATACAGAGGACCAAAAGGTTTAAACATGAGAAACTTCAGAGAAATAATATTACAATATAAATAATTATTCAAATAAATTTCTAGATGAAATTCTGTTTAAAACATGAACATGCTTGTATCATTTTACAACGGAGTGGATTTCAGAAATGTTTATCTCAAAATCTGCGAAATTCTTCTAGCTACATGCTTATGATGAACTCCCCAGACTTAGTCTTTTTGTAGTAGAAAACATTTTTAAGAAAAGTTTATAATTTCATCTTTTAGTGACATTGCTTTTAGTATTTTCTATTGAACTATAAATGGGAAAAATGAAAATGAAGACCATGTTTGAATTGTTCTTTAATATTAGTATTCATAATGTTTAAGTTGATTAGAAACCTGCTGTTTTCCTGAAAGTATCAGTAACTCTAAACAAGACCATTTTGCCTTTTTTAAATTCAGTGTTTGTGGGACTGGTTCCTGATGTATTTCATAAAACCGAATAATCGGGTTACCAAAACCAACAACCTAGATATCAAGAAGCTGTGAAACCAACAGGTTCTTGAACTCCTTCTCTCTACATGCTATTTTTCCTATTCCAGTCCTTGTGTTAACTTTGAAAGGGAATTGATAGTTTGAGGGACCTCTGTTGGTACTACAGTTTACATTTTTATACTACTCTTACTAATCTTTTCCTTCCTAAACTACTCTAATTTAGACATTATGGGGATATTTAGATGCATATTTAAAACACAAAATATATCAGTGTCATTCCATGAAAATATATTTTCCATTATGACATTAGTGAGTTAAGAAGTTAAATCCTCCTAAAAAGTAATGGAGTACAATTTCCAAAAATCAGTAAGATATTATTATTTGGATTTCTCCTGATATTCTTTCCACTTAGTCAGTCAGAAATAAGCAATAACTATTCAAAGTTTTCAACAAGTCTTGAAAAGTCCTGTAAAAAGAGAAACAAATATTATAATAATTTCACATCATACATTAATTTCACATCAAAATGCCCATGAGGTGAACCTAACTCTCATGTTAAGCTTTGACATTTAATATATGTCTAGATAGTACTTAGGGTTTTTGTAAAGCGATTTTCTTTAGAATAGAAGAGTTCTAATTACCCCTTAAGTAAGCTAAAAGTAATTGAATGCAATTTAGATGTATTCAACTGTGTAGCTACATTTTGATTAAACTTATTGTTGGCCTAAGTATAATCACATGTTGATTTTTTTTATCTTCTCCATCTCTTTAGAGTTAAGGATCAGTTGCATTATTTTTATCAGCTTACATTTTAGACACCCATCACCAGTTAACATTCTATTTCCCTAGATTTTATTTACAAGTCTATGGCTCAGAGGGGAAAAACACAAAGAAATTCTGATTCTATGAAACATCAGTACATTACAATATAGTAATGAAAGGCTATTTTGTTTCATATTGGTCTGTACACTCAAGCTCCTGAAAGAAATGGGTTGCTGAATTGATTATAATTTGTGTGGAATGGACTGTACATGCATGTTAAGCAATTTTCTACAAAATTACACAAAATTGGAACATCACCATAGCAATATTCTATTGTATGCAATTTTAACTAAATATTATAATCTTTAACAGAAACTTTTTTGATATGTATCATGCTCTTTAAAATCCAGTTTTACTGAAAGGAGTTTTTAGAATGAATGCAAATGTTTATGCAAAATAAATTTTCTAGAATTTTCTAGGAACGCAAAAAAAGTCCAAGCAAGTTCAAGTGAGTGTTTACTGAAAAGACTTAAAGGTAACGTGTTTAAGGGCAGTAGTAGAGAAGATGAGGTGAATTTTATTGTTCTCTTCCAGGAGCATAGTACCTATTCTCCGGGTCTCTGTGGAACCCAGCAGTGCCTTATACAGATGCACTCAGCCTCTCAGGGCCAGCTGCAAGATCTCAGCCACACATTTCAAGCAAGAATTATGAAACAGTTCATTCAGCTTCCTTGATCCTGAATAGCAAAGACTTTTTAAAGTTAGTCCTTTTGCTTCTTTCCATGAAAAAAAAAAAAAAAAAATCTTAAATAGGAGCTCTTCCATTATCCCAAAATAGAAAGTCAACAATACTTCAGCTCACTCCAAACCATCTGTTTACATTCATTTCTATCGCAAACTTCTCAGTCATTTGCATTTTGCCCAAGCTGTCAGTTCCTTCCTTTGCCAACATTAAATAACATCCCACAGTTGTGGTAGTTCTTTTCAGTCATACTGCTAGAATAAATTTTCATCAACAGAGGGAACATCTTAAGATAGCTGTATGTATATCTGAAAATTATGTAAAAAGCAAGCAGGGCAGAAAGGCTATGTTGTTTAATACACCATTTTTTAAATTTGTGTCATTTACAATACACAAGTTATACAATGCAAATACAGACATTTCTTTAGTATAATTTTGCCATGTAAATAATGCTATCTGTATTCTCCACACAAAATGAATTTATCATTTCCCCTCAATTTGTTAGAAAAAGAGTTCTCTTACCATTAGGAGCTAGATAGGACTAAGATCATTAGCATCTAAAACCAGATTAAAATCTTTTATCTTTCCTGGTTTGATTTTTTAAAGTAGTTTCCCTGTTTCTCATAGGGATATGCTAAATAAAAAGAAAAAAAATAATCAAGCAATGAAAACCCACTTATCAGAAGATATAATATTCTTTTTTTAATGTATTCTCAAAAACACCTCTTCCCTTTTAACTTCAGACATACTGAAGTATTTTGTCTTACTTTTCACTGTCATTAATGTACCCTATGCATAATATGCAGCGAAAACAGGACTTATATGAAGAAATAGGAAGAAAGATAAACGACCCAATAGGAATGAAAAACACTTTGCTAGTCACTTAACAGCAATAGGTATCTTGAAGATTGCTTAAAACAAAGCTGGTTATTGACCAGGTTTTGTTGTAGATCTTTGAAACCTGGGGATGATAATATCAGGTCTTGATGATGATAAATACATGAAGTTGTGCTCACAAATATTTGTCCTAATAACTAATTTTAAAAATTGACAAACTTGAAAGGATTTATAATGTAATCAAATATGTTTTCCCATTCATGTTCCATCTACCATCTGTTGTCTACAGTAGTTTAAAGATTAAAGAATTAAGTTGACACATTTGGCTGTATTCATTTAAAATCCAAATCACTAAGAAATGAGAGGATTCTTTATTCTTTCCTTTTTCAAAACATGATCTAAAGAAAGCACCAAACCCCTCTTCATAACAAGTTCTGAATTGTTGGCTGAAGCAAGTAAAGTCATTTCTTATGTAGATAACAGACTGACGGAGACAGCCGCAATGCAGTTTCTTAACACTGCCTTACTAGTGTGTGTGTGATCTCACAAGTACCTCTTTTGGGAAAAGGGTTCACTCCATTTCTATTAATGATAAATTTTGCCATTCTAAAGGATTTCCTAAAATAGATGTTTCTTACTGTGGTGGTGGTTTAAGGAAAACAAGTCTGAAAACAGATATATCAGCATACATCTAGAATAACTTAGTTGGTTTCAGTGCTGTGATTTCATGCTTCAACAACAGAAAAAAGATATGGTTTAGACACACTTTATGGAAACATTGTAAGGGAATGTGAGCCAGAAATGTATAATGATTATAAAAGAATTTAGCAAAGGGATAAAAAACTGAGAAAAGAGACTATAAAAACCAACAATACTCAAAACAAGAGGGAGGGAAGAATCACCAGTCGTTATTTGCTTTTGACTCATTCAGAAATTGGTAAAAAATTACCCTGTACATCTAGTCATGAGCTGTAAACTGTTGTTGGAAGCAGTTTGGTGGTCTAAGGAGGCAATATAAAGATTCTTGGTTATTAGCCTGTGTGGCCTGTGTTAGCTGGCTGCTGCATTTCCTAAGGGTTAGATACCTAAAAGTTTTAAAGATTATATGCTTAAGTATCAAACAACTTCAGCATATTTTAGCTCCACTTTGCACTTTTCTAAACTGAAACTGCAAAACCAACAAACCTGGCAAATTACCTTTCCATTTATATGCAATCATAATTAACATAATTTGAGCAGCAGGAAGAAGGTACTTGGAAGGTCTTAAGAGGTTTCAGTTTTTCCATATTCCAGAAATGGTAGTCTGGGTGAACACAATACTTTTTCTTCCAGTAGTGATCTGTTTGTGATTTATTAAAATTTTATTTCTACTTGCTTTAAAAGCTAAGAAGATAAAATTATTTTTGCAGGTAGTGTTCTGGTTTGTAGTTTTGCAAAACAATTGTCTACTGCACGTTCTGTTCTACAGTCTCTTATCTATCTGTTATTTTTTAAAGATAGAAACAAAATACAGAGCTTTTGTTTTGTTTGTTTACAAGTACCTCTTTCTCTGTTTAAATCTTAGGAACTAGAAATCAGTCTTGAGTTTCAAGGTAAAAAATTTGTCTTCTCAAAAGTTTAATATTAAAAAAGTCACCTGAGTTTAGATCATATAATTAATATGCAATTGTCCTATCTAAAATGCCTAATACAGGCAATACAAAGCATCTGAACCTTTCAGTTGTAATTTCTGAAGTTTGTCATTTTTTAGTCATGTGGGTCAGTGGTCTGTACACAGAATTTTACAGTTCACACACAGTTTATCAGTTCATTAAATATGGAAAGTCACTGTGAAAGCTAAAATACAGGTCACCTATTTATAAAAAAAACCACTTTGCCCTTGAGTTGCTGATGCAGAAGCTCTTCCTACATTTTGTGTCTATCATTCATGTAAAGAAAGTTCAGTATCAGGGCCAATATAGCAGTTAATGTGTGTGTGCGTATATACACAGAATTGAAATAGGAAGACCTATTTTATTTCTTTTTAAATTATTTAAATTACTCAAGCTAATGGTTATCTTGACTAAATTGATAATTTTGAAGAGAAATCAACACAGCTCAACAGATTTCAAAGCAAGTATCCATAGTACTTTGGTTTGCATTTTATCAGTTGGACAAAATGTGAGGGCTTATAATACCCTCTGTCTTAATGCTAATTGACTAGATTTTGAAGAATCTAGTAATGGTCACAAAAACAGTCTTTATGAAGACTCCACAGAGAAAGAAAAAAGAAAGAAAAAACCCCTTGTCTTTAATGTGGCCTAGGTAAATGGACAACAGGGATAAGGTATAGCAAAGGAGACCTCTTGAACAACAATCAAGATAGGAAAGCCATAACCAGTAATCACAGAAAAATACTTTTCAATTTGCTTCACTCAATTCAGTGAAGTAAAAGCAGCAAGCAAAATCTGTACTCAAATCCACATGGCATTTCTAATTTGCCGAGCCAAAGTACAAGGCAGCCTTATGTTAAGATCCGATTATTAGAGAGACGCCTCTACCCGAATTCGGGTGCAAATGAGACCATATGCTGAAGTCAGTAGTGCAGATTTTATTTAACTGTAAATGTCAGGTAGAGAGAGAGAAAGAAATAGGAAAAGGAGAAGGGGAAAAGAGAGAAAGAGAGTGATAGACAGATGAAGTAGAAACATACTCAGCACTGCTGTGGATCCACCTGCATCCTGTTGGTCCTCTTCTTCTGGTCTTCTCAGTGGTGAGGGTCCCATTAAACATAGAATTCAATGGGTTCAGTGGGTTAGTGTATGATCAGACACATGTGGGAACGCTCCAGCACCTCCCCTGCAGGGATGGGGGAAGTTCAACAGACTCTGGAGCTGTTGCAACACTTGTGGATCGCATGCAGTCCTCTGCTGGAAGGCCTCAAAAGATAGTCTGGGAGGTGCTTCAGGGGTCTTTGATGGTTTGTGACTCCTAAGACATGACAGATGCCTCTCATGTGAATGTCTGGTGTGAATGACCTTCTCGGGAGAGGGGCCTCGTTTTACAACTGAGCTGGTTTGTGTAGGGGAGGACTCTCTGCAGAGTCTGTTCTTTATTTTCTATGACTTGTAGCCTCCAGTGCTGGGTGTTACCCGCTCTGGTTTCACCATCACCCCCAAAAACTCCTTCTTCTCAGTTGTGGGGAAGCGTGTGCAAACCTGGCCTCAGCAAATGAGCCTGTGGGCTATGAGCTCCTCCAAACCGAAGCCAACCAGAGATGATTTTCAGGAGAGCTGCTGGGTTTGGCTTTCCTTATGAATACATTCCTGTCCCTCAGCCTTGTTTACTTCTCCTTGAACCTGAGATAATTGGACAACAAGAAAGACACAGACCGGTTGGAGTGAGTCCAGAGGAGGGACATCCATGCAGATGATAAGAGGGCTGGAGCACCTCTCCTAACAAGGTGAGAGAGTTGGGGTTGTTCTGCATGGAGAACAGAAGGCTCTGAGGAGACCTCATTATGATCTTCCAGTACTTAAAAGGGATGTATAAAAAAGAGGGAGAGCGACTTTACACATGGTATTTAGACACTGGAAGAGGTTGTCCAGAAATGTTGTGGACTCCTCATCCCTGGAAGTGTTCAAGACCAGATTGAGGTTGGATGGGGCCATGAGCAACCTGATCCAACAGGTAGCATCTTTCCTATGGCAGCAGGAGTGGAAGTAGATAATCTTAAGGTCCCTTCGAACCCAGGCTTTTCTATGATATTCTGATTTACATATGCACACATTTTAAATCTATCTCTAGCAATTTTATGTCCAATCTATACATAGGAAAATATTTTTTATTAGTAATATTTATTCTAAAGATATTTCCTGTATCACAGAATATTCAGACTGATCTTCATATGGATATCAGAAGCCAACCCCACATAAACTTAGAAGTGAGAACATAAAATAATAATGGCTAATAATGCTAGTGGAAGACATAATCCAAAGCTGTGAATCACACTGCTCCAGAAGATGCTCCAGAAGATTCACAGGATGATAAAAGTTTTAAACTGGGTCTTAATTTGTTTGCTGTTGCTTTAGTGAAAACATATGTCTTCTAACCTTATTCAGTGGAAAAATCTGGCAGGTTTTCAAAACTGTTAGATCTTTTATCTCAACTTCCTATTTTGTATATCTAAGCAGGCATTTTTGAGAGGAAGCGCTGGTTTTACAACTTTGTTGTCAGACTGTGTTGCATCTGCCATCTAATCATTAGAATGTTTTTCAAAAAGACTAAAGATAGTTCATCAAATAAGAAAAGAAAATACTAATTTCCATTAGTGGCAGTTGAAGGAAGAAGGAAAGGACATCATTATTGCAAACACTTCAGTGAATTTTTCCTTGTTTCATTTTCTACCAGCTGTGATGTCAATGAATATCTAGTCCTGCAAAATTTCACACACATGAGTAGTTCTCATTGCTTTTAAATTAATTACTGTCATGATAAAACTATCAGCAAGAGACAGGCTAGTTGGGATAGAATCTATACCTGTTGTTTAATTTCTCCCAGGAAATGTAACCTCCAACTGGCTATGTGAAATGGAGCTTAAACCTCTTTTTGACTCTAAAAGTTAGCAGAGTATTTTGTGTTTATTTTGAACTCCTTAAATATTATAATTATGTTCTTGTTTGTTTCTCTTCCTTCTTATTTCTAAATGAATTTTACATCTGTGATATTTCAGATTTTATTCCCAAAAGAAGAGATAAATTACATTAAATGGTAAGGAAAAAAGACTAACAGCTGAAAAATATTCTTCAGCAATGTTACCAAATTGCTAAGTGGGTAAGAGTAGACTTGAGTGTCAAATATTTAGGAAGTAAACAACTCTTATCCTATTCTGTCCTCATACATATGAAGTTAATTTATCTTAGTAACAGAGAAACAATTTTCCACAGGTTTTCTGTACAAACTCAGGCTGTCTGCATACCTAAAACTGCTAGTGGATTGGGGTTTTGTTCTGAAGAATACTTCTGACACCGTCTATTCAGTTTTGAGGTAGGAAACAATTTAGAAAACAAGCTTTTGAAGATTTTTTTTTGCAAAGTTCACATCATCCAAATTCTGTAGATACATAAGCTGATGATTTCTAGTGTGTTTGATTTCAGTACAGCTATGCAGTTTTACAGCGGGCAAAGTCTTTAAGAATCTGTTACTCCTCTATTCTTCTTGCTTAGGAAATAACATCTCTTCTTTCTCTGTGGTAGTCTGAAAAACATGCTGTACTTTTGTGGACTGATGGATGTATTTTTCAATCTGTGAATCTGATTCTTTGTAAATCCCTCAAAATTAAAATTATGTGAAGTCATGTAACTGCTTAAGTCTTTGAAATTGAATTTTTTTTTTTTTTGAACTATTAAACGAAGGAGATGAAACTCAAGAAAGTGAATAACAGCCTCTGATCTGATGTCACTCTTCTCAGCACAATTCCAGATCGGTTATGCTCAGCAGGAAAAAAGTGCAAGTGGATAGGGTTTATTTCACTCTGAATTGTAAAAAGGATGTAGGACTGCAAAACTGAATGTTCTGCTGCTGATAAAATAAAAAAAAACCCTTCAGGATTCACTTACGTTGTGCCATGCCATTCAGAGAACATTAATTCTAGGGTACAAGGGCAACCATTACGTACATTACTGGGGTCAGTGAGGAAACGTAAACCTGAATTATTAGTGCCCTTGTTAAAGAACAGTGGTGATTAAAATTTGGACCCCCTTTTTATAGAGATTTTCTCACTGCAGGGGAATTTAGTTGGAAAAAGAAAAGTACTCTGGATTTTTTTAAGGTTTCTCTGTCACTTTTAATAATGGCATATGTACTGTCAGTCCATGGTTATTTTAATCATCCCATAAACTCCAAAAACACTCAAACCTGTGAGTGCCCAAAAATCATTTCACTATCTGTATCCTTCAGACCTCTACCAGTAAGAAAACAATGATATGATGTGTGGTAGATGCTACACTGGAAAGTAAGAACATACGTAGGAGCATAGCATTGACAATATGAAGATTTTTCATGTCTTTGGAAAGTTACTGCAGGAGCAGAGTCAGAGAGAGGGGACTCAACCTGCTCCTCTGCCTGTATATCTGAAGTAGATATTTCTGTGTTCCCTTTGACATGACAACCTGAGAAAGAAAGGAATGTTTAAAGAACAAAACATATAGAAATGAAAAAGAAATCAAATACTGTTTATAAAGGGTATCTAAATATGGACAGTGGCTACCTGCTCTGTGTTCCCATTTCCCTTATGAAAATGAATTTTATTTTAATCTTTAAAAAATTATTTTTGGAAGTGAGCTCAGAAATCTAACGCAATATATGGATTCAAGGAAAACAATATATATGACAAAGCATTGATAGAGCCTTCTCTGTTGAGGTGAAAGGAACTATGCATTTCGAAAGGACTAGAGAGAATGCATTTGTTATTTTCTTTTCTGAGATGTAACAGCACAGCAATCTCTCCCTTCCCTTCCCTTCCCTTCCCTTCCCTTCCCTTCCCTNAGAACTTCCCAGAACTTCCCAGAACTTCCCTTCCCAGAACTTCCCTTCCCAGAACTTCCCAGAACTTCCCAGAACTTCCCTTCCCTTCCCAGAACTTCCCTTCCCTTCCCAGAACTTCCCAGAACTTCCCTTCCCAGAACTTCCCTTCCCTTCCCTTCCCAGAACTTCCCTTCCCGGAACTTCCCCTCTCTCCTTCTCTAACAGCCTTTGGAATACTGGTATTTGCAGTGTGCCATTTTGTTTTCTACCTGATTGTTGTAGGAAGTACATTTCCTGTAGAAACGAAGATGACACACTAGTAAATAAACGTCTGTCAGAAAGAGAATTTACATTCACTTCTTGCATATCTAGAAATACTTTATATTTTAACCTACCTTTATATTTTAACCTACCAACCTAACCTCTCAGGTATTCACCTGAGAGTCTTTCACAGATCCTAAGGAACAAAATATGGAGAAATATTTTCAAGATCATCATCCAAAGACTACTTCTCCAAAGTAAATACATTTTGAACTGAAAAAGTACTGAGAGAAAGACTGATAATTTTCAGTTTAAGAAAGAAGCAATGAGGTTGTCAGAGAGCAGAAGTGTTATAGTCCCAGTTCTTATACATGCAAAAATAGCACTGCATTTTTTCACGGGCTGGTGTCTGCAAAGTTGAAAGTTGGAAAGGTCACAGAGAAATACTTCTCAAAAAAACTACATCTCCTTTCTTAACAGGATATCAGGCTGTCAGTATGCCACCTTACTTCTAATGTCTACGCCACAGTTTCTCAATTTTCTCAGTAGCTTGTAATTACTAGGGAAGGTAAAAAATCTCCGTGTAGATGCTGTACCTTTTTCTAATGCATTTGGCATACTTTCAGAATACTTTCTTCAGGGACTGAAATCTCATCAATGTTATTTGTGATTTCAAACTAATTTCCCTGTGGATTCCTGAACCCTTTTTGTTCACAAACATTTCTTCCACCTCTCAGTTCCTTCTTCTGTGAAAACTCTCTTCTCTCTTCTTGAAAATGCTGTGATTTCTTGTGACTGCTAAACATCTGCAGAGGAAAATCAGCTGCCACAATGCTTCCACAAGGAGAAAGCCAAAAATCCCCTAAACCCCAGAAACTGTCTTGCTTGAATGCACCTTCTACCTATATCTTGATTCTCTTTCTTTCTCTCCCTCCTTGAGTTCTCCTTGAAAAAACTGCCTGAGAACTTACCTTGATTTTGATGAAGTAGTCTGCAACAAGGGATTTGCTAATCTGTTCTTTTACAGTTTTCTCACTCTTGTCATTAGTTAATATAGCCCTGCCAGGTCTAGAGCGAGTTTCTGTACTTTTGTTCTGAATAACTTACAACTGTTCTCAAATTCAGTTCTTCTCTTTCATTTTCTGCAAAAGAAGCAGAATATTAAACCAAGGTGAGCACTGTGCCATAATTAATATGCAGGTGGCATTCACAGGAAGCTGCCAAGCTGGAACATATAAGACTTGATACAGTACATTTTTCCCATTAAGTTATGTAATTGTAATAACTATCAATTAAGTAGCAGAACTAATTTCCTTTAAAGATACTAGCTCTTATTTCCTTTCCTTGGAGTAGAATGTATTATCAAAGCCCAACAGCTTCTGCTCAAGAGAAAATCAAGCAGGTTTCAAAGCCAGGAAGTCCCACTGTAATCAAAACCAGAAAGATGTAAATGGGTTCTCTAGTACTGGTATTCTCACAAAACTAAAAAGCAGGGAGAGCAAACAAGCAGCAGACACCATGCAGGTTTAATTCTGTGAGTTGAAGTCAAATTTGTCTTGGAAGCATTTTTGGCATATGTTTTTCATGAACTTTAAATGCCTTTTAAATGACATATTTGTGCAAGACGGTTACAAAACGATACACTCTGAACAGCTAGGTTAAAAAAAAAGGGTTTTGATTCTAGAGGAAACTAATAAGCCAGGGGGAGAAGGGAAAAAAATAGTCTTTTTCTTTTTTTCTTTTTTTTTTGCCTTCATTAGGTTGCAAAGCAGAAAGGTTTGAAAGCTCTGACGACAATAGTACTTAGCATTTATCAACATTTTGTCAGAACCATTCTGGAGCCTCAAAAGAATAAACTTGGATGGTCATGCTCCTCATTGCCTAATCCCATGTTCATTCCTTGAAATTTACTGTGCATACATTAAACCACTAATTTTAATAACTATATCTCTTGTATAGTTTTATTTCATCTAATCAGCTAAACTACTGCTAGAGTAGGGGAGAGAAAAATATCACGAGGCATGAATCCACTTATCATAGAGTGGATATTTGAAGTAGATTGTATGGATCACTGCCTAAAATTCCAGGTCCACTTGCTGTATCATTTACAGACCCTTCTGCTCAGAATTATGTACTTCGATTGAGATTTTTTAATTTCCAATATTTAAACAGAACAAATATTAATCTTCAGGAAAATCTGTTGGACTTATGACAGTGTTCAGTATTTTTATATGTTTTTTTCTTATCTAGATTAATCCAATTTTAATAAACATTTCAGACACTAAAAATATGTTTCGTTAATACTAGTATAAACATTTATTAGAGAAAGTGATCACATTTTCTTCTGTTCATTTTAATGGTATGAATAACATGAAAAGAAGTGTATCTTAAAAATGGTATATTTTTATCATAATATTGATAGGATATGACGTAAAAAAATTTTTATGTAATGCTATGCTCTTGCTAGATCTTATTAGGTTCCAGCTTGATAGCAGAAAAATTCCCTAAAAACACATTTTCATGTAATTAGAAGTTTAGGCAACTACATATTGTTGAAGGAAATCTGAATTACAAATATATTAAAAATGCAATTATATTCTGATATATAATACATTGAAGTGGAATATTTCTAAATGTATTATGAAGTCTACTGAAAAACCTCTTAAACATAGAAATACCAGATAATTTATTTTTCATACTCTGAATGCAAGAGCCCTAAATTAATTAAATTAACTTTCTTGTAGTTAATATCTTTAAAAGTAGTATCCAGAGAGAGAGAAAAAAGGTTTTCAAGAGGAAAGAAGACCTTTCATTTATACAGCATTTGGAATCAGATTATTAGTCACTTAATCTATATGAGTACACACTGTCCACATGTGGAAGACCAAAAGCCTGAGGATATATTTTGTACACATCTTTTTTAAGAAGACTGTGTTACTGCCTGTGTTCAACTTTTCCCACCACTTTGTGCAAGATGAAAGAAAAAAAGAACAAACCAACCTACCCCTCTAGTCTGCATTTGTAGAGGCTTGTGCTTACATCCAAAGTGACAGAATGCTGCAAGAAGAATTATGTTGAACAGCTTCAGTTTTTTGTCACTTTTATTGTCTATCACCACAGCAGAATTTGGCAGTTTGCCCTAGAAAGTAAGGACCACACTACCAGTATAACATTATCACAAAACTGAGGTGTTGATCTGTAAAGCAAGGAGTTTCCTTTACATTAGTGTCATATGTTGGAATTTTGTTTATTTTATTGTCTGTTGCTGGGTTTTGCTGTGTTATTTATAAAGGAAATTCTTCAGTCTCTCTTCCTTAAGCGTTGACTCACTCCCTCTAGGAAAAGAAAACATAGAGCAAGAAAGAGTTGGGGGGCATAAGGAAAGACATCAAGTCTGCCAGTTACAGGGATCCAATTAATTGCTCTTACAAGTTACAGTGATGATGGAAAAGACAAAACCAGTCTGGGACCTTATAGGCCACCGAGATAAAATAGCTAAAAGTTTACCCTGCTTGTACCAAAATGATCATAGGATGATTTGGGTTGGAAGGGACCTCAGCCAGTCTGTAGTTCAACCTGCTGCTCTAAGAAGGGTCAGGTTTGAGGACAGACCATGTTATCCAGGGTTTGATCTAGATAGGTCTTGAAAAACTCCAGGAAAATTATAGCATACATTAGGCAATCCAGAAAGAAAAGGTATTCAAAAATTACTAATCTAGCTCCTACCTTTATAATAGAATATTTTAAAATAAAACACTAGTGAAAAGGAACATGCAATATTACATTGATATTCTCCCATTTACAAGGTGTTTCAATCCTTTATTTTTAGAAAGGACTGAACCTATGTACTCTTCTAAAAGTTTGTTGCAAATGCAGATTTTGGCAAGGATTTTAGTGTCTTCAGTATTTGACATTGCTGCAACACTATTAGACAGTATTATTTCTTTGATCGTTTTTACCCCAGAGGATCTCAGCTGTGTCTTATAATCAGGGAACATGAATCTTTTTGACATGTTATAATTTTCCACAATAGCAGTTTTTGCTCAATATTTATATATTATCAGGTGTATCTATGCATAATTTGGATCTATGGGGCTTTGGGGGCTTTTTATCCTTTCAAGATTGAGAGACACAAGTACAGAAGTGTATTTTCAGGGAGGGTTGCTGGTTTACTTTTAGTAATGCCTTAAGTGTGATTTCTTTACATTAGTCAGAACTATAGACGTGCAAAAATACTTAAACCTCTGGATATGTTCTGAGTGTATTGAATCTTGTCATTATAGTGACCATGATTAGGATGATTGCCTTTCTTTGGTAGGAAAAATAAAACCAGATTTAGATATGAAAGAATTAAAGATCACATTAAAGAATGAAAAAAAAAAGTCTAAAAAGTTTTAAGAAAATTGTTTCCTACACTTATTTTTAAGAATACATCTTTATTTCACTTGGATCTGTACTTTTTTCAACATAATCAACAATTTATTGTTAAAAACTAAAGTTTAATTTTTTACATGTATGGAATTGAAGTTATTAGGAAGCAGATTCTTTATAAGATCAATATTTTAGAAGATTTATACAGGCTTGTAGTCTGTCTCCACCAGGAAAATATTCTTTCTGACATATATAATTCAAGGAAAGAATGTACATTACAGTTTTCATAAGTACTGAAAAAAAAGGAATGTCTTGTGTGGTTCTAATAAATTCCAATAAGTAAATAAAACTGGGAAAATTATGTATAATAGTTTTTTAGTGTTTTGTTGCTGTTCAGAGTGTTTATTTTCACATTTTAAATGCTTTCCCATGATCATTCTGATCTCTTCCTAATTTTCTGCACCTTAGAGAATATATAAGAATATTATTACTGGACATCAAAATTATGACAGAATTTTTAGAACTCTGATCTATAAATCATACCAGTTCTGAGGAGTGGACTTTTGTTATTTAAAAAAATATTAAGAGTATCTGTGGTTTTGTTTGTTTGCTTACTCTGATTTGGTTTCTTTGTTTATTTTAATAAGAAAAATAAAAGCTTATTATAAGGTACTGAAATATATTAAAAAAGTAGAAATAGAATAAATTATTCAAAAGATATGCTCATTGCATTGTATTCCAAATAGAAATTCTTTATGAAACCTAGTACATTAAAAATAAAAAGTGTTTTATTTTGAGAAAATAATCAAGGTCAAGTCAATGCCTCAAACCTGAGTACATTATGGTTTTCACTGTAACTACAATTAAATTCAAATCAAAACATCAAGGGAACTTTCTCAATTGAATTAAATATGTATCCACATAGCATGGATAGACACCATGATGAAGTGAATAATCACAAAGTTCTTATTACTGATTTAGGTTGCAAATCACTCTAGGGTTGAAAGCTATTGTTATGCTCTTTGTTCAGTTCCCTTTTCTCAGGGAGAGGGATGAAAGGAAAGGCAGAGCTGGTGTCCTATCTGTATTTCCTAACTGTAAAAGCATATGGGCCACTAGAATTTTCAAGACTTTGGGAGTAGCCATTGAAATCTGGCAGGCTTTTAAGTACAAAACTTTTGCCACAAAACACCTGCATAAGATGGCTGGGGTGTTTGTGCTTGTCGTTCGGGGAAAAGCATTGAGTTAACAAAGAACAGTCAAGTCCTGCTTGGCATCTGGATGCAGTGGCAGAATTCTACTCAGCTAAAGGAAGCTACTTCAGGAGAAATAGAAGAATATCCCATTTGCCATGCTTCCTTACGAGCAGAACTGCTGCAGTATTATACACAGGAGAGCTAAACATCAGAAGTTCTACTGACAATGCTACTAGATCTACAGTTCAAAAGAAAATTCAGCCCTGACAGAACTGCCTTCCTTCAACCCTCAACAAGATTTCATAAAAATCAGGAAGAGACATACATGGGTAGAGACAAATAAACAAGTGAAATGTATTAAATTGAAGGTGAAATTGTTTTAACAGGAGGAAGACACAAAAAAGTTTCATTTTGAATGTGTATATATATGGGTTTTTTTCTTTTTCATGCCCATCAAACCTATGTTGTGCTGTATTGGAGAGTAGGAGGGTGACAGAATAGAGGAAAGGAATGGATTTTGGTAATCTATTAGCCAGAATACAACAAAATATCATTTCCTGCTACAGACTTTAGATGAAGCAAGGAAAACTAATACTCAATTTTATTCCCTGTCACAATAGACTTATTTGACAAGGTTATTTCTTTTTTTTGTATTTTTTCCCAATTAATCCAGCTCTTATGTTTCTTTCGTATTGCTTATATTCAAAGCTAGAAGTTCCCTAAGTCATCAGAAAAATAAGTTTCTCTCTCTTTTATAAGCCCCCTTTAAGTACTGAGAGGCCACAATGAAGGCTTCTCTCTGAAGCCTTCTCTTCTCCAGGCTGAACAAACCAAGTTCTCTCTGCCTGTATTCATAGGAGAGGTGCTCCAGACCTCTGATCGTTTTTGTGGTCCTCCTCTGGACCTGCTCTAACAGGTCTATGTCCTTCTGTCTTGAGAACCCCAGATTTGGATTCAGTATTCCAGGTGGGATCTCACGACAGCAGGGCAGAGGGACAGAATCACTGCCCTCCACCTGATGGCCACTCCTCTCTTGATGCAGCCCAGGATGCTGTTGGCCATCTGGGCTCCAAGCACACACTCGGCTCACATCCAACTCTTCCTCTACAAGAACCCCCAACTCCTTCTCCACAGGGCTGTTTTCAATTAGTTCTTCTCCCAGTCTTTGCTCGTGTCTGGGGTTGACCTGACTGAGGTGCAGCACCTCGCAGTTGGACTTGTTGAACTTCATCATTCTCATGGACCCATGTCATTGACCATGTCATTCAACAAGACATTAAAGGGCACTGGTCCCAGGACAGTGTTCAGAGGGACGCTTGTCACTGGCCTCCATCAGGTCATGGAGCCATTGACCACAAATTTCTGGCTGCATCCAGCCAGCCAATTCCTTATTCAATAATTAATAATAAAATCCGTGTCTCTCCAATTTGGAGCAAAGGAAGTCACCAAATCACAGGCATATATATATATATTATTTTCCAAATTATACTCTATATTTTTTTTATAAAAACAGTAATCCACTCTATGGAGCAAGTATTCTCCCAGAAAAGCTTAGGCAGGGCTTAAAAGCAGTCTCAATTAATTCTTATCAGTAATTAAACTGATAACAAAGGGATATGTATATAATCTGTCTGACACTAAGTGTAGTCCACTGAATTTCATCTAGAGAACAAGTCCAGGATAAGGGAGAGGAGACTGGTGAAGGACAGTGAAAGAATATGGAATAACAGCATTTCAGATTTAAAATTATTGTCCAGAAATATTATTGAATAATGTGGGGTTTATTCTGTGAAAAGGACTGAATCAGAATGCTCTTGTATCTCGTTAATATTCATTCATTACACCATCAGCAACAATGTCATAACAGCATAAGATTCATCAAAGCATAAGTCATCAACCTCCATGATGCTTTGACAAGGGGGAGACCGTTTTCTAGCTGTAAAGGTATAGATAGCCATAAGAGGTAGAAGAATCCTCATAACCAACACTAGAGCCTGAACTTTTTTTTCAGAAGTATGTGTTTTTTCTTTGAAACATTGATGTTTGAAAAGCTATGCTAAAAAACTCCAACAACCCACAAAATCAATCAAACTAAAACCCACAACAAAACCCCAAACAAAATCACCACCACAGAAAAAAAAGCAAACCAAAGCCTTCATATAGAAAAAAACCAAAAACCAAAAAACGCTCCCAAAACCCCAAAATCGAACCCTTGTAAATATATACTTGGTAAAGTACAAAAAAGATAAATATTCTCCACAGAGTTCAGCACCAGGAAGGGGCTGCTCCTGATGAGAAGGTGAGCAAGACTGGCAGGAGCAGCCCCGGACTCTCTGGCAAGCTGTGTAGCCACATAGAACCCCAGGAAGAAGAGAGGGCACATCTGCTGCAGGAATTCTGGTTTATCAAACACTTCACACCATCAGACAAGTCCACAGTGATGAGGCAGGTCTGAGATCAAGATATCAAGCTCCAGACCAGAAAGGTACATGGCACAAGATGTGACTGCAATATAGCTCAAGCAGAATCTAGCAAGGAGCATCGTCCCAAATTAACTTTGTGCATGTGTGCAGTTGAAGATTTTAAACAAATTCAGCCTCACGCACTTTTGTACATAAAAGATTGACTAAACCAAAAATGTCCTATATTTTAAGAGATATGTGGGGAAATCTCACACATATCAGATGATGGAAATATGCAGCAGTAAATAATACAGATTATTTCAGATTCTTAACCTATCCAGTCAAGAGGACAAATGAAATTCATTGTGACTTAAGTTATCTGTTACACTGAACAGGTGACAATAATTGACAGGCAAGCAAACCTTCCATCTAAAAGTTTAGGGTGGAGCTATAATTTGCTAAAATATAGCTATAGAATATTTTTTTTATATAAATAAAAACAAAAATATGAGTAGTTGAATTATTATTTGCTAACAAAAATGGGTAATACTGCTGAAAAATTTTTTAATAAGGAACTCTACCTAGCTGTTACAAAATATTTCAGAAGAAAATACGGGGTTTTTTTTACAGTTTTTTTTCTACAGATCTCATTTCCTAACAAATTCCTGTTCAATTTCTTGATGCCTTAAGCAATACTTTGCTGATGCATACTACTGGAAGAAAATTCAGAGATTTTCTCTGCACACGTGCACTGGTTAGAGCAAGTGTTTTCTACATAAAATTATAAATGTCTGCTTTGCCAGAGACAAGAAGGGAGATTGTTTAAACAATTAAACATGTGATTTCTAGTCTCCAAAGCCGGATATAGATGTTTTAATAATATTCTAATCAGTGATAAAATTAAATAATAACATTTTAAAACCATCACATTATTTTCCAGAAGCTCATCCATTGACAGGGGACATAGTTTTGTTACATATAGATCATATAAAAATATCAATAGGCAGTGTGCCATTGCAGCAACAAAATACAACCCTGTTCTGTGCTGCATCAGCAAGAGTATAGTAGGTAGATCAGAGGATGTTACCATTCTGTTGTATCAGGCTTTGGTTCTCCCAGCTTATACTAAAAGTTGAAACGCTTGAGAGGATTTTTGAAATGGTCGCTCAGATAACTGCAGTGTTGGAGAGCATGATGTATGAAGAAAGGTTGAAGGCATTTTCCTTGTTAAACCTACTCAGTAGTTCATGGGACTCTGATCACAGTCTTCCACTATCTAAAATCCCGATGACTGTTGAGCCTGTGTTTAAAAATATCCTCCCCATTCCTACTATTCTATTTCTCAGAAGGTGTAGACATACCAACTAAACATGATGGTATCAAGATTGTCTCCACTCAATTCATGCTGTCTTTAAACACCGTTTTGCTTCATCCTCAGAGCTTCTAAAGGACATGTTTGTAGCTCAGTTTTCTATTTCTCACTTCTAATACATGGATGGTCACTCTCAGTAATGAAAAACCCACCTAAATTCAATATTTCTTAGAATTTTTCTGTCAGCTCCAATAAAAAAAATTCCTTGTTGATGTTTTGGATTCAAAAAGTCTAACAATCTTAGCATATAATGAATTTCAGTGTATGTGAGCATAATCTAGGGAAGTAGTTCTTCAGAAAAAGAAGCATGAAGTCTATTTATTTGAGATATAGATAGATATATATGCACTAATCAAGAGAATCTATGGGGCTGCACTTCTGAATTACTTTTGGAAAACTGACAGTTAATATTTGTCATTTAGCTAAAATTATATATTATAATGTAGTATAAAAGAAGAACATTCTTTACTATATTTTCTGTTGAATATTTACAGCATCAACTGACATGGATTTTAGACATGCAAATTCAAATGCAAAAAAGAAATTACAAGAATAATGGATCAGAAATACTGCTGGAATATTTTAAATCGCTTCTAAATTGTTCATTTAAAATACATTTTGTTTCAATATGAAACAGTTCATTTCCCAGGAAGAAATAGTGACTTTTTTTCAGAAATTAATGTTCAGCCAACATTATGCCTTTTATAACCTTTCCAAAATATGAATATGCTGATTAATTCACAAGACATAGATCTTGAACTACCCTTCTAAACATCAAGAGCTTTCATTGAAGGCCAACCCACAGCAGCTTATTCCAAAGAGACAAGCTTTGACTTTCAGATTTTCATGAGGTCTTTCAGTCTTTATTTATGCTTTATTTATGTTGTATTTAGTTTATCCCATCTGTTTTCAATTATTGTGACTGCATGTGTTTTGGTTTGTGGGTTTTTATTGTATTTTGATGTGGTTCTCTGTTTTTAATAGGCCTGTCCTTTCAGATAAAGAAGAATTGATTCCCCTGGAATTAAACATCTTCCAAGGCAAAGCAGGAAAACTAAATCCATAATTATTTACAGCATGTAATATGGGTCATATCTAAGATGTCTGTGTCTATATAGTAAGTTAAACTCCAGATGTAGCAAAGGTTACTACAAAGCTTACTGTGTAAAAAACTAACTAAACTTCCCAAATCTGTTTAAGACTCAGTTTAGGACAATAAAATAGTTGTCAATTATTTTGTAGAAGTAATGTCTAGGTAAATAAACTTCATATTCTATTGATTTTTTTTTTTTCTACACTATAGTTATATTAGTAAAGTTACTTTTGCCTTTATACTTTCATTAGAGAACCTATCAGCTCACTGAAGCTAGTTACAAAATGAAATACTTTTATTCAAGAAGGGCTAATATTATCTGAAATGAAATGCTAAGAAGGCCACAAATTTAGGAAGTTCTCTCTTTAATAATGTACTTTGTTATGCTGGGGCCCCATATTGTCTGTTAACTCAAGCAGGTGGATTTGCTGAGGAAGTGCTGATGATGCAATGTGCTGACCCACATATCAGTTCCCAACGGAGTGCACCAGCTGGTAGAGTTTATGCTTGTAGTTTAAACAAAGCCAACATTTTTCCTTTTCCATTGTCTCCTGCTGATGGAATACAGAACAATATAAATATTCTCAAGTTATCTTATAGGAAAAGATCTATACTTAGAGTTATTTATGGGTTGAATTTTTTCTTTCTTATTATGTATTATTTCTTGTGAGAATATAAAATAAAAATTTAGATCTGGGAAAGATTGCTTATATACTTATTAAAGTGCTTACCTTATCCCTATATGATAAACACAAACCTTGAGATTATTAATCATTAATAATTGACATTATTCCTTGAACCTTACTCTACAAAGGAAAAGAAATTATTGCTCACTTTTTTATTGTTTTCCATGGTTTCATTTTCACAGATGTCTAAAATGGTACAAAAGCAGTATTGAGAGATCTAAAGTTTTACCTCAAAATTAGTGTTGTACACCTTGATGGGTATCTCCTCTGAGGCTTTTTAAAATATTACAAAAAACAGTAACAGGGTTAATGAAGTGTAAAGGTTAACTTCTGTTATATCTGAGATGCTTTAAATCCTAGATTGTAATTGTGATGTTTGTTTAATTAACAATAGCACTTTGACTGCTCAGATCTCTGTTGAAAAAAAAAAAACAAAAACCAAAAAACAATAGAAATGTCTCTTTAATAAGCAAGACTGTTGAATTGAGAAACTTTAATTTCAATGTGAGTCAGATATTTCATATGAAAATGTTCTATAAATGGTCAGTATTTCTTCATAAGAGAGATTGGGCCTAATGCTTTTTTATTTAAAATTAAAATATTGTCTCTAAGTTCCTAATAACAGAATCTTGTGAGGTTATTTGTGGCTCAAGCATAGTCTTTTGCTTTACCAAACTATGTCTGCTAAATCCTTTCACATTATATGAGAATATATATCAGAATATGACTGATCCTCATGTGTACAGTTAATGCCCATAAAAATTTTTTGTATACATTTATGCACTTGTAGGGCATTCAACATATGAATTAGTTAGAAGACATTACATTTATTGCAGGATATCATTACTTTATGTAGACCTAGTGGAGGTGTCTCAGGTATAGATAGCTGTGGAGCAGTTTTGTTGTGAAATTGCATGAGGGCTCTAGTCTTGTGTCGTGAAGGTTCTGGAACCTGCACTCCTGTCTGCAAGACTTGTAATCAGTTCATTGACTACTGATAAATGTGATTAATGAGACCACAGGTGCATCCTTCATGCAAATTGAATTTGGTGTTGATCATGAAATAATACTAGGAGAAAGCAAATGGTTAATTTGAGTGAATGGTGATGCATAAGGCTCAGTATATGAAGAGCCATGACCTAATCTTTGATGCTGAAAGTCAGATTAGCTGTTGGCTAGTTTCCAGGACCATGGTAAACATTTCTTCATTGTAATAAAACTCGAATGTTCATTTTAAATAATGCTTTTGCAAGTTGTAGAGTTTTAATGAAGTTTAAACTTTTTTTCAGGCATCTCCATGTCAAAAATTACTTTTAAAAAACAAAACAAAACAGTATTTGAATTTTCCAAACAGATCCAAGCTTTTCATTTTTCTTCTAATATTTTTCTTTTTTTTTTTTGTCATTCACTAGCTTGCTTCATTATAAGAAGCAAATAATCCTGGAAATATTGTAAGAAATATTAGTCTTTAGAAAAAGCATTTTGATATGAAATTCTCCATGTGGAAGAAGCAATTTAAATTTTGCTAGATAAAATGCCTTTATTTGTCACTGTGCACTGACATATTCAAATAAAAATATGTACTCTTCTCTTTAATCTTTGAGATAATGTGTATTTCATTGTGCTTAGGAACCATGACAACACAAAGAGATGTTTCATATTTAAACCAGATACCACAGTAACATAAGAATACAAGTGCTTGCATAGCTTTAGAGGGAATAGAACTGATTCACTGTAATTGTGTTTTAGAATTTATCAAAAATGATTTTTCTTTGTATCTGTAATGACAACAGTATCTATTTTAACATAGCCAAACTCACTTGTGGTAAAATCTGTACATAAATCAGGCATTGTAAAATGCCACATATTGTGTCTTGCAGGATTTTCATTTGAGGTCCTTAGTCATCAGGTATTTGGTTAAGCAATAACAGTAATTTATTAATTCTTACCTATGCTGGTGACACCAAGCTGAGTGGTGCAGTTGACACACTTGAAGGATGGGATGCCATCCAGAGGTACCTGGACAAGCTCAAGAAGTGGGCACATGGGAATCTCGTGTGGTTCAACAAGGTGAAGTGCAAGGTGCTGCACCTGGGGTAGGGCACACCCTGGTTGGGGGGTTTAACAAATTGAGAGCAGCCCTGCCAAGAAGGATTTGCAGGTATTGGTGGATGAATAGCTGGACATGAGTTGGCAATGTGCACTTGCAGTACAGAAATCCAACCACATCATGGGCTGCAAAAAAAGTTCGAGAGGCGATTCTGCTCCTCTGCTCTGAGACTCCATGTGCAGTTCTGTGTCCAGATGTGGTGTGCTCAGCACAAAAAGAACACAAACTGTTGGAGAGGCCAGAGGGCCACAAAAATGATGAGTGATGAAGCACTTCTTCAAGGAAAGGCTCAGAAATCTGGGGTTGTTCTGCCTGGAGAAGAGAAAGCTGCAGGGAGATTGTATCAGTACTTACAGGGGGTCTAAAAGAAACATGGGAACAAATGTTTTAATAGGGCTTGCAGAGATAGAACAAGGAGTGGTGGTTTTAAACTAAAGAAGGGTCAATTCACACTAAGTATGAGGAAAAAAGTTTTATTTTGAGAGTGATGAGACATAGCAATAGGTTGCTCACAGACGTTGTAGATGTCCTATCCCTGGAAATATTCAAGGCCAGATTGGACTGGGCTTTGAGCCACCTGATCTAGTTGAAGATGTCTGGGCTAATTGCAGGAGAGTTGGACTAGATGACTTTCAAAGTTCCCTTTCAACCTAGACAAGTTATAATTCTATGGTTGTACTGTTTGTCAATCTGACATCACAGTAGAAAGATGTCATGTGAGTTGAAAAAGGAAAAAAACAATTCCTTATGTGTATTTTTTAATCTGTTCAGTACTTGGAAATGAAATTTCTTGAAATTTTCACATAAATATCTCAGTGTTCTATAATTTTTTTTCTTTTTTTTTTTTTT
>VZRO01005380.1:277711-319319 GCA_013397915.1 Daphoenositta chrysoptera
TTTTTTCTGGAAAAGAAACCGTAAGAATTTTCCTAGATTAATTATAAAAAGTTATTTCAGTCTTCTTCCTATGCCTTTTTAATATTAGTTCTTCCAGGTAAAATTACAATGTTCTGTTTGGAAATAAAGCAGTTTTTATATGTTACTACATGCTGAGAATTTATATATGGTACTTACAGGGATTTTTTTATATTTCTTTTCAACTGTTGTACCATTCTGTCATCACAACTCCTCTGAAGGGGAGAGAAAACTGTATTTTCCTCCTGAAGACAAAATTTGAATTAGTGATACCATGAGTTCGCAATAGGAAATTCATTACTTGTTTTAAAATTCATAGAGCATCTAGTAAACAATTCCCATTACTTATTTTCTATGGGTTAAATGTATTTTTATTAAATATGGTAAAAAAACCCCATAGTTTCCCTTGTCCAGCTTCAGTTTACTTAACCAAGATCTCATTAACCTGCAAGATATTTTCTAATTCAGTCACAGATGCAGTCATGAGTAGTCGGCTGGAAATGAGGTAATTGGGGTGTGACAGAACTCTTAGTCTGTATCCATAATTCATTCTTCATAATAGAAGAAAATGTGAAGGTGCCCTATCAAAGAAAGTTTTTATGATAAGTTTAGTTTTATAAAAGTTGATAAAATGAATTCCTCTTCTGGTTTTGATATCAATGCACCTCTTTCAGTATGAAGAGCAAAGCTCATATTTCAGCAATAAAAGGATCCAGGGAAATGCAGGCTGGTGAGCCTCACTTGATCCCTCAGAAGGTTACGGATCTAATCCTGAAAAACATTTCCAGGCACATGAAAAGCAAGAAAATCTTCAGGAGTAATCAACATGGATTCATAAAGCAGAAGCTATGCTTGGTCAACTTGGTACGTCGATCATATAAGCTGGGTGGGAGTGTTGATCTGCTTGACAGTAGGAAGGCTCTGCAGAGGGATCTACACAGGCTGGATCAGTGGC
Organism: Daphoenositta chrysoptera; assembly: GCA_013397915.1. NCBI lineage: Eukaryota > Metazoa > Chordata > Aves > Passeriformes > Daphoenositta > Daphoenositta chrysoptera. Next base: position 278,685 of record VZRO01005380.1, read on the forward strand.
CTGAGGCCAGTTGTATGACGTTCAAAAAAACAAAGTGACTCCCCTTGAGTCACAGCAAATCCATGCAGTGCTACAGACTTGGGGAAGAGTTGCTGGAAAGCTGCCCAGAGGAAAAGGACCTGGAGTTGCTAGTGGACATATGGCTGAACATGAGCCAGCTGTGCCCAGGTGGCCAAGAAGGCCAATGGCACCTGGCCTGTGTCAGCAACAGTGTGGCCACCAGGACCAGGGCTGTGACTGTCCCCTTGTACCTGGCACTGGTGAGGCCACACCTCGACTCCTGTGTCCAGTTCTGGGCCTCTCACTACAAGAAAGACACTGAGGAGCTGGAGCGTGTCCAGAGACGCCCAATGGAGCTGGTCAAGGGGTTGGAATGCAAATCTTACGAGGATTGGCTGAGGGAGCTGGGGTTGTTTAGCCTGTAGAAAAGGAGGCTTAGGGGAGACCTTATCACTCTCTGCAACTGAAAGGATGTGGTAGTGAGGTAGGCATTTATCTCTTCTTCCATATAGCAAGAGGATGAAATGGCCTCAAGTTGCATCAAGGAGAGGTTTAGATTACATACAGGAAAAATTTCTTCACTGAAAATGTGGTCAGTCGTTGAAACAGGCTACTTAGAGCAGTGGTTGAAACACCATCCCCGAAGGTCTTCAAAAAATACATGGATGTTCCACTCATGGACATAGTCTACTTGTGGACTTGGCAGTGGTAGGCTGGACTTGATTATCTTGATGGTCTTTTCCCACCTAAATGATGTTATGATGAAATGCCCAGACTTGTAGAGAGCAGTGGATTCTGACTGGCCAGATTTCAGGAAGGTCTTGCACACCGACTTCCATAACATCCTCATTGAAAAGCAGCTGAAATAAGGGCTTGATGAGCAGTCAGTGAAATGCATTGAAAACTGGGTGCCAATTATTTTTGAAAGAATGTAGAATTTCTGTCACTTTTACAGAATCACAAACATTTGGAGGTGCTTAACCTGAATCCTTATTCAGAAAGGAACACAATGGAATTAGAAAAATTCTTTCTTTTGTCCTTCAATATTGGATGCTTCCCAGTATATTGCCCAGATAGACTTGAAAAGATTCAAGTAGAATGTGCTTCTTTACTTTGAAAAAGGAGCATTTTACTGAAAAATATGGATTATTGTCTCAGGAGTTTATTTTTTTTTGTCTGACTCTATCTTTACATCTCTGGTTTATTACATTATAAGAATTTTAAAGCCGAAATTGAGATAATTCTTTTCTTTCATGTGCTATATTTCTATTTGGAAGAAGTTGATTCTATTTTCACCACCAAGAAAAGATCTTTAAACATATATTTCAGCTTCATTTTCCTTCATTTATACGAGTGGAGAAAATTAAAATGTTTTCAAATCACTATATACATATACCCTGTATCAGTCTATAGCACCTCACTGACAGGCCCTTTTCCATTTTCCATAATATCTATGTTATGATAAACACATTAACAATATTCACAGCTCTCAACATATAATAATTACTAATACTGAAGAGAACTCACTTCAAAAACCCTAAAGAAATAAATGTACAAAACACTGTACCATAGTCAGGGTGTTCCTAGGTGTAACTTTAGAAGCATTATCTTTCTTTCTGCCTAATAAACAAGACTCCTTAGCAGGAGAGCTGAGTGGCAGAACTGATAACATAACAGCAAGAGCACTAGAGATTGTGGAAGAATTTCAAATAAAATAATTACCTTTACTAGCTCTGCAGAAGTTTCAATAAATGCTGAAGAGGAGAAAATTGCAGGTGCTGACTTCAGAGAGTTGTAAAAAATTCTCTGTAGAAAATATCCTAAACTATACATTTTAAGTTTCTGATTGTTTTTCTCCTATATTGCCTCCTGCTGCTGGAAGCCCACCTGGTCTCTGTTACATCTCCTATTCAGCATATTTAAAGTTTGCTAGAACTGCTTCAGGGTTGAATATTTTATGATAATGTTATTATGGCAGATTTTGACATTCTATTGTTCAAATGGCAACAATCTTTTTTCCTAATTATTTTTTTGCTAAGTTGAAATTCAAACTCCCTTCAGAGCAGAGGATGCTGAACTCTGAATTAAGAGAACTTGCAGAGCAACAATTTATTTTTTTCCCCAGTTGCATCAAGTGGTGAAATAGATGACTTTTGTATTTAAATCAGCAGAGTCACATGAAAGAAAGAGCAACATCTGGCCAAACACCTACAAAAATGGTATTCATGAAATACTACCATTCTAAAAAGCTGATACACTGTAGTGATAACTGCTTAAATTTTTTAGAGCTTCATTTCTCAGAGGTGCTCTTATAGACAGCAACTGAACAGTACAAGTCTCAGAAGTGTTGAACACATCTCAACTGTCATTGTATTTCATTTTCTATTCAAGATCAAAATACATTTTAGATTGGCTGTAACCTGCATACTCACTTAGAAGTCTGTCTTCAGAGAGATGTGTTTTAAAATCTTTACTAGAGAAAAGAATTTACTCCACAATGCAAAATGTTTAAGAAATACATATATTCAAGATGATTGATATTCATAAAGAATTATCAATGTTTTAAATTTACCTTAAAGTTTCAGTCAATAACTCCCGGTGGTTTCTCCCTTCTCCCCTCCCCACCCCAGAAATATAAAGAGAAATTAAATGTATATGAAATATAGATATTAAAAATCTTCAGAGGTAATTTGCTTTAAAGAAGATTCCTAAATATGGATTTTATATAGATAGATCAACAGATGCAAATGATTTCAAGATATGCTTTCTTGGTTTTGGAAGCACTAGGAATGTAGGTAGGAAAACTACCTATATTCTTCAACCTTCAGAAATTTTGTTGAAAGGGAGAGGATATAGCTGCTGACCTAGTGTGTAATGGAGTAAGTCTTGTTTTGCTGTCAAAGCTGCACAGATGCTTTACAGATCACTAGTAACAAAGGTTGTTGGTCAAGGCTTTCTGTCTATGATTTTTTGTTATGTAAACAGTCAACTCTAAAGTTCAATACATAGTCCAATGCAATTGTGAATTTATTCTGAAACCCTTTACAAATTACAGTAATTGATTAAGGCACCACATAAGGATACTGCAGAGTTTAAATATCACCATTCTCTAATCTATCATGCAGATAGATCTCTAACAGAGTTAACAATGGTATGAAGCATAATTGTTACAGCTTACACAGTGCAAATACATTGCTATTTGTCTGGAAGGAGAAGTAGTTAAGGGAAGGAATTGTCATGTTCTAATTTTGAATTATATATTTGACATCCATGAAATTGCTGAAATGCCTGTGAGAATTATTACTACTTTTTTTTATAGCCAAGCTTAAAATTTTGGCAGAAATTTCTCTAATTTTTTTTACATTTGAGATCTCTCAATGGAAGTACAACAAAGTAATCTGAACAAAATATCAATTATTTCCATGAAAAATTGATATTTTGGGGGTTTTATTGATTGCATTACCACAATTAATTGAGAGGAGTATCATATTAACAACTTTGAAGTAACATACTGAAGGTATGCACAGTCTTTATGATATAACTGAAATGACCAAAATGACATCTTTCATAGCAGTGAAAAAAACTGAATGAAATTGAATGAAACTCCTGATTCATTAATTTGAACCTTTTGCTGTCACTGAAGAGAACATATTATAGTTCCTATTACCAATTTAGATCTCTATCTTAATGTTTTTATTTTACTTCACCTTAACAATTACAAGAGATTTTTCATTTTAATTACTATAAATTTTCCTATAATGGTTTAAAAGAAACAATTTTATTCATCCCCTGCTATATTTGAAATTATTCTTCTAAAGTGAATTGAAATAGATGTGTATGAAACGTTCTGTTTTGCAGAAAATGTTTTCAGACAACTGTATTTGTTTTCTTCCTAATTTCAAATAACTGAATTTAGATCATGGATTTTGATTCAGAATTGTAAGCAACACCCAAGATCAAGTTGTAAGTAGGCAATATTTAAGAAGTTGCATTTTCTAAACAGCTTTTTAACACCTTATGAGAATGTCAGTGTTCATGACATCTCTGAACGAGATATCCTATGTTATTTTATTTTTCATGGTGTTGTTGTACTACAAAAATAAGGGGGCTTCATATCAAGATGTTGTAGGACTTTGGTTCTTGATAAAAAAAGTAATCTAATTTAAGAAGAGATATGCTTCTGAACTGTATTCTTCAATAAGTGCTTAAAAAGGTAATCCAGACAAGATTTCCTGAGACATTTAACCATTAGGGGTCATACAATAGAAGTATTTGTCCATACATTTAAATGTAGAGTGTATTCCTGCAAATTAAGAGTTATGCTTGTGAATTACTTTATACAGCTGATTAGTCTCATTTAAGCCAACTGAGCTATGTAAGTGCAAATGTGTTTGCAGGATCCTGAGCTGTGTGTTAATCCCGAATCACTATACTTCCACATATGCAACACATCGGGAAAACTATTTCATGTACTCATGACAACATTAGAAAGTATCAAAAAATAAGGCTGCTTTTAATCACAATTGCATATTCAAGCACCAATATTTGGAATGTTCTCAAAACTGACCACTTAACTCAAACAATGAGATCCTTAAATGCTGAGAAGAACCGGAAAGCTGACAGATTAAAAAAAATACACATTTTCCTTTGGAAATGTCTCACTGCTGACTCTTATTTTAATAATTTACAGAGAAAAAAGGATGATTGTAACACAGATGGAGGTATCCCAGCGAATGAGTTGCCGTCAGTAGCAAATACCCACTGGCTTTGAACACAACTCACAGCGCAGGGTCTGGGCTTGCCCTGGCCTGGGCTGGCTTTAGCTCATTTGAGCAACAGCCTGTCAGCAAATGACCACTGAGCCACTTGTTTGAGGTGAAGCTCTCTGAATGACTGTGCCCAAGTCTGTGAAACCAATACAACCACCCGAGACTGGTAATATTAACTCTGTACCCACAAATGATTACAGTTTTCAGTAATACAGTGTTTCTTTTATGTTTATTTCAGTATTCCATGATGGAAATATCAGATGCCTCTGTAAGCCTAGAAAAAAGGTGCCATTATATCAGATATCATGAAGACAGACTGTGTCAAGAAGTGTTCGTTCCCTCTTCCACAACATGAAATCAGCTATGCCTTTGCCATGGTGACAATTGTTTGCCTACACTCTAAATATTCTAATGTTTATGACATGAAAAGTTCTGCTAGCAGTGACTTCACGATCAAACAGTTAGTATCTGGTAAAAATATGGCACAGAAACATTCTGGAAGCTATGGAAGGTGGCTGTTATGCAAGCTTAGTGGCATTTTTAAGGCAAAAATAAGTTTAAAATTTAATAATTTGTTGAAATTGTAGATGAGAGTTACACTGTGTCCATAGTCCTATACCCTGTAACTAACTTACACTTTTGTAAATTTGTAGTACTCAAGTGGAATAAAAATTAGAGAAAGAGACAAGAATGGTGTTAAAAGGCAAAATAAGTGCATTAAAATATGAGGACTTAATAAAATATTAATAAGGAAATTTTATAATGTAAAGTTCTTACAACTCTTATGAATATAGAACTAAAATTATTGCCACAGTTTGATGGAAAATTGACAGGTTTAGTAACAAACCTGCAAGTGTGTCAGTTATAATCAGTTAAATTTTCATAGTTAAGAAGAAGTGGTAGGTGAATAGATGGTACAGATCCTGAAATGTGTAACTAGGACAGATGGGAATAAGATCAGATGATAAACAATATTTTTCAGCCTTAATTTTTACTTCCATTTTCCACTAAGAATGTAGACATCCATGGATCACAGGTCTTAATTGCATCTGTCACTGACTTGAACAGTGACTGTGAATGATTTCCATGGGTGCTGAATAAAGCAATCTATGGTAAATATTAGATAGATGTTCTATATAAAAAAATACTATTCTATTTTACATTAATTTGGATTTCTTAAAAAGGGCAGACTGCTTAACTGAAAGAGGAGTACAGTATACCTAACACAACAATTAATTTCATATTGAAATTGTTGTCTTGGTCTTGTGATGGCAGCTTGACAAATATTGTTCTCACTAATGCTGACTGCTAGTCTAAGGCAATCCTATTATCATTACTGCTGAGACTTTGTTCTTCATTGGCTTCACCTTCAGGACTACAAGGTTTTTCAATTGATCAAATCTAAAAAAAAAGTATCTCTTACTGTGTGATGCTGCATATAAAAATTTTAATTCATTACAGTGCTACATAGTTAGGATTAAACTAGTGGAATTCAGTATTTGTGGGAATTATAATATATTCTAACAAAAAAGAGTACTGAAATATCTTTATATATTTTCTGCTTCCTAAGTAGCACCAAAAAGAAGAAATATTTGGTTTTCATTGCTGTCAAATCAAAAGAAGAGAAAAAATATGGGGAAGACAAGTATTTTCCTTTAACTTTTCTTGATAGAATATACATAAACACACTCTGCAGGTTATCTTTTAAATTTTGTACTTTTTAAAAGGAAATAGAAAAGGGCAGTACAACAGGTACTTTCAAAAGCAATCCCTTGCTGGTTCATATGGAAGAAAATAGTGTACCCATACACTATAATTAGCTAACAATGAATGACTGAGGTATGTTTTTAGTAGGTGTATTTGATTTACTACAAATAAAAATTATTTTGCTTTTTGCTAAGGCAAAAATAGTTTTCTGTACATCAATACATTTTGATACTTTATTTATTTCCTCTGTTTCTTCTGTGTGTGTACATATGTGGATATCTAAGCTCTTTGCAAAAATTTGATCATCATTACTCCACTATTTAAAAAAAAACCTGAGAGGAATTGAAATTATTTACTAAAAATCATTACACAAGCTAGGGATAGCCTATTATTATATTCCTGTATTGGAGACAATCCTAGATGTCTGCTCTGCTGACTTGATAGAGTGGTTAGTAGTGTCTTCCTCCGTAAAATATAAAAGGTCCATGAAATACATGGACTGTTTGATATAAAGCAATGTATTTTTCAAGTGTCTAGCTCATTCCTTAAATAGCAACGGAGTTTAGTTTAAAAAATTAAAATAAAATAAATATAATAATAACTGCATTTACTGTCTACCAAGGTTCAGTGCACAATTTTTATGACTTCCTTCTCCTGTATAAAAACCATTCCAATTAATGAACAATTGACATCTTATGAAATAAATTCATGGGTCATGACAACCTCAGCTAAGCAGAAAAGTCCTTTAGTAGAGAGCTGAAGCATGCCAATAAACTGAAACAGACAATTGGCATGATTGAGAATGTTAGTGAATGAATTCAGAAAAATATTAAGTATTACTGCAAATTGGTCAAATATCAGTAAATCTTTACTAAAAAGGCTGTTTTATCTAAGGTAAATCATGCCTTTGTCCCCTTCCTTTTTCTGTAACCATAGGATTTGTCATCTGCAAGAAACTTAAATGTTGTTGTCAAATCTAGAAGTGTGAAGGTCGTGAAGGGTAGATTAACCTGTCCATAAAACTGAGACATTTCTATCCACTCCTCTCTACAACCAAGGTCATACCACCTTCTTAATTTAAAATGTGTTACTCCGTGATGTGCAAGGAAATTTGCATTCATGGAAATCTACCCTTACATTGTGACAGCATGGTCAGAGAAATATTAGATATGGGGCTCAAAGTTAAATCTCTAAGCTGCTGAAGACAGTGGAAGTTTCTCTTCTTATCTTGAATAGGTGTTTAGCTAGAAGGCAAAATACCTGAGAAAAACAGGACAAACAGCACTAGCCTATCACCCTCCAACTCCACTTAAGTAAATAAGGGATTTCATGAGAGATGATATGTGATATAAGAATTTCTCAGAACCTGGAGAGATAGTTTTTAGTGCAAGTCTAAAGGAAGGAAACCAACAGACCATGGTCCATTTGATTCCTTGCAGAATCTCAGAAATATTCAAGTTTCTGTGAATGATAAGAAGCGTTATTGAGCTTCCTTTTTCATTTGTTTCAAATACCATAGAGAAAGACTTCCCACGGATACACACATGAAGACTTTATGAGGACTCTGGTCTGCAAACCACTCTGGTGATGGAGGTAGATAGTTATTTTAAAATCACCTTGATATTAAAAGTTTAGTTTATACCTTCTGTATTATCTTTCCCATTTTAGGCCAGCTACAAATGATAATGAGTAAACTGCATAGGATAATCAGTATTCATTAAAACTGAGTAAAATATTTAGTATATATTTAGATAAAACTGACATTATTAATTAAATATCTAGATACTGGCTGCAATATGTTGTTTTGTGTCACAAGATGGTGATCATGAATCTTTTTGACAGGAGACTATTATGATCAACTCCTTTTCAGATAAAGTATTTTCTGAAAATTTAATCATCAGCTTTGGAAGTAAGTTAATGGGTCCTTTTCCTTTCTATAGAGCATATTATATTTAAAATTTCCTTTGCATATACAGAAGTGAGAAGTCTGATTAAATATGCATGCAACAGAAGCCAGAAATAAAGAATTCAAAGGACAACCATGGGGAGATTTGATTGGGCTGAGCACTTCACAAGCATTTCTGTAGGGTACTGTAGGTACTCTTTCGGATTAGAAAACTTTGTGACTAGGATATAATGACTTTTTATTCCCCATGAAACTCTCTCTCTTTTTGTCTTAGTCACTTTTCTCGTATATGAGTAATGATATCATTCAAATGAAAGCCATGAATCTTTCACTCAGTAAGTTACAAAAAGAACAGCATTTCAAGCTTTGAAACACTAACAGACTGAAGAAAAAGAACGCATAAGAAAAAGAATGTGACCACTTTTCTCTCTTCTGTGACCAAATAACCACCTCAAAGTTAGTTATTCTAGTTATCTCAAAGGCTTGCTTCAAAGAAGTCTTTTTGAAGCTTGAGAATTTTGTGACTGAGAACAGAATATATATGTGGAGCCTACAGTCAGGATGAGCAAAGATCAGAAAATAGCTGTCTGGATAGAAGTCTTCTATCAAAAGATTTCATAGTTTTACCTGGTTTCTTATTTCAGAATATTTTCTTTTTCAGGTATGAATATAAATAATAGATTTGGAAATCTAGGTGTTTAGGAAATGTTTTGTTAGAGAAGTTCGTCCACCTGCCGTAGACCTAACAGAAATAGCAGCCTCATTCCAAAAACTTGTAGATCATATTAAGACAGGTCTGGTCTAGAATAATGTTTCATGCACTAGGTCTCCTTTATCTCTGTTTTTTATCATGTTTGTACCCACATTTCAGGGATCTAGTAATATTTATGTCCCAAGTCCTTGAAACCATTGAGTTTCAAGATATGAGTTTCTTACCAAGACACTTCAGACAATGAATCAGAGAGAGTTTGTGCTGAAAGTCACAGAATCACAGAATCATAAAATTGGTCAGGTTGGAAAGAATCACAAGGAGTAAGAAAATGATGTATGAATATCGATACATTTGTTTTTGTGATCTGAGTAACATGGATTAATAAAGCTTCTCTTCCACATGGTAAAAACAACACTTTGATACATCATATATAATCCATGTAAATTTATACCATATTAATTAGTGGTTTTGATAGAGGTGAGCAGTACAGCAGTCTTATCTTTAGTAGTCCCATCTTTAACATGTAACCAAACATGTAAATAGAGGGTTCAAAGAACAAGAATGGATTCAATTACATTCTGGGCTGATACTACTCTATCCAAAGAAGAAAAGTATTAAGATAAATTATTTAAAGTAGAAAATATTAAAATAAATAAACTAATAAGGTGGTGCTCAGTATTTTAAATATTGTAATCAAATACTGATTTGATTCATAACTTCCATGTTAGGGTCATAAACCTTGATAGATTTTTAGAATAGAAAAAAAAAAGGTTTGTTTGTTTAAGAACGGCATGCAGCCTGGACTTCACAGCATAGTCAGATGGAGATTTAATTTCTGTTCCCACATTCAAAGAATTGCACAGTGTGAATGGAAATAGTCCCATGCTTAGACTTTCAATTGAAATCTGAAGTATCACATAGTCTCCAACACTAAGAATATGAAAGATTATATTATGGGGTGAATAAGCTATTGCTTTGTTTCACCTTGATAACCTTAAAGTGCCAAATCTTTCACAGTTCATATTGTGAAAATATCTTCATTCAATATTTGCAGCCTTTTCAAGCTAAACAGACTTAGAAATCATCTGCCTAGAGGCTTTCTCTGTGTCCCATTACCTCACCCACTGAATAATAAAGATTTTGTAAACCTTGAAGGTATTTTTGCATTTCACCTGTAGAATGCAACATTGGTGACATTTTAAAGGTTTAATTAAAGAATACCTATCATAGTAGAATTCCATAGGAAGATCTGGGCGACAAAATCCTAGTGTTGTGAAATTAATTGTACCACTAATGTGTAGCTGAAATAAGTGGAAAGCTTGAACCCAATGAAACAACTCATTAATCTTCAAGCAGCTGTACTGTGCTAGGTGAATCACTTCTGTATTCACATCAAATTATCCTAAAAAGAAAAAAATCCCCAAAGCTAAGGCATTTTTTAAGCAGCATAAATTATTTTGCAGAACAGAATATATTGCATAGGTATGTTCATCACTAGAAAATATTTTCTGAATTTATTCTTTAAAGCCCTTGAAACTTAGTTTAAAAAATAAATTGTTTTCCTATATTTAATAAAATAATACAAAGCCTTTCTTTTCTTCCTTTCTTTCTTCAAAATCTATATCTAGTTGAAAAAGAAAATTTTTAAAAAGAAAAAAGGTGCAAATGTTTTCCTTTGGGCATATTGATAAGAATTTTAAAAGATTGTGTATTTTTGATAGCACGTTTTCTTTATGGATTACATTATTTGTACAGTATATACTGAAAAAAATGCCAAATAAGTTTATTGGCCAGTGTTTTAATGCATGGAGATAATGGCCTATTTAGAATGTGAGTCTGTTTTTCTTAATTTTTTTATTATTGTAAGTTATAATATATTCTTCAGTAAACAAATAGTAAATTAAGAAGAGGTAAAAGCTGATGAAGCTTTGTGGGGTTTATTTTCTTTTCACATTTTCTTTATATATCAGTTACGTTGCTAGCTCTTGACCTTGACCACATCATTTAAACAGCTCAGTTCAAAATGACAGACAAAAGAGGAAAAAAGTGGCCAAGAACTCAGATGCTTTTCATGATAAGAATAAAAAATCTTGACATAGGTCAAACATTTAAAACACAACTCCTAGTAACTGCAACTGTAGTTACCATTGTGACCAACTGGTTATAATAACATCTTAAGATCCATGCAGGACTGTGTCGCTATTGCAAAAATTAAGGTTTTTTAAAAGTCTTTCAAGTTGAAAGATTTTAATAGACTTGAATTTCTGAGACTGAAATTAAGATTTTAATCTATACTTTGAAATTCCACCAAAAATGGGAAGTATAAAATCTCTAACTACATTTGATAATTCCCGTTCAGAAAATGAACTCTCAATCTTGCATAATTCAACTTCATATTTTAAAGATATTGCAGATATATATGCATATATTATGCATATATATATGCAACAACAATCATAACAAATAAGGAATGGTAAAGAGGGAGAAGACACAAGGAACCACATCCAATGGCTCCAGATTATCAGAAAGTTTTGAAAGTTACTAACCAGGTAAGAAGGAAATCTATTATGAGTAACTATGTAGCCTTGCTGTTAGCATACAAACACATAATCACTGGGTGATTATATGCAGGTGCTTTTATTTGAAGAGCTCTGGGAATCAGGGGTATAGACAAACCCAAACATTTCTCATTATTGTTGTTCCTTTCTCGTGATTCTTGATCAAATAATTAGTTTAAATTACATTTACTAAATAATCATCGCATTTAACTTCATCATCTACTATACAGGTGGGTACACAGGTATAGGTTCACATGATTTAGCAAAGACAGTGCCCATTCCCACTCCCAAGGCCTACTTTAGCTACCACGATTTTAGAAACATTTTAACCCTATGCTGTCATTGTGAGAGCTTCTTGGACAAGCAGTTCCTCAAACGATCAGAGACCTGGAATTTACGTCTGGAAGGAGGATGAGGGGACATGGCAGATGAAAGGAAGGAGTCCGTCGGTAGGATGGCACCAGTCACAGAGGAATCCTTAAAGCATGGGTGTTTGTTGTCGCTCATGTTTTAAATCAGATGTGGATGCTTCTGAACCTAGTTAGCTGGCTCTGAATGGATGTCTGGGAGCACCAGAAAAGGGAAAGGAGGAAATGCGTAGCTATTGAAGGGACAGCAAAACCAAAGCAATTGCAGAACCAGTCTTTAGTAGGGGTGCCATCACTCAAGCTGAATAAGAAATGAGAGTAAAACAGGAAGCTAATAAGAACAAGGATAATGCAAGGGAAGTACACCATAGACCTGAAGGACCTCAACAGTGTTGACCTCAAGCTCACCTCAAGGTTCTAATATTTATCAATGTAACTCAAAATGAGGATCAGAGTACCAGACTAATGGCTCAGAAATTCTGTCTTAGTATGTCCTCTGAACAAACTTTAGATTATATTCTTGCAAGAAAGAATTTTTAATTCCACTAATTACTGGTTGAATTAGAATTTACTGTACAAGCAGAAGAATTTATTGAAACCCTTGATACATTGTTTTCCTTCTGCCTTCCTCAGTGGTACAGTTGTTGTGCCTTTACAGTAATCAGCATCTGATTGCTTAACAAATAATTACCAAAGATACTGACTTAACAGTAATTTTATTTATTTGAAAGCCAGTATTTGTCTTATTCCTCCTGTAATCTGGATATTAGTGTCCATTAGTCTGGACTTGTGCTTTTATACATGTGAGTATACACTGTAGAGTACCCCAGTCAATATTCTGTCAAAATATAGAATTCCACAGCCTTTTAATAGCATTGACCAGGGAGAGAGTTTCTGGGGAGGACTGGGCTTGCCTTGGCCTGAGCTGGTTTTAGCTTGTTTGAACAGGAGGCTGGGGGCCAAATGACCACTGTCTTACTTTTTTGAGGTGAAGGTCTGAATGACTGTGTCTGAGTCTGACCAACCGTGGGAGTCATGGCACAGCCAACCATTGCAACTTTCCCTCTGTTGGGGCTGGCTCTTCATCAGCTTCCAGACTTAGCTGGGAGAAAACTGGAACCCTACAGGAGAACTCCAGAGAGGAGAAAGGGGGGAGCTCCCTCTGTGATCACTGACCTTCTTCACATTGCTGAGTCCTCAGTCTGCTGAAAACTTGCTGAGTTCTGGTGCCCCATTTTGCTTGGGCAGAGCCACCTCCGCTGCCTCAGGTCTCTAAGGGCTTCTGGAACAGGTAGAGTAACTTGAGAAAAAAGGGGTAGTTGGACTAAGGATAACCATTTCCTCTATTTTGATTAGATTATTCAGATCTTCAGTTAGGGTGACAATAAATAATGTCTGACATCACATTTGAGCAATTGGGAGTAGGTTAAACAGAAAAGATCATGGATTTATTGGGACTAAAGATGGGATATTTCAGGAAACTAGCTGAGAACTTCTAAAGGAAAAATGTGAATTCCTGCAGTCTTCAAATGGAAACTCATGTAGACAAAAGCATGAAGTGTTAATGAAAAAGACAGAAATATAATTGAAATACCTCTTTTCACTGTTTGAGGAGTGAGAAATAAAATAAGCTATAGCAAATGACGGAGAGAATTTTCAATTCCTGATCACTTCAGAACATTCACTATTTTTAGTTCAAATGGAAAGCTCAATTCTCTCAAGCAGTGTAAAAATGGAAGCAGAGCTGCATCTGACACAGAAAAAGAAGTAGCTTTCCATACACAGCACACAGACTGAAGCAGTGTGAAGGGAGCTGCAATGCCACTGTGATAGGAACCTAATCAGTAAGGCAGAAGGTAAGTAGGGAAGGTGAGGGAGTTTTTACCTAATTCTCAGGTAAAATGTCTCAGGCTTCTTCTAGCTTTCTTCCATTCACTTGATGTGCAAGCAAACACTTATTTTTAGACTTAAATATAGTAAGAAGGCTTGTTCCTAACCATAAATTAAACTTCAAAGATGATAACATGAGAAACTCACAGATCATAGAAGAGTAAAATTGATTGGCCAAAACTGACCTGGGACTAAACTAGTAAGATAAAACCAGAAGAAATTATCAGACTTTATATACAGTGAGGTGGAATACGTGGGAGAAGGATGTGAAAGACAGGCCATGGTGGAATGCTGCCTCACTAGGAATTTATGACTAATGCCGGATATAAAATCTGTAAAACAAAGGTCAGTGGACAGAGAGGATCAGCTGTTTAGGTAGAACTGGGGGAAGGGAACTTGTAAGGTAAAACAGACCATGTAATTGAAGCTGCTCAGTGCCTCCTCTCAAGCAGTTCTGCTTCTGATCATAGCAGCTTTGAGCAGGAAGATAAATGTGTGACTGATCTGATCATTGATGTGGCTAACTTTATTCTGTGACCAAGAAAGAGCCGAGATGTTTTTCCTGACACCAGTGAGAGATCATTCAACAGAGACAAAGACAATTTGAAACCCTAACAGAATGCAGGCAATTCCATCAAATAAAAATGCATCTCCATCATTTATAATGCAATGCTAATTGCCAAACACTTTTCATTTAATGGATCTATTATTTCTTTCAATTGCGAAATTAAATTACTCCCTGTCTGTTGCAAGGAATGTACTTTCTCTTATTTGTTTCATCTGAGTACAAGAGTTTTTACTGGGTCACAATAATAGTGGTGAATCAGTACAACCATTGAAGAGCAGTATGAGCTGTCAATAGATAATTTCAATGTAGAATTCTGCCTGATTTAGCAAAAGTAAATGAAAGTGCCCCAAATTGTTTCCTTCTGAATTTTTCTAATGGGTTGTTATTGAATTGCTTACAAAAGGAACCTGATTGGTGTTTAATGTTTGAACTATTGACTTTTAAAATATATAATGACTGTAAGTTCACTACTGGCTTTTGAAACCAAGATAGGGAAAAGAATACAAGAAGAAATGGTTCACTACAATGGCTGTAGAGGGTTGACCCTGGCTGGATGCCAGGTGCCCACCAAAGCTGTTCTATCACTCCCCTCCTCAGCTGGACAGGAGAGAGAAAATATAAGGAGAGATAGGGCAGGGAGAGATCATTTGTCACTTACTGTCACAGGCAAAACAGACTTGACTTGAGGAAAGTAATAGAATTTATTACCGATCAAATAAAGAAATATAATGAGAAAATAAAACCAAATCTTAAAACTGTCACTCGACCCCGCCTTTCTTCATGGGTTCAGTACTACTCCTGATTTCTTGTCCTCTTTCCCCAGAACAGTGCAGGGGGATTAGGAACGGGGGTTGCATTCTATTCCTCATGCTTCTGCCGCTTCTTCCTCCTTAAGGGAAGGAGTCCTCACACTCTTCCCCTGCTCCAATGGGGGGTTCCTCTCATACCAAACAGTTTTTCAGGGAGTTCTCCAATGTGAGCCCTTCTCATGACTTACAGTTCTTCACAAACTGCTCCACCATGGGTCCCTTCCACAGGACGCAGTGCTTCAGGAACTGGGGCGTGGGCTCCCATGGGGTCACACAATCTGCCAGAAAACCTGCTCCACCATGGGCTCTTCTCTCCATGGGGACACAGCTCCTCTCAGGAGCCTGCTCCAGCATGGGCTTCCCATGGGGTGACGGACTCCTTTGGGCATCCACTTGCTCTGGTGTGGGAGCCTCCATGGGCTGCAGGGGCACAGCTGCCTCACCATGGTCTGCACCAAGGGCTGCAGGGGAATCTCAGCTCCAGTGCCTGGAGCAGCTCCTGCCCCTCCTGCTCCACTGACCTGGGTGTCTGCAGAGCTGTGCCTCTCACTCTCTGTAGTTGCAATTGTGCAGAATTTTTGCCCTCCTTGTGAAATCTGTTATCTCCAAAGCACTGTGTGACCATCACTAATAGACTTGGCCTTGGCCAGGGGCAGGTCAGTCTTGGATCCAGCTGGCACTGGCTCTGTCAGACATGTGGGAAGCTTCTCACAGAAGCCACCCCTTGTAGTCCCACATTACCAAACCTTGTCACTCAAATACAACACAATGGCCCACTTGCAGTATATTGAAAATATTGTCCATGTGTGACTATGAATATTCTTTACTTCAGAGGTACAATAGCTATTTATTTTATATAAAATACAATATATAGCTCTAAGCACTGGGACAAGTATGCATCCCACAATTTTCCAAACCCTCTTGTGAGACTAGCAAAAAGAAACCTTTACAGAGTGATGTAAAGTACTGAGAATAACTGAAAGAATAGTTGTGAGTATTCAGTCCTAAACAGGCATTGCTGAGACAAAGATATCTATATTTACAAGTATTTCATTTTGCCAAAAACATATTGTTGCTTAAGATGAAAAAACAATCACAAACAGCACTTACATTTTATAGCATATTTAAAATCAAAGAATACTAATTTTTTTCTTGATCAATTAGGTTTTAGGGGTTTTTTTTTGTTTTCCAAAATATATAATCTTAATAAACACTATATTCTAAACATGTAGTATATAGGAAATATAAAATGTAGAGAGAAATTTGTAACATATTATTATATGTTATTATATATTTCAGGTATTATTAAGAGATATTATATATTGACTTAGCCATTGAAATTCAAAAAAGTGCTTTGAAAGATACATTTGCATAGCAGCTGTTGTTTAACTAAAGTATTTTATAGTTGGATTGCAGTATAGCTACAACCTTTTAAGGAAAATAAAGTGTAGTTAATAGTGTTCAGGTATATTAATTTAGCACATAAGTGCAGAACAACAAGTATCTACAGCCTGAAGTGGGAAATTACAATAATAAGCAGGCATCTCTTTTTTTCAGTGTTGACTGCAGTAGTAAGGCTGCTTTCAAAACTTAGTTAGAATCTCCAGAAATTTAATGTATTTTTTCTAGGTGGTTTGTTGTTATTTTTTGTTATTTTTTTCTATAGCCTTCCCAAGAATAAAAAGGATTTTGCATGGTTTAGTAATTTTCAGGAACATAGCTCTAAGGGGAAATTTCTGTACTGTTCATAGTGACTGTCATATATAAGAGAGTATACAGATAAAGAGGATGAAAAAAAATAATTTTAGCATAGTTTTCAGAAACAAAACTGCTTGTTTTGGCTGGGGTAGCATTAATTTTCTTCACAGTGCCTGGTATGAGACTCTGTTTTGGATTTGTGCTGAACATAGTGATGATAATAAAGATGGTTTTGTCCTTGCTGAGCAGGACTTACACAGAGCCAAGGCCTCTTCTGCTTTTTGTACTGCCACGCTGGCGAGAAGGCTGGGGGTGCATGGGAAGCTGGGAGGAGACACAGCCAGGACAGGTGACCCAAACTGACCAAAGGGATTTTCCAGACCATGGGACATCATGGTCAATGTATAAGGCAAGGGGGAAGAAGCAGGAAGGGGAAGACATTGGCGTGATGGAGTTTGTAGTGTCATCTTTTCTTCTCTGGCCTGTCAGTGGGGCTTAGGAAAAAAAAGTCTTTTTCATCAGCATGTGCTCTTTATGCAAGAAACAGATTTCTGTCATTTGGTTTCAGGCAATAACAAGACAGACTGCAAGGGAATTATACTCCTGGATGTTGTTTGCAGATGCATCGCAGAAATGGTGGCTTTCTACACCACAGTAACAGTGGTTTGCCTTAAGGTATCAGGCTGCACCCTGCTTCTTTTCTTGAAGACTTTGCAAACACAACTTATATCAGAACTTATATATGATATTTTTGAAGCATCTCCTTTTAGAAACATCGCCTTCAAAGTATAATGTTTCATAGTATATTTTTCTGCCTTCACTGTATCAGTATATTTGTAAGGGGATATTTCAGTGTCCTTTCTCTTTAGGATTTGTGTGTCCTCTTTGTGTGTTGAAAGTGAATATCCAGCACGAAATAATATAGCCTCTTAATTCCTCACAAATGTTAACTGTTTTGGTCATTACTGCAATGGTATAGAACTGATCAATACTTTGGTTTATTGATTGATTGATCTGGCTGACTGGCTGTCTATATCACCCATAAGCTATTAATTAGTGGCCTGAATAAAGCTGCTTCTTTGAATCATGTCCTTAGTCTTCTGTACCACAGAAATACCTTTTTATTTAAAGGCGTGAAATATTTACTTGCCTAGATCCTGTCCACTGGTGATACTTAACTAGTCTTGGACTCATTAATACTTAGTTAATACTTAACTACTTCTAATATGTTGTTAAGACTTGTAGTTACTTACTGCCTGATCTCCTTCAACTCTGTTTTTCACTTGACCAGGCCAGTTACTACTACAAATGCTTGCAATGGCATTTGACAAACAGGAGTTTTACCACAATAGATCAAATTATGTACTGAAAATTTATATGGTTAGATATTCTGAAAAAGGAATGTGCTGACTGTTATGTATACATATTATATATACATATGTATATATATGCAGAATATTCTTTTCTGTCATGATAAAAACCCCAATGACAACCACTTGCAGATGTGACAATGTTCATTGCAACTGTAATTCTGAAATCTTGGTAATATTAAAAAACCTCAGTGCTTACTGATATGAATTGTAGCCTGGGAACTGATGCCCATGTCACCTTGTTATGCCAACTTTGCATTTGTTCCTTATACTTTTATCATCTATTAAAGGAGATTAAAAGCTGAGTAGAAAATGTTTCACAAGTAGCAATAAGCTTCACAATTATGTTATTTGTTAAAGTACTTATAACTCTAAAAAAGAACAACTACCATGTTTAAGAGATAAATGAGGTTTTGAAAAGATACACTAGATATTTTACCTATACTTTTCTGTTCACAGTGCTGAATTCTGACCAACTGGAAAAATTCCTAAGTCCAGTGAGTACAAAGGAAAACTTCAAAATTTACTTGCAAATTTTGAACCTCATATGTTTTGGTTTTTAAAATTATTTTAAATATCTTCTATTTTACTTTGTTTATTTTAAATTATTTTTGGCCGTAACATTACTTAAAAATTGAAGGAATTAACAACTGAAGTTATTTATTTGGGTCTATGTTCTGTTTGTTATGGTATCTTTCTGTAAGCAATATGAGTCTAATTCAGAATCTTCAGCAAATTGATGTCTATTCTTTTCTTCCATGTGGTTTTATTTTGTGACCTTAAGACACAGTAGTTACACAGCATATGGTCACAAAAAT
The DNA here is from genome assembly GCA_013397915.1 of Daphoenositta chrysoptera. NCBI lineage: Eukaryota > Metazoa > Chordata > Aves > Passeriformes > Daphoenositta > Daphoenositta chrysoptera. The sequence continues at coordinate 297,858 of VZRO01005380.1, forward strand.
CATCCAATTAATTGGCATTATTTTTCCAAATGGAAATTTCAATTATTGTAATATGCAACATTTAAAGAGTTATTTTGCAGATACAAAAATGATACAATGTGTGATCTGGTGTGTCACTTCAGACCAGCTCTTGGATTGAGATCAGCTTTAGAAATCGATGGTGATTAAAAGTATAACTTCTGTCAGCCATTTGTAGGAACATACCTGTGTTGGATTTTGAATTTATGTGACAGAGGATGAGGCAAAAATAAAGTAATAATTTTTAGTGCTTTGAGGGTTAGGTGATGGTTAGGTGACATACAAGAAAAGCACTTGTTCAGCATGTTCATTTTCCTTCAGTCCATTCTTGTTTCTATTACATTGCATTGAATGCAGTGTTCAACTGCAGATCAGCATCACTTCCATGCTTCCAGCACTAATAATTTAAAACCTTACATCTTTGATATCAGTTCCCTGCTAAGCCTCTTCCTATCAATTATAATATTGACTTTTCTTTATATTTTCTTGCAATACTTCTAGTTATGTTATTTGTACGAATGTTCATTCCTAAAAAGATAAAAGGAACACTGCAATGCACTTCCCAACCTTTATACAGGAAACTGTAAGCTTGTGAAAAGTGACATTTTTCTTTCTCTTTCTCTTGAAAATATCAGAAGTCCTAACTCCTGATTTTACCAAGTTTATTGAAAAGGTGTATTTCTGTGTATTTGCTAAGTAGTCATGTTCTCCATAGGCCAGTTATCTGCAAGATGCATCACAATACATGCAGCTGGTGGAAGGTGGCCATGAGTGACGTGCACATGCTTAAGACAGGTCTTTCCAAACTATTGCAGCTATTAATATTTTAATTAGTGTAGTCTGAACACTAAAAGCCTGTTACTCATCATGATTTGTTTTTTTCTGTACAAAGGATGCACGTTAAGATGTTGTTCAGTTAACATGATTGATTGTCTATCTTAACTTGTATAGCTATGAAGACCACAAAATGCTTCACATATTAACCTATCAATAACTGACATAGGATAGTACTGATACTTTAGCATCTATCTATATATAGGACCTTTAGCATTTCTGATTTTATGTGTGAACAGGAAGAACAGAACTTTTGGTGGGCTGATGACTTTGTCATTTAAATAGTCCAAACTTTCAAAGGATCTTTTAAAATATTTATCTTCTTTATTTTATGCATATTTAGTCTTTAAAACAAATAAGTTGATAAACCAGGGTGCACAGTTCTGCCCTTTGATGGAGGAGGCAGTGCAAGGGAGTGCAGCCATAGCATGGTAACAGACAAGGCAAAGGATGACATTGGATGACACTAGGAATATAAACAGCAGTCAGTTAAAGATAAAAGATCTTGACAAAGTCATTTTAAGGGTAAGAAAATGAACAAAGAGGAAGTATCTAACACATCAAATATATATGTTAAAAATAAATAAATAGTAAATTAAACTGTAAGGAGGACTTGTAGATTTATATAGAAAAAGCAAGGTGTAAAATTGTGTTAGAAAAATAGTCCCAAGTGAGTTCCAGGCTAAGGAAGAGAAAATGCCACCATCAACACAACACTCGGTCTGGTGAAGAATTTGGGATGCTGTCACTTTGATGTAATACTTCCTGCTTTCTTCTTGAGGAATACTGGTATTGCGTATCTGGACTGTAAGTGTAACATGAAAGAAAAACAATACAGTAGGCAAATTTTATGCAATAGTTGCATTAATATTAATTGCATTAACCTTATATTTATTTTTCTTTGATCGGATATTTTGGATTGTGAATGTCAGTATCACTGTGTCAGACTAGCTGTTATAAATGTCATGGTTTATTTAGATTTTTAAGATTGAAATTACACTAAAGTTTTTGAAGTGTAGTGAAGATCCTGTAAGAGATGTGTGTCCTTTTTTCCCCATTACCAAACATGAAATGCAACATAGCCAGCAGTGTCTAGGATGAATGCAGCCTTCCAGAACAGCTCATAGAGACTCTACCATTTCCTGCATCTCAGGATTCGTCTGACTAGGTCAGGAATCATGGCTTTATTGTGTGCTCAAGGCTGAGTAATGGGAACTTGTGAATTTCTTAATCATGCAGGGTGTGCCATCTGTCATTTGTCAGGGAATGTGCATACAGCACATACGAGGTTGGTTCATAGACCATGTGTTCTGATGTGATCGGGGGTTGTTCTGGTGGTTGGTTTGTTTCTTGTCATTTACAGTTGCTGGGAGTGTTGGGAGCAATGAGAGGGTATGTAAGCATGGAGACCAGCACCAGATTTTACACATCATAAGGGTATCTTTTTTGTGTCTAACAAGTTCTGTAAATGTAGCCTTGATTTTTCTGAGATCTGGATGACAGATTTTATCATGATAAATTGGAAAGACTGCATAAAGATTGCCGTATCGGCTAGTACTCTGCCAAGACAAACATTATTTGTTTACTTTCTGTCTGACTGTTATTGCCTACCACACAGTCTGATTTTTTATCACCTATTTAATGAACTGCAGAACTATCTTTCATTTGTGCTTGTTATTCATCTTGGCACAAAGCTTCTCAACGGGTGTGTTAAGAGAATTAATGCACAGCCGTAAAAAAGAGTAGAATCCTGAAACAGAATTAACAATCTAATTTACTTTCACCAAACAACTACTGAGTGAACACATATGACACTGAAACAAATTAGCACAACTGTGGCAGCTAAAACATTAATGAACTGCAGTGGACAGGAATGCCTGCTCTGGACACTGAAGCCTGCACATGTGTGAATCGCAAGAAGCAGGTCATGCAATATCTGCCATTAAAATTTGAGCTAGATTATTTAACATATGTTTTAAATAATTAAATGACATGATTTTATACACAGCATTCAAATAGTTTTGAAATGCAATTATTCACATAAGACATATGCTTCTGTTTTACCACACATGCTTCTGGTTAGAAGTAAAGTCCATGAAGAAGCAGAATCTGACAGGCAAACACAACGCTCTGTAATGAGTACATTTGACATGAAACATATGGTCTGCAGTCAAGCACAGAAAGCATCATATAAGGTGAAAGCCAGTACAGCAAATTACAAAAACAGAATAGCACATGAGAACTACTTTTCAGAACTATTTTTGAAAGCAATTGTATCTGCTATAAAGAATATTCTGAATATTCTTTATAGCTTTCATGCTACGAGCATTGCTCTTCAGTAATAGCATTTTAATATTCTTCTGGAAACTAAGCAGCAAAGAAGTAATTGTACTCTTGTATTGTCTGAGGTGAATATATGAAAGTCAACATTACTTAACATATCTCTGTTCAGCAGAGACACAGTAAAAAGAAAGTGTGAGCTAAGTACTATTTCCTCAAAATCCACGGGAGTTTTTTTTTTATCTTTTTTTGTTTATTTTTTTAAGACTTTCCAGTGTGTACTAATTTAATTCAGAATTACCACTGGAATGTTTCAAAGCAGGAGAAGAGCATCAGCTAACAGCAGACTGAGGCCTCACTTTAATAGGTTCGGTCAGTCAGATGAAAATCTTCCATTATAAGTATCTCCTAAATCTGATCTGTTATGTGAAAGATACTAAAGCTCTTGCATTTCTTTGTCTGTGATAGAAAATGCATTATGTGTCTTCACGAATTATACACAAAAGGAGTTAGATTCTGTTTGTAAAACAAGCATGCCTGCTGGGTTTAATCACCACAAGCAAAAATCACTTTAAATCTGCTACTAACAGCACTTTGGCATCTTTTATTAGTGAGTGCATAAAAGCCTCTTTGATTTTTTTAAAATACATTGGAGCTGTTTTCTTTATAAGTGGTGGTACAACAATATTCTAACTGACCTTCATCCTTGCTATAGCTTTTATGCTCTGCAGATACTCTTCTAATACTTAAAAAAAATAAACTCAGGCAAAGAACTGAGATGATTAGTCACATTCCTTTCATCTCTGGGGCTACAGTCAAATGTGCTTTCAAAAGGAGTATCTTATTATCTTCATATCAGATGTCTTTAGGTCTATAGTGTAATAGTTTTTGATGACCTTGGATTCTAGGCCAAAACAAAAAAAGAACCAACACTTTCTTGTTTCTATTGGAATACTAACAATTTCATATTCTCCTAATATGAAGGATGAAACCTCTTGCTCATTCAAAGAAAACTGAGAGAAGAGTAGAAAATGTGGAATTGTACCTGCCATCATTTTATGTCACCTCCATATAAGAAGCAAAACTTCATGTATTGATGTATCAAATATACTTTCCATTTAAATTTTGAAGCTACTACAGACCAGTTTAAGATATACCTCTAGAAGTAAGTAATTAATATCCTTACACTAATTTCAACCAAACACAGGATAATTAGATACTGAGTGTGGGATGTATCCTCTCAGTTCATCAGTCTGCAGAATGGCTTTATATCACAATTTAAAAGATCCAAGAGACATGCCGTAATACTAGTAGCACAATACAGTCATGTAGAGATGATCTATTTCACAAGTTATAAATAGTGGCTGAGCTTGTCCTGATATGGAAAAAATACTAAAACTAAGCTGTGAATAAATTTTACTTCATTTAGATTTGCATACAATAGTATTTTTTTTTTCTCACAAATACATGCCCACATACTTGTCAGAATCATAGAATGGTTTGAGTTGGAAGGGATATTAATGGTCATCAAGTTCCACTCCTTGTCATGAACAGGGACACCTTCCACTAAACCAGATTCCTCAGGGCTACATCCAATCTGGCTTTGATAGATTTCACTGCATGCTCTTTGAGAAGAATCTCACTCAATATATTAGAATTAGCTTCCAGCTATTGTTTTCATGCTATGAATATTTTTGAGCTGAAACCTGGTGAAATGATCTCTTCAGAGGTAGTAAGTGAATAATAGTGGTTTTAATAGAGCTTCAGGGATATAAGTAAAAGGTTAATTACCTCATGTTAGGGTCTTTACAACTGTGTATATTAGTCTAATATATGTCATATCATTTAGATTCAGACAGCATTACTCCCTAAAACCCATCTACGAAAATTCATGCATATTGTATAGAGCAGCTACTCTTAATTGTAAAGATCAATTGAATTCTGTTGTCTTTGTTAATTTTCAGTTCTGACAACCTAATCAATAAGATGCCGAAGAAATTCTCCTAAAAAACCCAAAACATCTGTCACTTGACGTATAGATTAATCATTCAAAGAGTTGAAGTCTACAAACCTTATTTACTCCATTCAGTTACCTAATTACGCCAGTAATCCAGGAAAAATCTAAACACCTCCAGAACACAGAACCAATTATACTGGGTTTTACTAAAGGTCCACCATTGTCCTAGACTGTAACAAGCCACAGAGCAAAAACTGTAGCTGTCCATCATTTTCAAAAACTTAGACTGTACAGAACAGTCTTAACTATCCTAGAACTTTGTGTTACCTTTTGGTTTTTTCTCACAGAATCACAGAATGTCTAGGTTGGAAGAGACCTTCAAGATCATCGAGTCCACCCCATGCCCTAACACCTCAACTAAACCATGGCACTGAGTGCTGCATCCAGTCTCTTTTTAAACACATTCAGGAATGGTGACTCCACCACCTCCCCGGGTAGACCATTCCAGTACTTTATCACTCTCTCTGTAAAAAACTTTTTCCCAATATCCAACCTAAATTTCCCTTGGCATAGCTCGAGACTGTGTCCTCTCATTCTGTCAGTTGTTGCCTGGAAAAAGAGACCGACCCCCACCTGAGTACACCTTACCAAGAAGGTAACACCTACAGCTGACTGGCTTTTCCTGTTCTGCCTGACTGCAGTGGTGCATCTGGGACACTGCAGGAGGAGTTGGTGATCCGCATCATTGATTTTTTCTCATATATGCAGATGCATGGTGACCATTTACCAACGAGCTCCCAAGGAATATGCCGAGTGGTGAGCTGTGGTCAGTTTGTAACAGTTCATCCCTTCTGCTGCCCTGTTCCATGTGGAATCCCTTCAATGGAATACAGTCCTTCACAAACCACTCCAGTATGGGTCCTTCCCACATGCTGTAGTTCTCCAAGAACTGCTATAGCATGGGTCCTAGCAGAGGCTGTCCCTCAGCCCCTTCCCACTAAAACTTTTCCTTTTAAACCCAAGGCATCCTTATTCTACGTTTTCTTCTTATTTGTGAAGAACATATCTGAAAGCAAAAGCAGACATACAATGGTATTAAAAGCTATTTTTTCTGTAGCACCACAGCAATCCTCAGGCATTGATTTTTTTTTTTTTTTATATATAGTGCATTAGAGAGTAATTCAGATCCCTCTCCCTGAATTTATAAAAAGTCTGATAAACTGCAAAAATATGGCATGCAAACTCTATTTCATAGGCACAAATACAGAGCACTGATTCTTTATTTACATTCTCAATTAAATTATTTTCCTTTGTGTTTGAGCACAAAGTTTTTACTTTGCTTATCCCAACTGAATGCTAATAAATCACATGTTGAAAGTGTCTTTAGAGAAAATGAGTAAGTTGCTACCTAAAATTAAAAATATTTTGCTTGAAACGGAAGCTTATTTAAACACACAGATCACCATACATTGTATATAGGACTTGCCTACAGGCAAGTCAAATAGAATTGCATGAGAAGTAGTGGAAGAAACAAAAGCAACAAAAGCAATATGCTGTAAATAATTTCATAATGGACCAGGTCAAGATTTAGTTATAAAAGCACCAGAAGATTCAACTATCAGCTATATTGTTGATTCTTAAATATGAATCTTATATGTTGCTAATACAGTATTAATAATCTATTTATTAAACAATGATTTTAAAAAAATAAATCAGTAATAAAATCTTTTAATCAAAGAATTTATATAGTTGCAGTGATGTTACACACACCTCATAATGTGAAATTCAAGATAATAGATTATGATAAGGACCTTGATAAAATATTCACACAAGCTGGAATCCGCAGCAGATATTATACAAGGAGTACCACTGACACATTTTTGGCAGACAACAAATACTGATGTTACAGGAACCCAGAAGCTGAACCATTTCTTCCTAAGAGAACTATTTCCTAACACTGGCACAGAGACACTGGCACACAGTATAAGCAAATGAAGGAACTGTCTTGGGTTAGCTTACAGGGGATTCCAAAACAAAGCTTTCTTGAAATTATTAGCCCTTTTTAGCCAATACTTTGTCAGTAAAGGCAATGCCTTTTGTCAGTAAAGGCAATATCCCCTAAAGACAGAATGTGATGAAGAATCAATAAGTGAGCAATTGTATTTTGTTGATCTTAAAGAAGAAGAACTGAATCCTTTTTCTCCTTTCTGGGTCTTGAAAAAGACAGAATTATCAGATCTCATAAAATCCATGTATAATGAAGTCATCTGAAGATATAGCCACTCTTTCATGTATCATTTGACAAGTAAGTGACTTCAATTAGGATCAAAGATGCAACTAGCTGTCAATAAATTGTTAGTATTTATCAGCCTTGGCTTTATACTCTATTAATTAAAAAGCTAGAAGAGATGCTTATTTACTATGAAGTTCTGAATATCCCACATCTTTATGCTTCACTAGAAAAATTCCAGTTTATTTTTAAATTAAAGTCTTTTAAAAATATATAATCATAGCTAAAATGTTCCTTTGCTAAAGATGAACTGTTTTTAAGGTGGTAATATGGTCCAAGTTTGATCTTACAGTAAACACATCTTTCAGCTGAACTTGCTGAATTTCCTAGACATTGGATTTTTTTGCACTGTTGACACAAATAAAAGAAAGCTAAGATTTACTGTAACTCTCCCTCCTGATTAATATAATCTTCACCTGCTAGTTCATTTAGAAAAAAAAAAATTAGTTAATTGAACCTTAATTTCCAAATAGTTTCTATGATTCTTATATTTATCCTAAATTGTTCTTGAATTGAGGACATCAGATACAGTGATGAGCTCCAGTGGCAGTGGCTCTTGAACTGAAAAAAGAGATAAATTTTTCTAAGTTATAGGTTGCTCAACAAATTTATTTTAGTGCAAGAATATATTTTAAATGTGTGTTTTTACCATTTGATATGTTTTTCTAGGCATTGTTATCAAATAGAAATGCATGGCTGTAGAAGAGACATTGATGCAGAAAAAAATTGCATGTTCTTACATTTATTTAATATATATGTTGATTTTGTGTCATGCATTTTTACAGTCTATATAAAATTTTCAACATGACCTTTGGCCACCAAGCCTATTGTATCATTAAAATACAATCATGAAACAAAAATGCCCTAGAAAATATATTCTAAGAGGTTTTGTCATCAGGGAACTACCATTTAATATGATGTGTTAGAGTATAATATTGTGTCAACAAGCATAATTTCAATGATATATATGTAATATATAAAGAAAAATAAAAATTTTATGTTATGATTAAAACCCAAATGAAGTAGCTGATAACTGTAGCATAGAAAGTGATGCTGAGCACCTAGTAAGCTAATGAAGTATGATTGATATCCCGTAATGAGAGGTTAACATAATGCAATAAATATATCAGTGCAAATGTAATTTCTAGGTGATTTGTCTTTGTGACTTCTGAAGTTTTACTTAAGTCTCAAAATTTTTTACCCTTTTTCCAGAGTCTTGAAAATTGGTTTGAGTGTTCAAAATTTATTATATGTATGTAACTAGCCATGACAGTTTGGTTAGTTTCAAAATACCTTTAAATACAAAGAAAGGCTTTCCTTATGAATCGTCAAGAAATTCCAAGTAGATATTCTTACAACAAGTTTTGTTTCAAACATGTTGGAGAACTAAGTCAAGTATTTTTAAATCCAGTCGATATGTTTTTCTCTCAGATTTTTTAAAAAGTTTTGCTTATATGATATCTTAAGAGGAAAAGAACTTGAATAAATTATTAATTTCCATTCAAAGTTGTTGGGGTTTTTTTCTGACATTAAAAAATTGTATCCTTGGAGGAAATCAGAATCATTTTACAACCATTATTTTGGGGAGACTAACTATATTCGATAGCATTTTTGACACTGTACTTTATATAAAACCAAAATTTGATTTTTAATGAACAGATGTTAAGCATACTTAACAATACAGATGTGTCTTGCATGGTAAGTTGACAAACACAAAACCCCCCACCTGTTACTTTTGTAAAGCCATGTCTCTATTCTTAATTGGAATATTCATCTCTTCTCTTTTTGTTCATTTAATTGTTTTTATTATCTCATCTTTGACTTTCCTTCACAATTTTTCCATGCAGAAAAGAAACACGGTAATAATCATAGAAACATAGTAATAGATTGTATCTGGGATGAATTTGTATGGAAAGCGTCATACAATGCGATTATGGAAATACAGTTTTAAGATTTCAAGTGTTATCATAAGTGGTTCCTCTTGACAGTAAGATTTTAGAAGTCATGCAGGAAGATTATCTCCTTCATACTTTCTCAGCCTAGACATAAATTTTCATTGCAGACACCATAAAGTAATACCATGAAAGAAATCTTGCCTGCTACTTGAAGGCATTAAACAATGCCTTCAAGAATGAGTTTAGATATTGTAAGTCCCAGGATTGCCACAGTATGTCACATTACATTCCTTTCTAACTGAAGATGTTCTCACAGACAGTAGCACTTGTTCACAGTCTCTTTCTCTCTTACATTTGTGTATGCATACGTATGTGTAGATTTTTGTGTGCCTATACACACACACACATAGATATAGACATGCAAGCAAACAAAATCAAATTTCAGATTAAACATAAGACATTCAGGACCCATGACGCAGATCAAACTTATCCATCGATATTTCAACTAAGGAAAAATGTTTAATCCTGTTAAAGTTTCTCCTTGGGATGGATTCTAGAGCAAGTTAGGAAAGGGGTCAAGGACAACATGAGAACATGGTGTCATGCTGTGTGCCTTTGCTATTGTGAGACATGAAAACAAATCATTGCAAGTAACAGTGTTGGCTTTAATATGCCTTCCATTGATATAAGTCATTTCAATAAAAATATCCCCAAAATCTTCATCTATCTTTTATTGATATAGTTAGTGAAGAAATTCCAGCAGTCTAACAGAAGCAGTACTACTTTCTGCCTTGCTCTGCTTTGTTTTCAGCTTGCCTTACTGAGTGGGTAGAATTAATGGCAGTACAAGCATGATGACTGAGGGAAATTAAGTAGTTGAGAAGTAGAAGTCACATGACACAAGAAATCTTAACACTCAGCACTAGCTGAAAAGAATAAAACATAGCTCATAATCCCTGGGTTTTTTCAGCACTGTAATGCTTCTATTTTGATACAGTTCTGGCTGTCAAAAAGTGATCTGACTGGGATCAAAACTCAAAAGCATGGTGTACCAGCACTTCAGAGATCAGAGCCACAGTCAGTGGGATTTCGCTACCAGCTATTAGAGATGGTAAAATGGAGAGAAGCAAAGGAGTGAAAGCTGATCTTTCTCATGCTGAAATCAATAAGAGATTTGCTACTGACTTCAAAAGAAGCAGCAGGGTAAAATACACAACCAACAGGAGAACACTCAGAGGAGTATCTAGAAAGAAGATGAAAGAAAGGAACAAAGCAAGATATTTAGGGAGTGATGAAAATTATTTGAGAAAACTTAAAAATGCAGATTAGAAAATAGGGAGAAAAAGTCTTGAATTAGAAAAGCTTTCACAAATTCTAGAAGTACCTCCTTATGATGTTTAAAATGCTATTTTGATCTCAGAAAACTAGTTTTTTATATCCCATCTTTATCCTAGAAGTGATAGTGAACAGACAGTTCCTAAAGCAAATTAAACTAGTGACTTTATGTGTACACACACACGCATGCATATATATGAATTATATGAATATTTTTGTATTTGCTCTTGATGTCATTAGATTTAAATTCCAGAGAATCAAAGACTGTCTGTATGCTGTGGTCAGGCTGCAGCCATATTTAACACAAAGAGAACTTGTAGAAATTTTGAGAGACCTTGGGCTATTTTCCCAGTGCTCCCAGGCTGGAGGCTTTATGACAGGTCTGTACACCATGGTTCTTCCTTCAATCAGTCTGCCCTGTTTCCAAGCCTTACTTCCATGTCTTGAAGCATGAATTGCGCTATGAAATAACAGGGAAAGCAAGTAAAAAGGAAAACAGTGCCTGGATCTGTTTTGGAAAAACAATTTCATCCAGTTGAAGGCTTCTGTTAGGACTCAGATCTGAGTTTATTGTTCAGGTTGCTCTATATATTCAATGGAGAAGGAAAGTTTTCTCCAGAGACAGATTTGGCAACATCTATTTTAGAACTGTGGGATTCTTTACTCTAGATTTTTTTCCCTCCTCATGGGAGGATTCTTACTCTCCATGGACGATCTCGCAATCCTTAATAACTCATTTAGAATAAATGATTTGTTTTCAAGGTTACAGTCAGATGACTGACTCTTTCATAATATTTATCAATGCTAATTGTATACTAAAATTATGTATAATTATAGAAAGCCCAGTTAAAGACTATATCACTACAAATAAGACAATATTTCAAGCTTGAGCAAATTCATTTATATTAATTATACATGTTTTAAAATCCACTCATTTACGTCTTGCAACTGGGATGCACAAACATAATATAACAAAAATATGCATATAAATGACATATTGAAGCATTTTTAAATTAAGAAACTATTTATCTTTAATAAATAGATTACATTAGTAAATGAAAATAAGATTAATAAATGTTTCTGATTTGATAAGTCCTTGTGCATCACCTAAGTGACCTTAGTATTCAATAAGAACAGTAGTCCATTGAAAAATTACCCATATGAATGTGTGGGTTTGTTTATGTGTGCATGCATTGTTTTATTTCCTTTGTGCATTATTTATTATCTGAAAAGTAAGATAAGTTGGCTCTGAAGAAAGTCATCATAAAGTGTCAACACACCAGGTAACAAATCAATGGTTGTTTAAATGACTGTGCATTCTGGAGGAAAATATATTTCGGTTTGGAGCCCTTAATTCATTATGCCTCAGTGCATACTGAGTGAAAAACATTATCTCTGTCATTAATGTGTTTATAAAAGGGTCTTGTCTTTAACACCAAAGAGTCAGTTTTCTTGCTTGCTATTTTATGTTTTCTTTGATGTATTGTTAAACATTGAAAGCAAATGCACACAGTAGTTTTCAAAGACTTCTAATTGATTTTAAAATTTAGGTAATTTTTTTTAACAGGAATTATCTTAACTACATCATTAGTTTTAAGAATTATTGCAATACTTCTGTGAGAAATTTGGATTCAATAAAAATTATATTTAAATAATTCTTCAAGCTTCATAGTTTCCAAAAATGGATTTTAATTATTTAGTTTTTCCATAGTGGTGATCTACATCTGAAATTTTCAAGCCCTGCCAAGTTTTTGTGTTTCTTTTATTTTTATTCTCTAAGTATTTCTTCATAAAGGAAAAAAAAGTAGATGAGACAATTTAACTAATTTAAGCCACATAATACAAAAATAAGCAAACAAACCCAGGTCTGTATTCAGCAGATTTTACCATAGACCTGTTTTATTGGTCCTCTCTAATGGTATGACAAAGAAGTATCATGAGAGCAGCTTATTTTATTAAGAGGCCTATTTATTTGGAAATTTTATTTCCAAAGGGTATGTGTTGGCTGCATAGGAATATCAAAGTCATAATGAAATATGAAGCATTACAAAACCGCTAATAGATATAAATTTCTGGCTTTTTTTGTCATACATCAGGGTGCTACTCTGCTCGATATTTTTTTCTGTGTATCTCCCTAATCAAAATGGGAGCAAGGGTAAAGTTTTTTGGAGGCAATACTAAGGTAAAGAGGTGGAGACTGTCTCTTCTATACAGGACATAGTGAAATAAATAGAGGAACTATGATTCTTCTGCTTCCCTAAGTCACCGTAGGGCAGGCACAAGTTCTCTGGAAGCAGGGTAGCTCCTTTGCAATTACTTTCCCACAGATGTTGCACGTTGGGGTACTCATCTGACACTCATCGGTGCTTACTAAAATAATTTTGCTCACCTTTGTTCACATTGCTGAAAATTTGTTGTCAAGAAATAGAATGTAGGCACATTCTTCAGTGAATGATTAAGCAAAAAAGTAACCCAGAGCACTTACTGCTCATGAAATTAATGAACTTACTTCATGTAACTTAGTGAGAGTTACTTGTATTTTTTCTTGTTCAGTTCAACTCATAATCCAGACCTTGATCGGCATGACCTTATGGTATTATTAGTTGGGTTTCCAGTTACTAGGTAAAAAACTAAAATAAGTGTTTTATTTCTCTAATTTTTAGGCTAGACTTTTTTTACACTGTTGTGTGCAAGTAAATTTTTGGGGGAAGCAAGATTTTCAAAGAGAACTTGGGTTTTCCTGGACATATATTTGAATTGAAAGATATGTATTTATTTCAGGGGAGGAAACATTTATATTGTTTTTCCTTTCTAAATTACTAGAAATACTTTTCTCCTCAGCTAAAAAAAACATGGGTAACTACAAAAGGGATGAAAGTGCAGTAGTAACTTTGCTTTCCCACAAAACATAACAGGCATATTTTTGATGTTTGAATCACTGAAGAGGGTTATGCTCTTTTTGCAGATTATGTGGTAGTAAAGAGTGCAGATATTCAGCCAGTTCATTCACTTACCCTAACCTCATAGGTTAGGTTTGGAGAAAACCAAAATTTTCTTCAGCAGACCATCACAGCCATAGCAGACAAAGAAAGAGAAAGCAAAGCTAAATGAAGCTGAAAATTGTTCTAAGCCTCTTAGTTAAACTACAGAATACAAGTTTGCATACACATGAGTTTGCATGCACATCTTGAACAATAGGTAGAGCTGTAACCCATCTGTAAAGAGGTATTTTCATGAAGGATTGGTTAATTTACATGCAAGGGCCGTTCTCAGAGTACACAAACACATTGAACAAGAACTGTGAGGGCAGCATATAAAGCCCAAACCAAACAAAATAATGTGATTCTTAAGGAAAAAAAAAAAAAAAGAAGGTGGAAATTGCAACCATAATACAGAAGCAAAGAAGTCGAAATAAAGAAGTACAACTTAGAGAATGTGGGATTTCCAGACAAAATCTTGGTAACCATAGGGAGGTAGTAGGAGCAAGACACAAGATAAAAATAAGAAAAAAATGAAAAAATCAGGGGAAAAAAGGATTATTTCATACAGCTTCCCTGGAGGAAAAGAATAATAAATTACTGATCTAGTGATATTAATAATATACCCAGTAATATTACAGCTTCCATTATTTTTACTTTGTTATATTGGATAAGAAAATATAGAGATACCATTTTAGCAAAAACAAAGTAATAGAAGGAGATGTGTATACTTCACATATAGTGCAGGTGGTATAAAAAAAATCCCCATTTAGAATTTGATGGTGGTTGGCAGGATGCAATTCCTGTTTAAAGGAGAACCATCAAGAAAATAGTAAACAAAACAAAACCTGACCAGCAGGACAGTGCAAGACTTGGATTGGATTGCACTGTGATACCAGACTGTCCACAATGTGAAGGTAGGATGGAGTGTCTACTGATTTTACAGAACATAAGGATATTTCAGTGAGGTGATTATCTAGAAGACAAGCTACAGTTACAAACAGATCTCTGCTTTACAGTTGTGGACTGAATTCTTTTAGCCCAGGTGGAAGATGGAGGAAGTAAGCCTGAAAAAAGATTGAACACATTAACACAGCCTCTGAAAATAGCTCAGAGTGAATGAAAAGCCAAATTGTGGTAAGAAAGCCTTCCATTAAAGGAAATACCTTCTTTGATTGAAAAAACACTGAACAGGACACTGAAGGAAGTCACAGTCTATTAGAACTGACTGAAGACATGCTGACCAGTTTATTCAGTGAAGGATGTTCACTGTGATGACATCAATGATTTTAGTTGTGTTTGGATAAATATCCTTTCCCTTCATAGTAGCAGTTTTCCACATGAAAGAGACAATTGGAGCCTGAGTGAAAAGATAAGAAAAAACTACTGAACTATTGAATTTCCATTGTTCTTTACAATGTGTGCTTTCAATGAGCCTTTTTTTGTTTGGTTCACAAATAATTCAAGGATGTTCTCTACTAAGAAAAATCTCAGTAATTTTCACTCGAAATAGACTCATTTTACAAAAAATTTAATAGTATAACTTGTTAAAATTACCTGGCACATCTAATTACAAGCCTACTTTCTAGAAAATAGTCAATATTCTCCTGGCAAATACAGTTTGTGTGCAAGAGTATTTCCCTGTGGTTGGGAAGCAGCAGTATATACACTTCGGAAAGCAGAGAACACTGCAAAGAGAAACTATGAATACAGGTTAGAAGTCAACTACTATCCTGGGAAAGTGACTTTCTGCTAAACGTTTCAACATAGTGATAAATATGAAAATTAAACTGATGTCATACATAAATGCATGCAAAGTGATATGTTTCAATCTAACTCAGATATGAGTTCATAGCTGAAAATGAAAGTATATTGTGTTAATTGCATGATGTAAAAGGATACTTACCACTAAATCTGCAACTTCAGATTCTTGATGCCTTGAATTACTTTCCAAGATAAATATTCAAACTTTTAATTAGTTTATCACTGCTCCCCTTTGCAGCATTTTATAGTACACTACATGCTATATTAAATAAATTATAACATTATTAAAACCAATTGCATCTAATAAATATATACTATATATTAAATATGTATGCATATAGTACAGCATACTTAGTATTATGGAATTATGTTCATTAACAGTTGTCAGTCATTCAAATTATGCAGTGATTACTTTTGCAGAGGAGACCATGAAGAAATTGATTCTCCATTCAGGTTTTGATTGATACTGTGCAATAAAGGAGGCCTAGGATCATACACAAGGGAAAATGATGCTTTAGGTGAAAATCCACAGATCTCTATTAAAACGGCATATTAAATTTGTATCACTGTATGGGATCTGGGTGGAATGGAATTAACTTTCTCCTTAGCAGTCCGTATAGTGCTGTATTTCAGATTTATGAATAAAAGATTTCTGATAACACACCAGTGTTTTGGCTATGACTGACAGTTCTTGCACAGTGTAAAGGGTTTTTCTTTTTTCTGCTCTGCCACCACAACAAGTCTGCTGGAGGGGTACAAGAAGTTGGGAAGGGACAAAACCGGGAGAGCTGACCCAAACTCTCTGAAAAAAGAGGAAGGATATTGTCGAGGTTTGAGAAAACAAACCAGTGAGAGACTCCAAGTCAGAAACACAATTTAATAGGAAGAGAAAAAAAAGTAAAATAAATGCAATAGTACAAAAACCACGGAGAGAGTCAGAATACAACCTGACACCCTGTTGGTCAGGGTGTTGGTAGCAGTCCGAATGAAAGTGGTCCTGTTGAAAGTGGTGGAAAAATCCTGTAGGAGGGTGTGGTCTCGGAAGGTCCAGTGGTGGCTATGTAGCTCTCGTCCTCTGGGAATCCAGTGGAAAAGGTTGCTTGTGGTGTTCAAAATCTCAGCTTCTATCCAGGATGAAATGCTTGTCTCCTCCCTCTGGGCGGAGCATCTCACAATGGGATGATGTAATTTTGTCAGTCATGTGGCAATGCCTTGATGGGCCATTAACAGAACATAGTCCGGAAGGGGTTATCTATGAGTCATGTGGCAAAACCTTGATGAGCCCATTAACAGAAGATAATCTGGAAGGAGGAGGCAAACACCACCACCCACCTGGTTTCAACAGCTCATATAGATAGTAATGGAATACACTGTAACTCAGGACAATATTTATGCTTACGACATTTGCCTTCCTAAGGAATCATTATGTGAGGTGAGGCCCTGCGTCCAAGAAAACAACAGAACATCTATCAGCAAATGGAAGGCAGTGAATTAATTCCTTATTTTGCTTTGCTTATGCACAGAATTTTTGATTCACCTGTTAAACTTCCTTTATCTTGATCCTCATCTACTCACGTTCGTTCTACTTTCTTCTCATCCCTTGGGAGAGTGAGCAAAGAGCTCTGTGAATGCTTGGCCGCTGGCTAGGTTCAGCCTAGAGAAATCACACATTCTACACACTAAGCAAAAGAAGATTGATACTGATGCTTGTATAACATGAAAAAAATTCTTTACAGTCAATACATGAATTGAAAAATATGTCTGAAATGAGGACTGTATCAGAGATTTACAGTCTAACAATGAAGTGCTTTTCCTTTGCACACATAGTTTTCAAAAGGGTTAAAAATAGCAGTTTATCAAGTCATTGCAAAGCCTACTGTTTGACAAATGAATGATACAAAAACTGCAATGATTGGATCATTTTGTGAATCTTTTGAATAATGTGGATAATAAGAGTGTCATTGATATCAGTAATTCAGGAAGCTTTTGGAAGAGACAGCAGTAAATGTTAAACAAAACTGAGTGTCAGCGTAACTAAAATAAATAAATACTGCTTTTCTAAATTTTCAATGATCGTTAGAGGACTAGCTGAAGTGTTCAAAGAATGAATGCTGAGTGCTGAAAAGAGAGACACATGAAAAGAAGAGAAGCAGAAAAAAAATCTCAGACTTCACAGACTTATTATAGGCAAAGAATATGTCAATTTCCCTAGGAAAAAAGGAACATAGTAAAGACACAGAGTTATCAGAAGTAGCAGGGGAAATAAATTCTTTGTGAGTTAAAAAATGTATATCACCTGGCTATATTATAATGAAAGGGAGAAAAACCAGAGTAGTAGAGAATGTGAAAAAAAGGAGCATAGAAGAACCTTGAAGTCCCCAGCTGCACATTCTTAGGAAATTGTTCTCTCTCAAAGTAGATGCTAAAGCAGGAACTTACTAGAGTATATGAAACTGCAGTTCTCAAGGCAGGAAGGAAGATACTATAAATGAAGTTGAAAAAGAGTCTCTGGTTCTTTCCAACACACAATAGAAAATAGAAAGGGAACATTCTTTCTCCAAATTAAACAAGTAAACCAGAAAATATGATACTTCCATAGAGATAGATATCTAAAAATTTTTGCAATGCTTTTTAGATAAGTAAGAATCCGCAGATGTACTAGAGGTCCACAGCTTGAACAGTCGTTAAAGAAATCTTAACCACAACAACACAGCTGAGTGTATTGGCCCTGCCTTTGCCTATACTAAACTTCCAGAATCCCAGTCAGTGCTGGCTTCAAGCCATAGTAATTACATCAGTATAGAATTATGTCTGACTGAATGAATGTTTATTGTTTTCACTAAACATCTTACAACCAGCTAATTTAGTGGGCATAAATCTAAGTAGTTTCAGGGAATTACAGGGTTTGATATATAACCATTATCATCTGGCATATTAGTGGAAAGTAGTTCAAAATGTTTAAAATACGTTGTTACATTAAACTGTTAAAGGAAGAGAAGCACTTTTAAGCCACCCAGTTTAAATTGATTTTTCCTGTATTATGCAGGGACATTTAATTTGTAATTCGATCACATAAAGGTAAAATAAAAGGTTAACCTTTGTTCTGGGAATTGCTGGGACAGAAGCTTTGCAAGGAGTATGATGTAGATTTCATGGTGTCTTCTTTTTGTACAGGCTTGTATATAAAGATTACTAGTCTCAGATCTTAAATGTTTTGGTGGTCTGAGAGAAGTCAGTTGCATAAAATATTATCTTTCCTACATTAAAATTATCACCTGCTGGTTTAAGTTTTGTCCTGGAGTATCACCATATGAAGCTCATGGATATGTCAAACACATGTAATTTACAATTACATTTAATGATACAGGAATGAGATAATATAAGGTTGCACTACTTAAGCAATGTTAAGTGTAGCTCCTAATGAATTTAAGAAGATATTTTTATCCAGTAAAACACAGGAGAAGTATTTCTTTCTTAATGAATAGCAGAAAAATGACAATATGTATGTTGGTGAAAGAAAAATAATAGCAATAATTATGTTTATTAGCACTTTTCATTCATTGCACATTGCTTTTCCTCTTGAGAAAAAATGGAAAGAGTATGAACTAAGTGTCCATATTTCAAGAACTGATAAATAGAAAGACAGGAATTCCCTGAACACCAAGTTGTTGGAGACTGGAAAGATATTCTGAGTATCTGTTGCTAAATCTTCACTCATGTTTTCATATGCTTTCTTCAGCATCTTAAAATACTGGTCCAAGTACTTTTGTATAATTCTTCCAGGATTTTTTTACCTTTTCCTAAAGCATACTTGCAAAAATAGGTTAGAAGTTACAGAACTATGACTTATAATTTAGGTTAGATCTTAGTATAGAACTCCAAAGTTCTCTCGTGTTTTCTAAATTAATAACTGTGAGGAAAAAAACCCCACAACAACAACAAAAGATGTAATTTGCCAAAGGTCACTATCAAAGCTAGGAGCAGAACATAATTTTCACACAGTGCAAAGTAATCTTTAGTAATATCAACATAGCTCCTTCTACTACATGGTGATACTAACAAGTTTTCATGTACTACATTAACACATAGAAAACCCAAGTTGTAATAATATTTTCATGTACAAAACTTCTTAAGTAATACATGAGAGTCCATCTAATTAGACACTAAATTACCATGAGAAGCTTCAAGTAATTATCAGTTTTGCTGTTTCTGTGGAAAACTGTTTTCTGGGGAGGTCAAAAGGAGGATTCTCATCTGATGTTATAAACTTGATTGCACTGTCTTCACTGGAATTAACACTAATAGACACCAGAGAGATCCTCAGGTCTCAGGTTATGAAAATATTTAAGTACTTCCTTAATTTTAAGCAAATGAATAACCCTTTTGACTTTGCTATATCGTGTCTCTACAGGACTTGAGATTGCTGCCATGATGGACCTTAAAATCTTTGTGCTCTCTGCAATCAGAAAACGTGGACTTAGTCGCTAATGTTAAGAGATATTATAAGTGATTAGTCCAACTTGGTGCTTGTTAGAAAGCATCCTGAGAGATAAGGATTAGGCAAAGAACAAATGCACCACCACAACATTGCACCCCTTTTTAAAACAGGTCAAAAGGAGGACCCTGGGAACTACTGACCTGTCAGCCTCACCTCTGTGCCTGGGAAGATCATGGAACGGTATGCTAAGGCACAATGGAAGACAAGGAGGTGCTTTAAGGCAGCCAGCAGGGCCCCACCAAGGTCCAAGTTTGCCTGAACAACCTATTCACTTTCTGTGGTGGAGTGACTAAATCAGTGGACAAGGGAAAAGCTACAGATGTCATGTATCTGGACTTCTGTAAGGCTCAAAATTGGACAGAGATGAATTTGATGGGTAGTCTTTTCAGTGAATGAGGAATTGGTTGTGTGGTCACATTCAGAGGGTAGTGGTCAATGGCTCAGAGTCCTCTTGGACATCAGTGACAAGAGATGCCCCTCAGAGGTCCATACTGGGACCTGTACTGTTCATGATCTTCATCAATGTCATAGTGGGATCAAGTATATACTCAGCAAGTTTGTGGATTACACCAAATTCTGTCCCTCTACTGTCCCCTGGTAAAACCCCACCTGGAGTACCATATCCAGCTCTGGAGTCCTCAGCACAGAAAAGATGGACCTGTTAGAGAGGCTCAGAGGAGGACCATGAAAATGATCAGAGGAATGGAACACCTCTCTACAAGGAAAGGCTAAGAGAATTGGGATTGTTCAGTTTCAAGAAGACTTAGGAGTGACCTAACTGTTGGGTACAAACTTCTTAGTAGGAACTGTAGTGATGGGAAAAGGACAAATGCCTTTAAACTAGAAGATAAAAAGATTTAGACTAGATAGACATTTTGCAATGAGGGTGGTGTAACAGGTTGCCCAGAGAGGTGGTGGATGCCCCATCTCTGGAAGCATTTGTGGGCAGGTTGGATGGGGCTTTGAGCAACCTGATCCAGTTGCAGATGTCACTGCTCACTGCAGAAGGAGTTAGACAAAATGATCTTTAAAGGTACCTTGAACACAAACTATTCTATGATTCTATGTTTCTATGAATTATTGTCCTAATGCTACTTAGTTTATACTGTATACTCTAAAATGCTTACAGTCAAGATTTACACTTTACAGTGCAGTATGATAATTATGAGTCAAAAATGTTAGAATCCACACAGAAAAAGCAAAGGATGTGTTAATAGTGATGGAGGACATGCTATCAGTAACTAAGGAGATACTAAAGAGTGATAGTGCAGCACTCAGACTAAGCAAGAGATGAGTAACAAACAAAATGTTTGTAATACAGTGCAAGAGCTCAAGCAAGGAAATGGAAGAATCTGAACTACAGGTTCAGATACAAATCTGGATATTACCAAGCATCAGAAAGCTACAGATGAAAAATAGAGTGGAAAACATAAATAAACAAGCATTAGAAAATACAAAATTTTCAGGTAAAGTTCAGATTGTATTGTTATAAAAATGCATGTCAATAATATGCATGTGAAATATGAGAACTTAGTTGTGGAGGTAAGCAGCCATCTGAATTGGTTTGCTGAAGCCACTATCCAATGCAGCCTTAAAAGTAAAAAAAAAAAAAA